>BCKZ01000040.1:0-31079 GCA_001600815.1 Alloascoidea hylecoeti | reverse complement strand
TTTTGTTATAGCTGCTGAAACCGAAATCAATGAAATAAATCTCTCCCTTTGGAGTTTCTATCATATTTTCTAACCGGATATCCCCATGTGCTATATTCAATGAATGGATATACACAAGATTTTTCTTTGCAGTGTCATATGAGGTTTCAATATCCAACTTGGGTGGAACACCCGAAATCAATTCTAGGAGSAAATATAATCCTGCACTAATAATTACTTCTTTTTCTTTATAATAATCGACAATTTTACAATATCCAAATCCAAATATATCAGGAGAAATTTTTTGAAAGTTAGGTTCAGCTTTTTGTTTTGATAAAATGTTATAGCATTCTATTTCAGTTGAAAAATAACGGTTGCATTTTTCTGCTATAAYAGTTAAAGGAACTGATCGGCGGATTTGAACCGGATCAAGCAGCTTAGGGACAAAGTTACCTTCTGGAATATTCCGCATCTTTTCTTCTCCTTGACCAGTTAAAATTCCAAATGATCTCTATAGCTCTCTTCAATTTATTGACTGAGACAGAAGATATAAAAATTAGATCAGAAATATCAGCCTTTTTCAATCCTAAAAGTGGTGCTTCTATAGATCTGAAGACTGTCTCAGATTATATCATAACACCTGAAAATGAAGTGGAACCTATAGTGACGATAGAAGTGAAAAGAGGGCCACTAACAGAATTGATATCTAGCTTCAACCCATTCGTCCCTAAAGAGAACTTCTCAAAGGCTGTGTCTGAGGTTATACATCAAACAGTTGACCTCGACACAGCCTTTGGTATCCTCGCTGATTTAAACGTAATTTGTTTCATTGAAGTTCTTCCAACTGGGGAGCAAGAAACAAATAAGTACGAGGAAAATGAAGAATTTTTACACAATGTTAAAATAAGATTTAAAATCTTCAAAGCAACAGATAATAATATCATACCTTTGTATGTTATTTCCACCTCTAGTTCCTTTTTCATCTTTAAAATTATCCACAGCCTTCTTTAAAAAACATACAAAATAAGGTATGATATTATTATCTGTTGCCTCGAAGATTTTAAATTTTATTTTAACATTGTGTAAAAATTCCTCATTTTCCTCGTACTTGTGTGTTTCTTGCTCCCCAGTTGGAAGAACTTCAATGAAACAAATTACGTTTAAATCAGCGAGGATACCAAAAGGTGTGTCGAGGTTAATTGATTGATGTATAACCTCAGACACAGCCTTTGAGAAGTTCTCTTTAGGGACGAATGGGTTGAAGCTAGATATCAATTCTGTTAGTGGCCCTCTTTTCACTTCTATCGTCACTATAGGTCCCGTTTCATTTTTAGGTGTTAGGATATAATCTGAGACGGTCTCCAGATCTAAGTAAAGCACCACTTTTAGGATTAAAATAGGCTGATATTTCTGATCTAATTTTTTCTGTTTCACTCAATAAATTGAAAAGAGCTGTAGCTGGTTCAAATAATTTTAAGAGTAGAAAAGATGATATTTCCCTCTCATTCAATTGGGGATTATGTTTTTATTTATAGGGCTCTTTTTTAAAAATAGACCAGTTATAGGGAGGTTTAACAGGAATTGCTTCATATGAAGCTGGCTGACGGGATTGTCAAAGAAGAATTTTCCGAAGAAAAGTTGAAATGATTCCAAACTTGCATGTCCGTTCAGATTACCAAAGATTTTTACCAAGTTGATTTCTTGAATTTTACTATCGCCGCACTTCTCTGCATTTTCTGAGACTTCCCGTTTAAACAGGTTGAAACCCTCGTTGAAATCCTTCATTATACAATGTAATAGTGGTGGCGATATTTTTGGTGATGTCAAACTCTTACACCCGTACATCCGGAATTTTTGGAAGAAAAGAAAGAAAGAGAAAGTATTTATATAACCAAAAAGAGACTTAAACTAAAGCTAAATTCTCAAATGATCAATCTGTCAGATTCCTGTATCTAGCCGTTACGCCAAGGAGCTAATTAACTTATTGTGAACTCTTCAAGTGTGCCATACATGGGACATATAATTAAATAATCTGCCATGTTGTTACTTGACGGACATCAAATATCGATTTCCAAAAACACAATTGCTAGTTTCAGAGAACAGATATATCACCATTGATTCTAGATTAAGACTGCAGTGATGGAATATACTAGTAGCTATTATCAATACATAATAAAAAATATTAATTATAAAACAATATAGCCATTTTGCAATCAGTGTTTTCAACCTACAGCATTCCTTTTAAATAAAAACTTTATTACTAATAGAAAATAGGTCTCATATATAGGTAGAGTAAATATGCAGTTATATACACCATGACAAATAAGTATGCCTGCATATGCATGATTCCGGGAAATCATTGTACCTGCATAGCAGTAACCATTCACGGAATAAAATTATTACGCGCCCAATTATGAATACTTCACCTACACGAAACCTCCAGAAAGAATCCAAGACAATTACAATCGATAATGCATTTTCATTGTGTGCCTCATCTTTAAGTTATCCATTTTTGTTTTTCTTCAATAAAAATTTGGATAATGGAGGCCATCTCTTGCTGATTCTATCGGTCACTTTTACTTATGTTTACCATGTTTTTCAAAAAAAAACTACAAATCTTTTCCGATTTTCTTCCTTTTTTAGGTTAAGAATTCATCCCACCCAAGAGGATTCACCGTTTATATCATACAATGTTTTGTCTAAAAAGGGAAGTGTTTCTGGAAAATGGTTTTCAATAGGCTCTTTGCTTAAATGCATATGTGTAATAATTTTATTCATTACCACGGCTATTTCCATAGATGGGCATACAAAAGGTCCGATATTAGTTTTAAGTTTTTCATTGTAAACTTTTCTCTGGTTTCACTCCCTGATAATTTTGATCATAGTATCAAAACTAAAAAGTATGCCATATCGGCACAATTGGAAGCCATTAATCCAAGAGAGATCATGAGAAAAAAATCATGATTAGATTTAATTACATCATTGGTTCGGTTCATGTTTCCCAATTATTCATAACCATTCAAACGGTTTTAATAGCCGTATACACAAAAACTAAAACAGAAGAATCAAAAATGATTATAATTCTGTTTTCAGAAGTTTTTTCTAAGGGGGCCAAAAAATCGATGCAAGGAATGTTTATTTCATACTTAATGTTAACCCTAATGTCGAGTATAGATTCGATATCAGGCAATATAAATGAAATTCAACTTTTAATTTTTTCAACACTAGACTAGAGGATCCCGTGGAAGAACAACACAATAAGCAGAACCAAAATCGATTACAAAACCAAGTAATGGAATGGATGCCACAAATACTTCTTGTCACATTTGTCATTATTTATTGCTCCATAGTTCTTGGATTGTATTTCGGTGCTTTGAAACATAAATTTCAGACCATTGTGATTTGCTCATACATAACAAATATTCACAATTCTTTCACCGGTATGCTTTCTTTAATGTTAGTCATATCACATATAAAATTGGTTTTGGAATATCAACTATTTAAACAGAATCTGAAAGAGAAAATAAATTTCACCAATTTGCTAGGCATGGGTCTTAATGGTAGATACTTTGTAGCAACGCTCAACTATCGATCCATTTATTAACCTCTTCGGACAAACTCATTTACCTTCCTAAAGGTCAATCCCTGTTTCTTTCTAACAGAAACATTACTCGTTACCTCACAAGGTCAACCACCTAGAACATCTTTATTCAATTCTTTTAGTCGCACTCAGCCTTTAAAAAGTATTTATGTTCTCATGTCAACTAGTCATCCTAGATCGCCAGCAAATATTTTGCCCTTCAATCCCGAGCTAGATTCCATCACAGCATACCTGGATTTCGCCTTCATTGCGTGGACCTCCACCAATAGAACCTTCCAATTGCATCGGTTTTAACTAATCTAATAAAGCTGCTGAGATACCACAGTTGGGATTTCGCCGATCAGATGATATCTTTGGGAGATTATTTACAGGAGATGCCAGAAGAGCAAAAAGTTATATACTTCGTATCAGACGATTCGATGAAAGATCTATTTGTCTCATACATTTCAGAACTTACATGTTTAAATAAGGATGTTTTACATTTTAAAAATCAGAAGGATCTAGAACTCAGTGGAAAATTTAAAATATATACCACTTTCCGAATTGTTGACAGAAATCACAGATGTGTTCAGAGCTCCAGGTTTAAATGAAGAATATTTAATATTTAATCGTGATACAGGTCAGCAAATAAGCGAAAATTTAAAAGATCGTAGAGATCTTGGAATTGTGAAGGTTGCAAAGGCAATTAGAGATATGATCTCTGGTGGAAGTTCAAATATTAAGTAAGTTAAAGTTCATTTGCTATTAAAAAACATTATCTGATAAACCGTTATAAGCTAAAACTAGCCTGTATAAGTCATAAATATAGGCTATGTAACATTGATTAATTAATCATGTTAAATAACTAATAATAACAATAATAATATTAACGCAAGTCAAAAGTATAAAAATTGCAATTGTGCAGTTTTAACAATCATATCATATCAAATTTTCTTTAAACTATTTTAGAAAATCTTTCTTAACATTAATAAGTAAACATTCTTTATTTTTTCTTTCAAATAAATGATTAATTACTTGAGTAGTATGTAAAGTTAATTTTTCCAAAGGAGCAATACTACTTTTACCAAGACTAACCAAAATTGCTGAATTAACTTCTTCACTTAAATCAATTCGTTCTTGATTATCTAATAAATAAGACATTGGTGAATTTTGAGGATTAGGATATGCCATAAGAGAAAAAATGTCTGATAAAATTTGTGAATATTTTGAATTTTTTTTATATTCATGTCTTAACAGTTCACCATAAGGTAAACTTTCATTTAAATATATATCCTCTATCTTTAATCCTTCATTATTATCATTTTTATTATTATTTTCTTGTAATTTATTTCCTTTTATAATCATTTCAATAAATTTTTGACATTTTAATTTAAAAGAAATATCTTCATTTTGTATTAATAAATTTGGATATTTTTCATTAATGAATAATACACTTGAATCTATATCACCATTCATAATGAATCTTCGAATAGTTTGTCGATTTATAATGTTTATATCCTCCAACCTAAACAATTCATCATCATCATTTTTATTATCATTATAAGTCCCTTCCATAATGACATCATCATCATTATCAATATGATAATTATTAACAGTAGTAGGTGCAAATATTTTCTTCTCTTGTTGAAGTTCTTCTTGAAATGCACGAGCAGTATCGATATAACCTAAATGGGTGAAGTAACTTGATACTAATTGTTGTAATAATTCAGGTAATTTTTTATTTTCAATACCATTATTACCATCATTAGTATTAGGTGGTGTAATAATCTTATAAAAAAAGTTTTTTTGGGCACGAGTATATGCCATAATATCAAATAAAAACTCGTATTGACCAAAATTGGTACGAACTGAATAACCACCTCTAATTCCAAGCGCTGGGTATAAGCTTATATTCAGATCACAAAATGCTGTCCCTAATGGTATACCATTTTTCGTAAAAAAAACCGTATTATTATAATTGTTCACACCACAACCAATTGTATCACCTTTTGTGAATTTTGGACCATATTGCTTTGTTATACCCTGATATATAACTGATCCATTAGTTGAACGAAAACCCCAAGTATTATTCTCTATTCCAGGCATTTTAGAAATATTTGAATCAAGACCAGCTAAACCAATAACAGCATCATTATCTTTTGAATCAGAATTTATTTCAATTTCATAATAAAAGATTCCACAATTTTGAGGAATGGGTCTGTTACTCCTTATTCCAATCAAATCAAAATTTTGTGTAATTGAAGTGATTATTACTTGAACTTCTGCTCCTGAAGATTTTGTAATAACCGATTTGTGTGGATCTGTATGCCATGATGAAGGTAAGTCATAAGTAGGGGACGACATTCCATTGGTTGTAGTTAATTTTTGTATATTGGAATCCAATGCATCAAATGATGGGCCTTGTTGCTGTGTTAAGGAATAGTTGCCAGTGGCTGTTAGAGTGGGATCATATTCATCAATGAGATTGGAGCCCATATTATCAACAAGTGCTGGGGTTGAATTTAAACTTGTGGTTGAAGTTTCCGACATAGCACTAGACAATTTTAACTCTCCATCATCATTATCGCGTACTCTAGGAGTTAACCCATCATCATGAGGATTCCCATACATCGTCATAATTCGTTGTTGAAACATATTCAATAATTCAGTACTATAAGACTCTGGAAAAACTTCAGTAGGCATAGTTCCTAGGAAACCCATCACGGATAATTGAGTGGCAGCATTGGGTGTCTCCATATATGGGATTGTGGATCTAGTTCCGGAAGGTGGAGATTGATTGGCTTTGATATTGATTTTATTACCATTTTTTTGAGATTCAGATTGAGCCGATTCAAGATATTCACCATAGGCTATTTCGGAGATGTATCGTGGGATATCCGTCGACATTGGATCAGAATTTCCATAAGCTATTTCTGAGATATCTGCTGGTATAGACCTAAAAAGCAACTAATGTTAATCAATATGATCATCACACTTAAATATAAATATGAAAATATACATTTTGTCATCTTCGGAGACGTTCAAAAACCCACTACGAAGAACCATTTTTGATGAAAGGGTAAAAGGTTACAAAGATCACAATTAAAGGAGTACGCCACTTGGTTTCCAGAGTTTCCTGGAGGTTTGGACTTTCGTTATCTTGCTCTGTGCCGGGTAACACCACTGGGTTGTTCTGAAACGTGCGGTGGTGCGTATACTTCAGCACTGGGATGAACGGGCGCAGCAACCCTCCAAATTTCCCGTTTTCCTCTGCTTCAACTTCAACAGAATGGGTGACAATTTAAAGCTTAAGCTGGCCGCGAAAAATTCGGTAAGTGAAGAGGACGCGTTTCCACCTTTCACCTAAAAAGTTTCAACTTTTCACTAACTTCTCTTTTTTTCCAGCTGGTCGCGTCTTTGGCTGAACTGTCCAAAGTAGCAAATGAAGTCTCTGTCGCTACAATAAAGTTCTTTAACAGCATCGAAGGAATAACTCCTGATACTAGCTTAGAATCTAGTTCATTAGCTAATGATTCAAAAAAGAAAGCACCGAAAAGAAAACGTAAGGATCCTAAAATAAAAGTGGATCCTAATGCTCCAAAAAAACCTTTGACTATGTTCCTTGCCTTCTCTGTTGAAATGAGAAGGAACTTTCATCGTGAAGATAGGGAACATAAGGAAAATGATGAAAATTATACGGCATTAACAAATGCCGAAGTTACACAAAAAATATCTAAGCTTTGGGCTTCCTTAGATGAAGAAGGTAAAAAGCCATGGAAGGATAAATATGAAAAAGAAATGGCCGATTATAAAGTTGCAAAGGAATCATATCTACAGGATTTAAAATTTAAAAATGATGAGGTCAAACTTGTTGGAGATACTCCTACTCCTTCTTCTCCTATTGAAGAAATCCTATCCGATGAACTTAATAATGCCCTTGCTGAAGAAACTCCAAAGAAAAAAGTTAAAAAGGAGAAAAAGAAGAAATGAAAAAGGACTTTTCCGGAAGCATAACATAATCTATAACTCATTGATTCTTTTATTTCATGATGGCTGCTTTATTCTTTTTTTGTATATCTAATAATTAGTTTGCGTTTATTTGTTGAACTATATAGTAAAGATATTATAATGTGTTTATTTTATAATTAGACAATGACCTTGCTAAATTAAGGCTGTGTTACAATACACAGAATTGCATATTAATTTATTATAACTTATACAATTACAATTAATTAGTTATCATACCATCGCATAGTTATACATGTAGGTATAAACTTATAACTTATAAGGTGAGTGATGATAATATTAATATGTTAGTCATTTATATACAATGTAGAATGGTAATTGCAATACTTATTTATACAACAATATATTAATCGTAAACAAGTTTATAGCTATATATTATTTTATAAGCAGTGAAGTTAATCAAGCCATCATACTTCGGATCGAAGAATAGTCCGGTAATCCTTGAATAGGTCCAAGCCCAGTGATTGTAATATCCTTATTATAAAGTGTCTTTTTAGCCCATTTAACAACATCCTCTGATGTAATTTTATCAACTTTATCAAACACTTCTTCTGGTGATAATCTATGACCAGTGGTAACAATTTGACGGCCTATATCTTCTGCAATTGGTGTTGTGCCATCTAAAGTAAGTAATAATGATGCTTTTAATTGAGCTTTGGCCCTTTCAACTGCTGCAGGATCAACATCTTGACTTAATTTTCTCCATTCTTCTAAACAATATTTAACTAAATCACCTTGACCAGGGACATTTTCTGTTGTTAAAAATATTCCCCATAGTCCACTATCTGAATAAGATGTAGAAAATGACATGTATGAATTAGCTAAATTATTACTTGCAACAGCATTCATTAATCCAGGTCCATTCAAGGATCCACCACCTAATGTTCTATCCCAATTTCCAACTAATGCTTGAGCAATTAAAGCTGTAAAATAATCTTCCGAGCCCCAGGAAACACCTTCGACAGCTATTGCAATGTAAGCAACGGGCAAAGAGTCATCGGTTAACCGAACTTCCGAACCTATAAATTTAGGTGAAGCTCCACGAGGTGATCCTAAAGGAACTGGTTTCTCGGAAAGTGGCAAGCCAGAAAATTGAGCCTCGGCTAATTTAACAAACTCTTCATGATCAATTGCACCAGCACCAACAAGAACCATTCTATCTGCTGTATAATTCTTAGTTATATAACTTTTTAAATCGTTTTGTTTAATTGATAAAATATTCTCCCTTGGGCCTAATATTGTTCTACCTAACGCTTGATCTTGAAAAGCAGCAGCATGTAAATGATCAAAAACAACCTCATCATATAATTTATCAACTTCTTCAGATTCTCTAATAATTACATCTCTTTCTCTTTCAATAGAACGATCTTTTAAAGCTGACCTTTGTAAAATGTCACTTAGAATATCAACAGCTTTAGGAACATCATTTTTAAAAGCTTTTGCATAATAAACTGTACTTTCTCTTGATGTGTAAGCATTTAAATGAGCACCTAAATTTTCAATCTCAATTTCTAAATCATATTGTGATCGGTTGGAAGTACCTTTAAAAGCTAAATGCTCAAGAAAATGTGCAGTTCCATTATTTTTGGCATTTTCCGCACGAGATCCAGCATCTATCCAAACACCAACTGTTGCTGTTTCTGAAAATGGGATAGATTCGGTGGCTACCGTTAAACCATTTGGTAAGATTGTTGTTCGGGTTCTAAGAGGGGATGAAACTGTTGCAAGTTTACGGAATCCTTGAAAAACAGACTTGGCTGTTGCTTTGGTAGTAAGCCGAGTGAAATTCAGCATTTTGACTTATGTTTAGAAAAGAAGGCAAAAAGAATCTAAAGAGGTTAATCTTATACACCCATACATCCATTAAAAAAAAAAAATGGGTATAATTATAAGAGGATAAAAAAATTATATATACATAATAACAGTTTAATTACCTGTGCGGTAAAGCCAAGTCTGAGATTATATCCAGCATGATCATCTACTTTATTTGAATTTTTGAATTAATTGTCGTTTTTCCATATTCGCCAATTTGATAATTGATAAGGACTCCTGTTAAATCAATAACTAAAGCGTTATAACCAGAATATTACAAAAAAAATATTAGGAGACAAAATTATAGGAATCAAAAATCTAATAATAGATACACAAGGAACAAATATAAAAAAGAAAGGCCTTTTCATCTCAAAGGTGTTAGAAATTAGGAAAAGTATTAAATTTGGAGGAACACCATATTTTTTAAATATTTAAGGTAACATACACACACACACTATAAAACAAAAACATAAATGAAAATAAAATAAACAAGGTGGTAAGAAAAAGAGATATAATAAAAACAAATAAGAAGAGAAATAAAGAAGAAGAAGAGGTTTTATACTCTTGGAGTGATTTCCTCAATTCAATAATTTTAAGAATATTTCAATTAGTTAAATATTTTAATCGGAAATTATATCTGTAAAGTTAAAAAAAAAGAAGTATGCCATTTTACTCACTAAGGCTTATGTGTTTTATAAACAGAGAATATTCCAAGGATGGAATCCTCGGGGGGTTTTTTATTTTATTTTATTATTTTATTATAAATTATAAAAAATCCATGAAAAGGTTAAAACGTAAGTATAGAATTATTTAAAAGTGTTATACCTTGACGGTACAACAATGTCTGTTTTGTATTTATTTATATCTAAGAATCAGTTTCCGTCGTTCAATATTTGCTGAATGAACAATAGCATCTGAGTCTATTTTGAGATCAAATGAGTTGAATCTTCTTTTTACTCGCATCTGCCATAAAATCTCTAAAATTAGGCTTAGATTTTGAATTATTTTAGTATCTTTGTACATTGGGCATATCAAGTCATCCAAACCTATATCTTTACCTAAGAAGTGTAAGAGAATTGTTGTTTTTGTTAGGCAATTATTGAAAACATGATCTTCTGTTTCGATCATTGGTTGTAGGCAAAGAATACACTCATTCATATCATCATTTTTATGGTCACTTGAGGTAATACTCCAGTGATGTGTGTATGAATAAAATCTACCGACCCTGGTTCTTTCCTATTGATCCTGTATATGTAAGAGCAGCCACCATTCTTTCCAGTCTTGTGTGCTGCGTTATTTGATTTGTCTAGTTGGCCAATTAGGAATGATCGGTTGATCATCCATTTGCTGATCTTGATGCTGCTTCTGAACACTCCGATTTCTATTGGTTTATCATCATGAGTTCTAATTATATGATACATTCTAGAGGAGAAGATTTGGATACCACCTCACAAGCTGTATATTCATCAAGTGATGGGATGAAATTTTTTTTTGTTTTTTTAAGTGGCCATTAAGGCTCTACATTAAACTGCTTTATCTATAAATACTATATTTATAACAACCAAAAATTTGTGAAAATAAAAAGACCTATTATTAGGCAAAAATGCCTCTTACTAATGTTAGAGGTTCACTCTTTTTTGAGTAATGTTGTTACTTTTTATAGTATTATTGTCACCATTTCCAACTTCTCACTCAATTAATACGAGTAAAGGATGTCATATGTATAAAAGTAGTGATTTTATGTAATATTTTTGTCTTTGTGTTGACAAAAATTTATATGGACGAGTCAGGGATCGAACCAGAGACCTTTAGAATGCAAATCTAACGCGCTACCAACTGCGCCACACGCCCAATTTTCCGTTTGGATTATTATGAGTAAATAAAATGCTACTTTACCTTAGTGCATGATGGCTTCCTATAGCTATTATTAGCTGTAATTAAAGAAATAACCAGACAATAAGTGAATCGAAGATCTAGGATTCGGATATTATTTGATCATGAGCATTAACTCAAATAGTATTTAGGCGTTTTCCCCCTATAAATCCTATAATATGGACTAAATAATATATAATTGCAGTTGGCATCTTTATGATATAATTACAATTACACAACTTCAAGATGGTGACTAAGTAAAAAATAGAATTTGTCTTAATATACGTAGACAATATGATTGAACAATGAACATCATGATCACGATTGATTAAACAATGAAATTGGACCGGATTTAGAGAATACATGATATGAGACAAACGCAAGTATGTCACATCATAGTTGATACATATATAGTATCTCACATCATAATAGCAATTGATTCCTGATCAGTATAAGTTATAAAATAAAAGCTTAATCAGTATCGATTATATATATATTTCAATTGTATAGTTTAAGATGTAACACTTGCGTTTTTACCCTGCTTTTTACATTATATATCTCATCCAATTTCATTGTTAATTATGAGTTTTTTATATTAACCAATATTATTGTAGATGAGCCCAGATCTTTTGTTTGATGCGAATATAATTTAGCGCTATAGTAAATTTAGTCCGATTAAAGTGCAAGCTTATATTCCACTAAAGTCTATAATATCTTAATATCGGATTTAAATATATGATTTGTATATCATGGCCATATGATCAATATTTACTATAGTGAATTTGTTTAGAGTTCACCATGACCCATATAATCGGTGCATTATTGACCGTAAAAATCTAAATATAAATCGATTTCAATTGTTTTTATAATTGTATATTAATTATAAGTTAAAAGTCATAACCACTGCCTCAAATTTTACGTTCATATTTAGATCGCTTAATGCTCTCCAATCTCCATATAACCTTCGCCGATTAGATCGGCGTTTATTAACCCGAACTAATTAATTATATAATTCCCTTTAATTTCGATAGGGAAAGGTCTTGTCTTAGAAAATATAAGCTTAATTGTATAAGCTTATTTGATGAAGTAAGGTTAATTATTCGTAGATTAATTTATATTGGTTTCAAAATCATTAACATAATAATTTATATTGTTTGGTTGATACTTGATGCCTGAGATTAAGTTATTAACCCTATATTGTTACATCTTGAGATGTTAATGCCAACAATGATTGAAAAATCTTCAGTTAATTAAAATATGGCTATTTTATTTTGCTTTGCATCCAAGCGGATTATATAGCAATATGTGTTATTGTTTTAATGTTTCCAAACTTGTGAAGTTACGATTAGTAAGAAAGTATATTCTCGTACCTGTCTCAAATTTATATAACACAACATATACAGGCATTTTAAAACTATGGAGTGTTAAAGTTAAATTCTTGTTGACTTTTTAGTTCTCAATTATAATCTTAGGAAACAAACCGTATGTAACGAATTAATTAATCTATACGCAAAAGTAGATATTTCAAATTAGAATTGGAATTATTTTTGTGTGGTTTTTTGATGCTAAGATGGTTAGATCTCAAAAGAATGGGGACTCCACTATTTAAATACTATTTAATCGAGTGATATGGTTATATTATATTGCGATAATTCTTGACATGTTCTGATTGCTTCATGGTGAACCCTTAGTTGGATTAGTGATTGCACTTTGTGACATGCATTGGAATAATATTATTGTTACAGTTATACCGGTACATATCTTTATCACTCAAATTGGTGAACGATGCCATTATCAACTTAGAAATGAGATATGAAATATACAATTGAAATCTCAATATTAATTATTATTCCTAATTACAAGATGGTGTTTATAGTATTATCTTTTCAGCTACATAGTTATAATATACATGTATATAAATTTAGAGTCTACATACTATAAAAATGCAGTTATAAATATTAGACAATAAATATTAATGAATGATCATGAACATCTTTAGATCATTTACAGTTACATCGATATTATTCATTATTAGAAATAATATGAATATGTGCATGTATAATACAATATTTTGATTTGATTAGCCGGGGTTAGTCATAAATGGTGGCGGCTAATATATAATTATGAATTTGATTCCAATTTATAGAAGTATCATTTTGATAGATCGCCATTTACATATATTGAATATTATTATTATTGACATTGATTGATCTTTAAAAATTTCAATATTAATAAAATTTAAGTCAAAAAATGTATGATTATAATAAACTGTTCAGACTCAGAGTTGATCATGAACAATTAACATTGGAACCATTACTCTTAATTTCGGCCACCTTTCAAACTGCATATGTTGGCACGTGATACGCTAAAGGTGTCATAATATCGATATGGATGTTGAATAATTATTGACCCCACTCCACTCAGTAATAAACATGTCCACAGTCCACAGACTCCACAATATAAGCTTGAATTATAATATGTATATTACAGATACAGTGAAACTATATTGTGGAAGAACTAATTAGAGAAAGGGAGGGGCAGCTAATAGCTAAGTTATGTAGTTGAATGGCACAGCACATATAACAGTGTTCACGTATATTAAAACTCTTGCATATTATGCAAAATAAAGAGTACTTCTCTTCTGTTGCTTTTGGACATATGTACACACACATACACGAAGAAGGCAGTCAAGTATACCCTAAATCCTATGATAAACACTAAAAGGGTGAAATCCTAAGTTATTTATGGTTACTGCACGTGGCACGCACACACACGAGCTCTAATAAGCTCTACTAATTTTGCATAATACGTGTGAACTGGAGTCAGTTCACTCATATAGCAACTGCAGCTAATAGTCATGATTCTGGTAAATAGCTCTAAGTTTTGCGACAGGTTCTGAAAAGATAAGAATTTTGGTTATTCTGCATTGTAGAATTTGTATTGAGTTGATATAGCTAGCTATTTATAGAGATATTCATGCATGGTCATGAATCCTTATCCAAAATTAAAGAACAAGGTGCCTGTTTTAGACTATACAATTGTAATTAAATATGCCAGAAATACACTTGCTAGCTATTGCTAGCTATTGTTGTGATACCTGCGATATGAGGCTGTGAGTCTATATATAACATAATCTATTAATAATTTAACATACAATTTAAAAGTTAGCTTTTTACAATGTAGTTGATATCGATTATTAATAAATTGGTATTTGATTTTGTTAAATCCTTGTAATTGGGATTCTAATACGTTTAACTGCAATAAATACAAATAAAAAAATATGGTTGTTTAGAATTAATTAATAAGGATCATGAAGAGGCAGATTGAAGAATTAAAGAGGAAGAATGCAATAAGCCAAATATACAGACATTTATTGCAATTATTATATGTGGAATCTGCTTACTGATCATGATTCATGATTCATGATTCATGAGTGTACCAAATTGTTTTATAAAATTTATAACATTTTATTATATATTTTATGTTTTATGATCATATGCCCAATGCTCATACATACAATGTTATATTTAACAATATTGATACAGAACAATAAAAAGCGTTAACGTCCATAACAAAACCCCCCAATCATACATTATTCCGCCCTGGATCTGGAATCTGGATCTAGATTCATAGGATATTACTAATTTACCATACAATACATACTAGATAATAGATAATAGATATCTAACATCAACTAGTCAGCGCTATACTTAATTATTTTGTATTTCTGTGCAATTTCATGCAAACTTCAAAACATTTCACAACAATTTAAAATATTGTAACAGATTACAATTAGAAAGCTGTTTATAATAACTTTATATATTACCATAAACAAAAGACAATTATAATTGTAATTAGGTATTAAGATACTAGTCATATGCATATGGTATATTTTCCTAATGCTGGTGAATCACTGATTAGGCTCGAGTGATTAATGACCACAAACATATATATATATATATTATTAGTAAATGCTTGAGATCAAACATGCTGGAGGTCACTTTTACAAGCCAGCCGGATTAGGAATTGCTTTTTGCAAGCATCTTTTTATTGATAAATCTCTAGCGACAATATAAAAATGTGTGTTACAAATTCTGCGTAACATATTGATTCGATAAACTCCGTTCATGTTGAATTATCGTTTGTGATTGATGGAAACCCAAATTAGTAACTAGTAACTACTAAGTTCTAACTACGTTGTTTTGATTGTAAAAATGGAAATTCTGAAGAACTGATTATAATTCATAAAACACATAAAAACATTTTACTTCACGTGTATCTGTATAATAATCAAATTACCCGCTGTTAATGATCAGCACACGCTTACAAACGCAATGCATATAAATCTATTATTATATGTAAGTCTGTAGTGACATTATTATATTTTGATTCTCTTTTACTTTTACTAGCTAGGCCTATGGGGTAATTTTGAACAATACATTATTCATCCCTCAATCTTCGTATATTTTGTTAAACAACGATAAAATGAATTATAATTATGTTATATCTTGGTTTATAAAAGGCTTATATTGACTCCAATTGCAAGAATCGTACCACTTAAGTTCATTATATGGTATTATAAAACTGCTGTTAAATTGGTATATTAATATTAATATATTCCTTTTTCGTTAAAAAATATGGTTAAATTTTGATGCAATAAAATAGACATGTATTAGTATAATTAAATAGCACTAAACATGGATTTGATTGAAAGACGAGGTGCTATTTGAAGTTAGAAATCTCGCCTTGTAATAAATAATAACAATATAAAGTTTTAAACGTACGGCTATCGCTGGCTTCCTAATTGGCTGAACAATTTATTATTATTATTTTATGAATAAATCTATTTTATTTTAATGCAGTTTGAGTTTCTAGAATCGTCAGATTTGAGATTTCATAGGTCTTAATTATGTTTTGTTTATCTATTAATAAAGTATAGATATATATATAAAACAATATAATGCAGGCGTTTCTTCCAGCAACTAGCAATTGGAATATTAACTTTTTGTAAATGTTTTATATTATTATAATTTGGTGTGATATCTCCCTCTTTTTTTTTTCATCCTTATTATAATTTTATATGAAAATTAGATTAATAAATTTTCTATTGTTCAAGATATGTTTAGAGCATTTAATTGGTTAAAACTAAGCAGATCAATCAATTCCAATTGTTATGCCCATGCATTATGATCAAAAAGAGTAAAAACTAAATACGTCGTTCTTTCTTCATTTTAAGGTACGTTCATTAGGAGTTTTCAATTCTTTTAAGCTTAAGTTTAAGCTTGCACTTGGCATATTCACCAAACGTGTGTATTAAAGCTTATAAATAAAAAATTTGTATTCATTTATTAGAAGAGGAATTCATGCTTTGCCTTTCCAAGCCTCAATTAATAATATTGAAAAGTATACATTTCAATTTCAATTGGTTACAATAACCGATAAATATAATAGCACTCCGGTATCGGTATCATTTATTATAAGCCTTCGGGCTAAGCACGTGCATGTTAGTTCGTTAAATACAATTGCGAATTGAACCTTGAATGATCAATCAACAATATATAACTTATATTTTATTTTATCATCCTGTCCGAGATTTTTATGGTTTTTTAACAAGTCTTGTTTTCTGTCAAGTCATGATCATGATCAAGTGGCTTTCAAATTTGGAATTTATAGTACTGTACGGCGGGTTTCAACAATAACTTGTTAAGGTTTAATTTTAATTTAACCAGTTGATAAATTGACAATTGAAAAACTTTTTTTTATATATATTGGCCCGGGACATTAAATACTGCAATACATCCACAAATTTTTTAATAAGTTCTACAGAATTAATTCTGTGAGAATTGTAAGTTCGAAACAAACCTTAATTATAATATTAATTACAGCAACAGGTGCATGTATGCCGATCCACAAAATCAGTCAAAAATTAAAACAAATTAAGATTCAAACTTCAAGAAACCGTTTAACATAACGTTAACGTTATACTTAAATATTAATGAATGGGTGCTTTTTCATTGTTTTATATTGTAGATCTTAATCATATAACACATTTACGCCTGTTACAATTTGTTTGTAATATTGGGTATTATAGGATTTTAGATCCATTTGAAAGGTGGAAAAAGGGGGAAATTTAATAAATTAGGTGGAGATAGGAGGTTGTTATCTACAATGATTCTACATTGTTAGTATTTGTTACAAATTGTAATTGTAATTGTAATTGTAATTGTAATAAAAATGCAATTCTTAATTATAATGAGGTATTGAATATTGAATAATACGTTTAGATTTGGATATTATAAATTTCTAGAAATAATAATTGATATTTTTAGATGTAATTAATCTCTCGAATTCAATATTCAGGAAATTTTTTAAGTTTTATCATTGATTAAACTGAATCTTATGGTATTTAATAAAATAATAATAATTATAACAATATATCATCATCTTGAATCTTGATTATATTTGTTATTGAATTGAATCGGGATAAAGCCGACGATATCAAAATAATAAATTAAAAAATATGAAATTACAATTGCAATTTGAAAGAGAAAATTGGGAAATTTGATCAGCATAATTTTAACATGATTATAGCCTAAAGCTGTTAAAAATATATCATGGAGTAATCGATATCTGGAACATAATATAAATAATAAACAGATGATCATTAAGGATAGATCCATAATTCCAGATATAGTTATTAGATATCGATATAGATTGATTACAAGTTGCATGCAACTATTAAAAAATTACTTTTTCATATTGTAATTGTATTAATACTGAATTTATATGAGCTCGAGCTCGAGTTAAATGAATTTGAAATTTGAAAATTTAAATGAAATTAATATTGAATTTTGCGGTCGGTTTAAATCATCCAATCAAAATTAATGATGAAACAGATTTTATAATTTAGTATCTGATTAAATCTGTAGAATAGCTAACTACATTCTTAATCAAATTTCCAAAATTTTCACAGAAGGTTAATTAAAAAGAAGATAATCGAGCTTTAATTATTCATGAATGTATTTACAATAGATATTATAATAGCATTACATTAAAAACCCGAGGGAGGTGGGTGAATCAGGCACAAACTCATATCAATCATAAAATCTTAATTTATAAATATCCCAATTATAATTTAATTGTACAGGTACCAAATAATAATTATAAAAGTTTCTATTATTGCTTTAATGTATGGGTTGTCATAGATACAATACTCTTTTATAAATGAAATATATGGTCAGCTGATCAGTACGATAAATTTAGGTTTGATACATTTTTAACATGAGGTTTTGATATAATGGTTATTTTTCATTTTATGATTAATATTGTGTTTGTATTTGAATTTGAATTTGAATTTGAATTTGAATTTATGATGTGATCGGCTTTTGGCTTTTTCTTAACTTGTTTAAAAGATGTTAAACTTGCATATTGTTCAACAATTTTATCCAAATTTACGATAATAGATTGAATTTCATAATATTTGAATATGTAACGGAATGTACAGAGAACTTGAAAGAACAGATCTAAAGAAGGGTATATATTTATCAGTTTATCTCGATATAGATTTAGTAAATAAAAGAAAGCTATTTACTTCTTGATCTTCATATATTCATGGGTCCAATTACTTATGTTCATGGTAATTTTATGCATTATAGAAGAAATTTTTCATGAGACCAAGGTAGGTAGAAGGAACATTGAATCTGCAATAATATAATATTAATAATATTATATTATTTGATATGAATTATAATATGTATCTAATCAGAATAGAAGCATAATATATTAATAAAAGAAAAATTGGTAAATTGGTATTTCCCAGACAGTTTATAAAAAATATAATGAATTCACTTGATTCTATAGAACGCCTGAATGTTATGCTACAGATGATTGAAGATTGGTCATTGGAATTAAAAATGAAAATGGATAGTTAAGTAGAAATGGAATGAAACTAGTAGATTTGGGATGATTGCACGCGATGGCCATATGATATCATGACAAATAATACGCTATTAATATGATTGTTTTACCATGGAAGCCCAAATTGCAAGTATCAACTTGAGACAATCAGGACCATGCACAATTACCAGCTGCAGAATGACATTATATTAGAAATATATGCAGTGCAGCATGCATGGTTACTTTGAGATTGTGAACAATGACATTCATCCATTTCCTGTTTAGGTAAGCATGCTACAGGCGCATAGACAGATATTACTTCTTTCACGCGGGGACCATGCTTCGTAACTGCGCATTTAACTTCCACACTCCTTGTAAGTCCATTACAACGATCAACTTATAATTAGAGGTTAATTTTAGGCGGAATCAACTCGAATGTACAGGATTATAGTGATTATTGATAAAAGGTTTATTGTCACAAATTTTAAGCAGCTTAAGCTTTCCACTCCAACCTTCCGATCTCTGGATCCTTTTCTCTAGGGCGCTCATGTATTGTAGCCGCTTGGAACAATAGAAACGTTAATGTTTAAAGTTGAGGTTCGGCCATTCTGTGGGATTTCTGCTGAATAACAGAAGCAGACTTGGACAGAACGGCAATATACAAAATAATATAATATCATTAACATATAATTTATACACTTCTCATTTAATTACAAGCAGTTTTACGGGCATTGTGCATCTCAGACGCACTAGTATTAATTAATATTGATGGTTTATAAATAAGACTATTAAATAAATTTTCAGGTGTTAGTTAATTTAACCTTTGATAATTTAAGATTAAGATTTGTGATTGCTGCTTGTGCTTGTTTTATACGAATAAGGTCTGACACCTTTCATAATCCTTTCATACTACATTTGTATATCAATTTATAATTATATTGTTTATATATCTGCGTTTGTTTCCTACTTTGACTTCTTTTACATATTATCCCCCACTTTCCCTTCTTCTACAAATTTCTCTTCAAATCCTTTTTTTTAATCATGGCCGCACAAAATGCAATCGACGCTCTAAACCCGCTTCATCAACTGGCTCAAGTAGCCCAAGACTCCATCAAAAGAGAATGGTCTCCCCATTCTGATCCACAGCTACAAACCTCTATAGCCGCAAGATCTTATATTACGCCTCCTTCACTTCCAATCACTCCTTCTGATATTTCAAATAGGCAACTATCTGATAAACGACATCTACATAACAACCTTAACAGTAATAGCAGTAGTAATAGTAGTAATATACATAGTAAAAATAAAGGAAAACAGCAACTTGGTGGAAATATTAATGATTATACTAATTCTTTTGCAATTGAATCAAATTCAAATGGTATCTCTCAACAAAAGGCTTTACAAAATCCTTGTATGTGCTCTAAGAATGGTAATAGAATTCCAAGACCAAGAAATGGTATGTATATTTTATACTTTTTTACACTTCAAAAATATCATACTTACTTTTATTTTTATTAGCTTTTATTTTATACCGTCAAAAATATCATGCTTCAGTTGTTGGTGAATTCAAAGGTAAATCAAATCCCGAAATTTCAAAAATAATAGGTCAAAGATGGAGAGCATTAACACAAGATGAAAAAAATTATTGGATTAAATTAAGTGAAGAAGAAAAAAAAGAACATAGTAGAAAATATCCAGATTATAGATATCAACCAAGAAGAGTTATGAAAAATAAAACAAGTCATGGAAATGTTTTTGAATGTGTTGTTTGTAATGGTTATATTACA
Source organism: Alloascoidea hylecoeti (assembly GCA_001600815.1). Lineage (NCBI taxonomy): Eukaryota > Fungi > Ascomycota > Alloascoideomycetes > Alloascoideales > Alloascoideaceae > Alloascoidea > Alloascoidea hylecoeti. The sequence goes on along the minus strand of BCKZ01000040.1, from coordinate 10,127 downwards.
AAAAATCAACCATCTGATAATTCAAATAGAAAATCATCACCAAAATCAACAACTAATTCAAATCAAAGTTTTAAAGGTAATAATAAATCTAACATTAGCAATAAAGATGATCATAATCGATCGTTTCATCATTCAGTTGTTACTCCCACTGTTCATATGCATTCTGATAGTCCACAACCTCGTTATATTGTAAATGAATCACCAAATGCACCTCGTCCATTTTTATATAACTTCCCTCTTCAACCAACTCCAACTGGTCCTCCACATCCTTATCTTCAAAGCCAATATCAACCTCAATTACAAGTTCAAGTTAAAAAGGAACATGATCCACGAAATATAAGTAAAGCACAAATTCAATTACAAAACTTAAATTCCTCTCCAGTAACTAGTACTACTTATGGTCAATTTCAAGTTTTACAACCTCCATTTTCATCACCAAATCAACAAAATCAACTTCCTACTACTCCCCCAGGAAGTTTAAATTCTTATCAATTGCCTCGTCCAAATGGATATATAAGTTCTCCATATCAAAAACCAATGCAAATAATAAATAATAATAATATTGATCAAAATGTTACACAATTACCTACACCACAACATTATTTTCATCATCAACAACGTCAAAGTCCATTAGATAATGATAGAAATGGTAATTTATTACCACCTCCTTCATTAACATCACCAAAAGGCTTTTCACAAAACCTTTCAATGAATAATGGATCAAGAAGTTTGCTATCACCTGCTCCAATAAATCCAAATCCTCTTGGTTCTTCTGCATTAAAGAGAGTCTTATCACCTGCTGAACTTATTAATCATTCAAATGATGAAAGACCATATAAAATTCCAAAACTTGAATCACCTATCATACCTATTAATAAGATTAATATTAATGGTAATGATAATTTAAATCCAAAAATTGATCTTACAATTAAAGAAAAAGCAGATTTATTAATTAAAAATCTTGAGCCATGGAGGAAACATTATAATGAAAAATCATTAAAAAAAACATTATTAATATCAATTGAAGGTGAAAATACAGTTGATTTTTCAAGATTATTAGCTGGTAGATTATCAAAAAGTTTATTAACTGATACACCATTTACTGATCCTGGCCATCCAAGATCACCAGTATCTTTATTAAACAATACTACTAATAACAATATGATTAATGATAATAATGATAACAAAAAGGATTTTAATGATAATATTTGGAAAATTTCACAAATTCAACAATTAATTTCAACATTTGATAGTAGAAGTGAAGATTCATTTGTTATAAATGGTTATTTAATTAGAATATGTGATGAATTATCAGAATGTTCAAGAATACCATCATCTTCACATTCTTCATCTGATAATGATTGGGATTTAGTTTTAAAATTTATGAAACAACAAAAATTTTATTCACCTGATGTAATTATTTATTTAGATTCATCGAATCGATTAATGCAAGGAGAAGTATCGAGTTTTGAATTATTTGATGAATCAAAATTATTTGTTACAGGATCTCAAAAATATGAAAAAACAATTGATAGAATTGTTAGTTATATTAATTCATTTCATGAACAGTTAGAAAAAAAGAAAAAGAAATAAGCTTAAGAAGCTTCAAAATTTTCAATTCAAATCCATTGTTAATAATGATAAATATAATGTCCTTTTTTCTTTTATTGGTCAGAGAATTTAAAACGAAATTAGCATTATTGATTATTTATTAATTGCCTTATATGCGGACCTTTTACATTTAAGAAACCGTTCCTTTACAATTGTCTTTTTCTTGCAGCTGATATTTCATTTCATTTTTTATACAATTAACTTGGTATAAAATTACACTCATGCTTATAAATTATAATTATATTTACATACACACACATTGCATTTCATTTTCATTTAATGATTTTTTTTTTTTTTTTTTGATTCGTTTGTTTGCATTTTATAACTTACACACATCCATTTTTATAAATTCTTCGTCATTTTATTTATACACTATTAATCTATTCTAGAGATTTTTATTTGTTTTGTTTTGTTTTGTTTATTGCAATTTGTTATTTTTTGATGTTGATTTTTTATTATAAAAATTTGTTCTCTTAAAATTAAATTCGCTTAATTTATAAAGCTCAAGTTTATTTTGCATTTAGATTTTTATTTATCATTCGCTATAATATCATCTTAAATTGTTAGTATTGAATCCATTGATTGATTACATTTGTAAATAATTAGCTTTACTATTCCATATGCCATGGATCTATGCATATAAATTGTCTGTTATATTTATAACTACGTGCCTAAATTAAGTAGGATAATCTATAGGAAATTGAGTGCTCCGCTCTGTAGTTATTTATAAATTGAGGTCATAGTGCTATGTGTTATATCGTAGTATACTATAGAGCTTAGGTTGATTATAAAGCGCTAGTAATAAGTATTGGGGTTTATCATTTTGTGTGAATCCGAAGTTATAAGAATATTTAATGGTTTGATTTCTGAATTCTGAAGGGGTACACCAACATGGTCAGTCCCAGGTTATATGATACCACAATGTAACCACATACATTTATGAAACTCATTTATAAATAATTCATTTCAATATATAAATGCGATATTGATACATGTATAAATGTTATTCACAGGTAAGTGATCAAGTAATTGTTGTACTACATTTTAAGAAAGTTGAGTATTGTCAATTATAATTACGTATGTCATTAAGATCAATCATCCAAAATTTAAAGTTTACAGTTTGGAAAATCGGATATATGATATTGGAATCAAATGCAGTATGATATAAATCTAAAAAAAGAGTACCATCCATATAAACGTTAACGATCAACGGTAAAAACAAAAAACTTTAGAGTTATCCGTAAATAATTGTAGTTAAAGAATGTATTGTTTGAAAATAACTTTATAATTAGAATCATGAATCATAATAGTGATTTTAATGTCACGTACTGATCAAACAACTTTAAATTTATAATGGATTTGATAAATTGATATCATGAACCCAAGGTATGGCGGATCATTTTTGAAAGCCTTCATTTTTGCAATTGTGAGTGATATGTGTGAAAAATATGTGGATTTGGTTTATAAATTTGAGATTATATATGCAATGCATACACGAGTTGCAACTGAAATTACTACAACGTAGCCATACTTAAGCGGTAAAACACTTCACTAATTATAACAGTTGCAAATGAATAATTATAATCCGCTCCGGTTGAAGTATTTTTTCAACTACTAGATGAATGTTTATAGTTAAACTCAAGTTAACAACTAAATTTAGACATATAACGTTAACTAATATCATATATCTTATGTAAGGATAATAATCCTAACATATTAATTATTTTTTAATGCATACATTCGTAGGAAATGTTTTTTAAGGTTCTATAGAATTTGAAATATTGATAAATAGATCGTCTAGATAGGATGTTTAAAAACACTATTTGTGGATCCTTTTTTTTCGCCTCAGTGTTAGATAACAAGGTCCATGGGTGTATAAATATATAAATATAGAGCAGTAGATGAAATACGGGATATGTGGGTCGTTTATATGCACCCTAATATACTTCCAATCTTAGCTCTAGTTTGCATTATTAATGCTAAAAACAGACTTGCAGTACCCCAATTTCGAAATATCTCCACTTATTTTAGTTTATGTATTAATATTGGAACGGCCTTTAATGCAGGTTCTGATATAATACTTGTACGGGAATGTATTCCATTGGTTATATAGTCTTCAATTCCAATTGTGAAATGTATTTTTGATCTTTTCTTTTCTTTTCTTTTCTTTTAAACTTAAAAATATAATACCATTGTAGCCTATTTCCCATCAATAATTATCCTTATTACTGCTTATTAATTATAAATGATTAGTAGTGAAAGTCGTGAAACGTTGGGTCTGGGCTCTTTTAAAAAGCGCTATGCGCCGCTACCAGCATAATATCATTGTGGTTTATTAACCTATTGTCCAACAATTACCCCCACTCCCTATTGATTGGAATTAAATAATAATCGTTGGGTCTGGGCTTTGTTAAAAAGAACTACGCACCCACTAGTATAATACCATTGTGGTTTATTAACCTATTGTCCATAATGCACCCTAATATATATATATATATATTAATTGGAATTGAACATTAGTGAAACGCTGGGTCTGGGCTTTGTTAAAAAGAGCTATGCGCCCGCAGTATTACGATCTTTGTGTATTATGCATGGATTTATAAATATAGCAACAATATTAGTAGTTTCAATTTTTCATGGCCATTTTGAACTTTCCTCATTCAGTGTTAAAAATAATATCGATACTGATTCGGTATCATTATTTCACATGAGATGAAAGTTGCAAGGGTATAGTATGATAATTGCGTCAAGCTGTGGATTCTAAATTTCTAATTATGTAGAAGTATGAATTGACAAGAATAATAACATGTTCATGTGCTAAAATTGTATATGCTTTCTAAGGGAAAGTAGAAAGTATACTTGATACATCGAGGAATAAGAAATTATTATAAGAACTGCATCATATTGACTATAGAGCCTTTGGTATATGTGAGATTAGACCTTATGTAACTATGTAACCTATTATATATGTTATAACCTTGTAGCTACTTGGTCATCGATATCTTATCCATCTATTTATTATTATTGATCATGATATATCATCTTATAGTTAAATAAATTTATATGTGTCCTAAAGAAGAAATTTAATTAGTTACTTGTGACAATATGAAGATTATATAGTGAAACCTAGGAAATTTTTTAAATATTTTTAAGCTTATATTGCATCAGAGGAATGTATTTAATTGTATTATATAACGAAACCCCTGAAATCGTTTAAATATATAAGCTTCTATTGTATGGTATGATTTTCTATCGGAAGAATGTGTTATATAACGAACCCCAGGAAATTGTTTAAACATCTATAAGCTTATATTGTATTAGAAGAATGTGTTGTAGAACGAAACCCCTGAAATTGTTTAAATATATATAAGCTTCTATTGTATCAGAAGAATGTATATGCGTAGACTTTCCTACAACAAAGAGAGTAAATACTAAATCTTTTGTTTCCTGAGGAGTCAATTTCCTGTCGGACCATGCTTCACACTGTCACACATCATGACACCTCTATATTTCTATTTCATCAGTTGAAGCGGTTGCAATATTAATATCTGTGGTTGCGTAATGATATTCTTTAAAAAGGAGGTTTTTAGCATAACAATGTAACGTCTAAACTATAGGAGAAGAATGTGAAATGCATGAAGAAGTGAAGACCTATATCAAGTATTATCAACACCATCAGACACCTCATTTCTGCATAACCAAGATCATTTTTTACTTGATTGAACCTAGGGTATAATTGTGGGGATTATTGATTCCGGTATGTCTTAATCGCACAATTGGCCTAAAGTTACTCTTACTCTTATATCGATATCATTCATATTATTAATCAAACTTACTAATCCTTCCAAGGTCCAAAATACATACTATCATCATTAATTAAAACATTTTTATGACATATGTAAAATATTTATATATTTTTGCGAGGCCATATCATGTAGCGTCTAAATCCAATTGAAAAACTCATAATCAATTAGCTGGGTTTATACATGTATACAAGTAGTAGGAAATTTCTATAGTTATTAAAATATAATTAATCATAATTAACATTGTATAGAGTTACTGATTAATATAGGTATAATTTAGGAATGAAGTCAATTTCAAATTAAAGAAAATATATACAGCGCTTGAAATCCATACACGTATGTAAATTAAAAATAATATTGCAATTTCAATACTAGCCCTGATACCTATAGGCATATATATGAGAACATCAAGGATCATATATTATATGTTATGATATGTTTATGGGAGTTCATTTCAATATTATATATTGAAGGTAAAATTAGAGATGTAAGTATACTGCGGAATTTGTTCACAATTAATAGATATTATCCAAATGATTAATTATCAATTTGGTCACAATTTGAAGACTCTGTTATGGATACAAAAACTTCTTCAAAGAAATGCTTCTTCTTATTAGTATATTGCCACCTTAACCTATTAAAGATTTTATTAGAATAACTTATTGAAGCTTCTGGAATCTGCTTTTTTGGATATAACTTAGTATGTCCGTATTGATCCTTAACATTATAATTTATTGAAATAAATTTAGTAAGTTTGGGTAGAAACTGTATTCTTTCCAAGAAATGAGTATCCAATGAGAATCCCCTTAGGGATAGGACTTCGAGATTTGGAAAACACAAAAGATAATGTGGTGATTGATTCATTCTAATTGTATAGTCTCCAATCAACGCGGCTTTTGTTACGAACACAAGATCCCTTATTTGACCAAACGAATGAATAACAATTTGACTTCGGTATGAATTTCCTATTCTTGAATCGCTATAGAAAATTGCAATTGTATCAGAGGAACAATCGGGAAAATAAAACTCATAGATACTATCAAACCAATTACCGAAAAACAACAATTTCTTTAAATTTGGGCATAACTTCAATAACAAATCGAGCTCTTCAAATACCTCGAATATGGTAGGAAAACCGGTATCATATTCTCTCCTAAAGTATTCCAAATTGCGTAATCCACTTCCAATATTTATCAAAAAATTTCCATCTGATTGTTGCAACAGTTTTGATACTGAAAACTTTGAGTTTGGGCCATTTACTTTAATTTTCCTAAAAGAAATTGGAATTAGTAGTGATCTGTAATAGTTTGACATAGAGCTGAAACTAATTATATCGGTTTGTTCCATATGTTCAACTATTATCAACAAGAGTTCCAGAGGAAGATTATTTTCGCTTTTCATGGGTAATAGCTATAAAAATTTCAAATGGTTGAAAACTATCATTAAAAACTATGTAGATATTTATAATTAATTATAAGGACCAAGTTTAAGATGCGTGTCGGTGGGAAATTGTGTGTTGAAAATAAGAAAATCATTAACTATGGTAGATATAAATAACACTTCATTTTCCCCTATAGGAAAGAATAGTTTTTAACATTTAGTTTCATAAGAAAAGACTTAATATTCAACAGAAGTCTGTTATAGATAATATAATCAATCTTTTCATATCCATTCATTACCTACAGTAAGTTATTATACTATAATAATAATAATAGTGAAAATCAGTAGTCTATTTTCTACAGTGCTCAAGTATGAATTCAAGCCACGAATATAATTATAAGGAGTTTGATATGCTATAATGTATGAGTAGGCCGATATAATCTGAAAATCCCGTATATGTAGTGTTTCATCAAATCTAATCTTAACACCTTCTTTCTGGTTCATTATCGTATACTTGTTCTATAAATTGCTCATGTTTAATTGCCTAGAGTTACAATACTTGGCACAGTAGGAGATTAGGAATTTAGCATTTGTGTGACAATATCCAATTAAAAAGTTTGGAGCTCCAAAAAACATCAATATACCCCAACAATCAGGGGCAAATAAATTATATGATCACAATCTTCAGACAAACAAATGTGGCGAGTGAACAAACGTTAACGAAACTTATTTTTTGCCAATGGCAATGAGAAGCTTAAAAGTCACTATAAGTATTAAGTATTAAGTATTACAGAATTCGTCACAAACAAATAACTAGCTTATATATAATATTGTAAATATGGGCCAAAACTTCTAAATATCAATTGCTTCCTGTGATGAAATCATTTTATATGTATATTTCACTGTTATACCATATATCCACTTTATTCAGACACCCCAAATTGTTACATTTCAAATGATAATAATAAAATAGATAGAGTGCTGGTTCAGAGCGCATCTTTCTATGAACGTTAACAATACATCACAATGAGCTTTATGAGCTATTTTTTTTCAGCAACAGATAATCCTTTCAAATATTAACCATCAGAATCTTAAATAATTTAATCAAAATAATCTGAATGAATTTAATAAGCCTTAATATTTTACCCTAACGCTGATACATTACATATCTCATGTCGTGGAATGAAAATAAAAAAGTGACTCAATTAAATAACATTAGGCGGGTATTTTTTATAAAACTATAATAGGTCAATAATTCATCATTTGATCAATTTCGACTTAATTCATTTCTAGAAAACTAATCAATATCAGATAACCAGATCGATTGAGGCCGGCTGTTCGTATTTATCTGCGTAATGGTGATCAGTATCTTTATGATTCTAAATATGCACATATAGGAAAAAAATAGATATTATTTAATAAGAATTCAATGTTCTGAGACAAAAAAAAAAAAAAAAGAGGATTACTCAAGTTGATACGACCCAAATTGCTCAATTGGATTCAGGTCCGGTGAATAGGGAGGTAAATAAACTTCATGCTGATATAATTCGGAACCAGCAATAACTCTTTGAACAGACGCAAGAATCGTAGCCTCTCGTCGTTCCAATTCATAAATTAGATTAGATTTCCAGCTTCATCTCTGATTTCACCTTGTCCATTGTCATATAGAAAGGGGTTACTCATTTGAAATTTAATGAAAACTTATATGAGTTAATGAGAAGAGAACTTAGTAGGATTTTCATGATCGGTATGACTACTGCTGTATCAACAAATCTTCCTTTATTCACCAATGATATCCTTTGAATTGGCAGACAAATGTATTAAAGATTCACGTAGAAAGTACACCTATCATGGGATATAAAAATTTATTGAAGAACATCATCGTGAAGAGCCGAGTAATCTCAATTTACGATGAAAAATATTAAATAAGCTTTCGAAAATAGCTGATTAACTCCCACACAAAACACTAATTATATTGGGTAAATTCAATGTCTAATATAAGTCTAATTAATCTTCAACAACTTTACTGTTAATCTTTCGCACGCATCACTAGTTAAGTTTTGAATAAGTGGCTAATTAGTTATTCATACGSATCGCTAAATTAATTTATGTAAATAACACTAAATAATTTACAAAAAATAGTGCTAAATTTGACCAAATAATTTCCGAAAATGGCACTAATTAATTATCAAATTTTATTTTAATTAATTTCCAAAGCGAACGCTAATTAATTCTCAGACAGATCGCTAATTATTTTCAAAAATAGCGCTACTAATAGGTGGAAGGACTGTATATACACCGTAAATAATTTTGGATGATTTATATGGTGGGGGAAATAATTGGTGCTTTTCTTGACTTTTGATGGATTGTTTTTGCTTTGTTTTTTCGATGTTGTCCGCCGCTGTCTTGGTAATAAATTAGAAAACGTATTTCCCAAAAATATCCGGGTGTACGGGTTTACKGGTGTAWGAGTTTGACATCACCAAAAATATCACCACCACTATTACATTGTATAATGAAGGATTTCAACGAGGGTTTCAACCTGTTTAAACGGGAAGTCTCAGAAAATGCAGAGAAGTGCGGCGATAGTAAAATTCARGAAATCAACTTGGAAAAATTCTTTGGTAATCTAAACGAACATACGAATTTGAAATCATTTCAAAATTTCTTCGGAGAATTCTTCTTTGACAACCCCGTCAGTCAGCTTCATATGAAGCAATTCCTGTTAAACCTCCCTATAACTGGTCTATTTTTAAAAAAGGGCCCTATAAATAAAAACATGATGAGGCAAAATGGTTCTCAAATTACATTTACAGAAAAAGGTGTCAGTAGTGCTAGCAGCTACACTCAAAAATTAAACAGAATGTCAGACTATTTAACAAAAATTAAATTGATTCTGGAGTCAGAAATTGATTTTAGGAGCGAAGAAATGTGGCTGGAATCTGCATTGAGTAAAGACCTAGAGATTGATCTTCAGGTTATTGTAGGCGATTTCGTGAGGCCAGCGGTTAAAACTTATCCCCAATTGAGTGAGAAGGATATATATATATATATATCATCTTTCCTACTCCTAAAGTTATTCGAACCAGCTATAGCTCTCTTCAATTTATTGACTGAGACAGAAGATATAAAAATTAGATCAGAAATATCAGCCTTTTTCAATCCTAAAAGTGGTGCTTCTATAGATCTGAAGACTGTCTCAGATTATATCATAACACCTGAAAATGAAGTGGAACCTATAGTGACGATAGAAGTGAAAAGAGGRCCACTAACAGAATTGATATCKAGCTTCAACCCATTCGTCCCTAAAGAGAACTTCTCAAAGGCTGTGTC
>BCKZ01000039.1:91433-106916 GCA_001600815.1 Alloascoidea hylecoeti | reverse complement strand
GCTTTATTGCCGAACTTGAGGCGTATAGAACTATTATCGCAAATGATTTACAAGATTATATTCCCAAAATTTTTGCCGTCGGGTTTGCAACTCTACGTAAGGACAAAGAACCATACTCATCAGGATTATTTATGATAATTGAACACATCAAAGGATGTCGTCCCGATTTCAAGAAACCTGAAATRCAGCAAAAAGCCTGGGACATCTTGAACAAGCTACATGAGATTGGCATTCATCATGGAGATATCCGAGATGAGAATATGGTATTTAATGGTGATAAGATAATATTATATGACTTTGGTTTCAGTTATTCCGGTAAATTAAACAATTTGAATTCCCCAAGAAATAAAACGTCAGAATCTCCTAGATGTAAAGATGTTGAACAATTGAATGGAATGATCTCTCAGATTTCTGGGATCACTAATGTACCGGTGGAACCCATTTCTGATGAACCTATCTCTGATGAACCTATCTCTGATGAACCTATCTCTGATGAACCTATCTCTGATGAACCCATATTTAAGAGGCTTAGATCAAGAAAACGAGAGTTATAATGTTAGTGATCTATTTATTTTAAATTTATAATCCTAACATGAATATTAATCAATAAATTTCCAATTTCAAATACAATTCCAATCTCCAATTTATAAATTATAAATTCCTTATTAATTTATAAATTATAAATTCCTTATAATTAATTTATAATCTTGGACTATTTTGCCTCTTAATAACACCTTTATCATCATCATCAATAACATTCACTCCAACAAGAGGAATCAGATTCCAAATACTACCAACATATTGAATATCGACATCTAATTCTTGTTTAATAAATTTTTCGCCATCCAATTCTATTACTTTTGTTACACCTGCTAGATGAGGTTCTAATAATGGTTCATAAGTTTTTAAATTATTTATTGATTTCATTGTTCTTAAATTTTTAGATGACAAAATTTCTTGTGATTTTGATTTGAATTTTGAATTTGAATTTGAATTTAAATTTTTTTCAGTCGAAATTTTAGAATCATTATTATTATTATTTTGTAATTCTTTTTGAGTTGGTAAGAAATTTAATGCTTGTCTTATTGTATCTTTATCTACTCTAGATGATTGAAATTAACAACCTATTTCTTTGAACGGAGATGTCCATTTTTGTATGGGAAATCGGACATTATGTCCATTCGCAAAGGGGCGCTACAAGCCTGCATAAAAAAGTCGGTTTTTTCGCACCTTTATATTCTTGTAGCCTTGTAGCATTTTTAAGCGTATTCCGGAAAATTTGGGTATTTTCACCCGGGTTTGCCATATGCAACTAGATTATATATAAGATTCTATATAATTATAATGAAAGTGATTATAAAATTTAGTTGATATTGATTTTTTATGTAATCTATGTTCGTTTTCATTATGGTATTTTCAATTAAATGCCAAAATTTATATAAAGTGAGGTACTAACCGGTTAGTATTATTTAATAATGGTTTAATTAAATTTGATTTTAAAAAGCATCTAAATCATATCCTTCTTGTGAAAAATAAGATGTGATTACTGTTCTATCATCAAATTTTCTAGATGCTAAAGCATCATGAGCAGCTCTACAAGAATCAACAGTTTCAAATTTAACATAAATTTTCCCAACACCAGAAGGTAATTTAGTTATATCAATTCTACCTCTCTGGGTATTAGCAGGTGGTCTCGGTACTTTAACACCTAAAACATTCCCATATTTCAAACATTCATCTTCAACATCTTCAATAATTTCTTGGTATTCTTCATCATCTAATAATTCATCTGGGGTAACCATATTTAATAATTGTAAAACGTTAGTTTCTTTATGTTTTACCGTATCATTTGCAATAGTTACCAAACTATTTAATTCAGATATATTCATTGCTAAGGTTTGTTTTGCACCAATACAAACTTTCCTGACGATTAAAATATTCTCAGCTAAATCCATTTTATCTAAACCTTGACAAGCAATTTCAGTTATTTCAGGGTCAAAAAATTCACAAAATGATATTCCTTTTGAATTACCTAATTTATCTTTTAATAATTCAAATGCTTTAATCTTACCGAAAGATGATAATAATTCTAAAACCTGTTCTTCTGTTAAATAAATAGGAATGTTAGAAACTGATATTTTATTTGGTGAATCATGAACTGATTTTAAAACTTCATTTGATTCAGATTCAGATACAACTTTTATTGAACTCGTATCTAAAACAACATATTCTTCTGGTCTTTTGACTAACATTATAATATTTTCTGAAATTTTGTAAGTATCCATTGAAACAACAATAGTTGCATATTGATAACTTTTAAAATCAACAATAAATGTTTTTTTATCTGAACTAAGATGAAAATTAGTAATAATCGGATCTGTCTCAGAGATATTATCTTTTGAATCATGTTCAATTGGAATATCACCTAAGAAATTATTTAAATAATCAATGATTAATGTTGGCGCATTGATTTCAAAATCTATACCTGTTATTAGAACTCTTTTTGAATTTGTTGAATTATTTAGTTTAAGATATGCTTCTGCATTAGCATTTGATCTTGAATTTTGTCCTGGTCGTGCCGTTATACCTTCAACAAAACCTTCTAATTTTGAATAATCAATGGGTCGTGGATAACCTGGTAGTGGGAACAAACCTGATAATTTTGCCCTTTCAGCAGAAACTAATTCATAACCTTTTGGTTTAACGTCCCATAATTTCATCCTTCTTTTTCTTTCGTTAATTGGAACTATGTCAGTAAGGTCAGGAGTTTTTTCACGACGTCTGCGCGATGACCTAGAATCTCTTCTTTCTCTTGGGTCGTCTCTTTCTCGTTCTCGTTCACGTTCTCTATATCTATCACGGTCGTGACCTCTGTCGTCTCGTCGATCTCTTCTGTATCTATCTCTGTTCCGATCTCTATCTCGATCCCGGTCTCTGTTTTCTCTTCTGTCCCGGTCATATCTATCACGTTCGCGTCTTCTGTCAGGTCTATCTCTATCTCGATCCCTATCTCTATCTCGTCTTCTATCAGTATGGTCGCGATTTCTATCTCTATCGTCGTTCCTATCTCTATCCCTATCGTCACGTCCTTTTCCATCCTTACCATTCCAGTCCGGATATACAATTCCACCACTATTTGGTTGTGGAAGAGCTGTTCTAGTTAGTATAATCAGCGCATCTACAAACATCCATTTGAATACATACGCGTCTGCTGACTCATTCCCTTTAAAAAGTCCGCTGCTCTCTCCATTTTCTATAAATTGAAGATGAAGAAACAAAAGTGAAAAAGAAAGAAAAATAAACATGCATGCTGAGATGTTCTGTAGCATACAGTCACCAGCGTACATATGAGCACCGAGGAATGCCACGTAAAAAAGTGTTAACATATAAAATGATATTTATTATTTATACTCTTTTTTTTCAGACTTCACAAGTTTGTTTTTTATTTTGAGGTTTTTGCAATTGAAGTTTTTTGAGGTCGAAAATAATTGATCTGTTTTGTGTTTTTTTTTATCTTTGATCTTTAATATATTTTCACAAAAATGAATCAGAAAATATTATTATCATTATTTTCATTTATTGTTTTAACATGTGGAGCATTATTAGGTGTTGATTTTGGTCAAGATTATACAAAAGCTGCTTTAGTTGCTCCTGCAGTTAATTTTGAACTTGTTTTAACGGCAGAATCAAAAAGAAAAGATTTGTCTGGTATAGCTTTTAAACCATCTTCTGATTCTAATTCAAATGAAAATTCAAATCCAGAAACAAATGTTGAAAGATTATATGGTTCTGCTGCTGCACCTTTTTCAATCAGATTTCCTGATCAATGTTTATTCAATTATAAACCATTATTAGGTGCTCCATTAAATTTAAATGACAATCAAATTATTGATCAATATAAAAAGACTCATCCATTTGTTAATTTAATTGATTCGAAGAATAATCGTTCAACAATTTCATTTAAACATGTAAATGGTGCAATATTTGCAGTTGAAGAAGTATTTGCAATGTCTTTAGCTGAAATAAAAGAAAGATCATTGGATTTATGGAAAAGTCGATTACCTGGTGGTAGATTACCTACTGGAACTAATCCTATAAGAGATATTGCAATTACTATTCCACCTTTTGCTCCAATTTCTCAAAGAAATGCCATTAAAGACTCTGCTGAAATCGCAGGGTTATCTCTAATTGGTTTAGTTGATGATGGTGTTGCCGTTGCTGTTAATTATGCAACAAATAGGCAATTTTCAAAAGATAAACAATATCATTTGATTTATGATAGTGGTGCTGCTTCAACAACAGCAACCTTGGTTTCTTTCAGGCAAGAAGAAGATGAGAAAAAAGGTGATCCAATAACAATAATTGAAATAGAAGGTGTTGGGTATAATACTGAATTAAATGGTGAATTATTAACCTATAATATATTTCAAATTATAAAGGATAAATTCTTATTAAAATATTCAAAAAATTCTGAAAATGATATAATTAATAATAAGCGAACATTTTCAAAACTTTGGAAAGAATCAGAACGTGTCAAAACTATTTTAAGTGCAAATCAAGAAGTTTATTCATCAATTGAATCATTATATGATGATATTGATTTCCGTACATCAATTACAAGAAATGAATTTGAAGAAAAATCATCAAATTTAATTGATTTAGTTAATAAACCATTAATTGATGCATTAATTCCATTAAATTCAAATATTACTAAAAAATTTGAAATCAATCAATTAGATTCAATCATATTAACTGGTGGTTCAACTCGTGTTCCATTTGTTCAAAAACAATTATCATTATTAGTTGGTGATGAATTAATTTCAAAAAATGTTAATGCTGATGAAGCTTCTGTTTTAGGTGCTGCTTTTAGAGGTGTTTCAATTTCTGGAATGTTTAAAGCAAAAAATATTAAAGTTTTGGAAAGATCTTTATGGAATTATGATATTTCTTATTGGAATAATAAAATTTGTAATAATATTAAAAATGAGAATGATAGAGAAATTTGTGAATCAAAAAATAAAATTAATATTTTTCAAAAAGGTGATTTATTAGATTCTATTAAATCAATTAATTTAACTGAATTATTTAATAATACAAATAAAAATGATGATGATTTTACTATTTCTTTATATGAAAATGATAAAAAATTTATTCAATATGAATCAAGTGGATTAATTTATAGTTTAGGTAGAATTGATTTAAATTCAACTGCTTGTATTAATTCTGGTTTATCTTATGAAGCAAAATTTAAACTTGATAAAAATAAATTCTTTACATTAGAAAATATTGAAGCTAGATGTCCAAGACCAGAAACTAAAAGAGGGATTTTTGATATATTAAAGAAGAAGAAAACTGATGAAGATGATGATATTCTTGTTGAAGAACCAATTGTCACTGATACTACTACTACTAAAAATGAAACATCATCAAATACAAATTCAACTTCTAGTTCACCTTCAGCACCTAAACCAACAAAATCTATTTTAAGGTCAATTATTCAAACTAAAAATAAACATATTGGAATTAAACCAATGGATGCTACAACTAAACAAAAATCAAAGTCTAGGTTAAGAGAATTAACAAGAAAAGATAATGAAAGACATTTGATTGAAAGTACTAAAAATAGTTTAGAAAGTTATTTATATGGTTTTAGAAGTTATTTGTCATCTGAAGAAGTTGAAATAAATGTACCATCTGATATATTAGAACAAACAACTGAAAATGTTAGTGGAACATTAGAATGGCTTGATTATGAGAGTGATGGATCATCATTAAAAGAAATTAATGAAAAATTTGATGAAATGAAACTTTTAAGATCAAAAATTCATTCAATTTATAAAGCAGATACTGCTTATTTAAAAAAATTATATGAAACAATGGAAAAAGATTATTTTAAACTTCAAAGAATTATTAAAAAATCTTCTGATGATTATTCAAGATTAGAAAAAAAATTTAAAAAATTAGGTTTAGATATTAAAGATGTTGAAAAAGAAGCTGAAATTGAAGGTATGAAATCTCCTATTGAATCTTCTAAAGGTATGCAAGTGTTTTTAAATATATCTGCTAATATGGAAGATTTAAGAAGAGCATTGAAAGATAATTCTGATTCGTTATCTAAAGAGGAGGGTGAAACTCTCCAAGAACAAACTGAAGATGATATAAACAGTATGAATTTGTTAGGAGAAGAACTCGAAGAATACACTACAGAAGTTGTTAAAACTCTGAAAGAGAAACTTTCAATTGCTACTAAATTAGACAAAAAAAGACGAAAAGAAGCCAAATTAAAGCAGGAAGCGGAGAATAAGAATGGTACTAGTGCGGAGGAACAAGGACAAGAGCATAAAGAGAATATTGAAGAACATCCAGAAGATATTGAAGAAATATATGAAGATGCTAAAGAGTCTCTTTCCGAAGAATCTCCTCTTGAAGAAAGTTCAGAGAAACCAACTGAATCAAAAACACCAACACATGATGAATTGTAGTTTGGAGAAATTGAAATATCATAGAAACTATGTTTTTATAAATTATTTAATGAATAAAATATGTTTTTAATTAAATTATATTACAAATTATATCTTCTTCACGTGATTGTAGTTATCTATGTTGTTAATGCCTGCGAAAGGCTTAAGTTTGCTACTTTGTTCTTTGAAACATTTCACAACCAAAACGTCCAACAAAACAAATGGTTGTTACGCCTGCAACCGAAGGCATTCGTGAAGATGGAACAAGCGGATTCAGTAAAAGCGCAGGATCTTCTGATCATTCTAACAAGGGAAATGTTGATGGTGAACAGGCTCTTAAATCAAATGGGGTGAATAGACTCCCTATTTCTGCAATGTTTCTAGTACAGTTCAACGTTCATTCAGGGTATTCAATTGAATGGAGTAAAGCCACCAATGAAAATATATCTTTGAAAGGTATTGAATTTAAAAGTTTACCTTCTGGATTACATTCAGTTGAACAAGATGTGATTTATTTTGTTCAACCAGAAAACACAAATAATAATTTTAAGGCTACATCTAAAAATCTACCTGGAAGTATATTAAATGGTGTAGCAGTCTTCCAACAAAATGGTTTTAGAGATAGTAATGAGATTCGTACAAGAGATGATGTTAAAATGTTCTCTTTGGGTATTTTATTGTCAGGTGGAGATAAAGATCTTGTAACGCATACAAATAATGGTCCATTGGGATTTATAAAAAAACCATTCCTTGTTAACAAAAAGAAAGAAGAAACTGAATTTAAGACACTAAATCATAGTACTGGTTGGGAATATGTTGAAGATTTGACAAAGTTATTGGGATCATTTATGAATAGTGAAGATCTAACTTCAATGTCATCTTTTGATGATTTCTTTAAGGCAAATTCCAACTATTCACATAACGATGTTTCGACGAATTCTAAAATACCAGCTTCTATAATTAACCCAAATATATCTTCATCCCAAAAACTGAAATCAAAACCCCAAGAATCGTCATCATCTACAGATCGAAATATTAAGGAACCAAAAAATTTAACACCATTAACTCATCGCCCTCGTTCACATCACATGATCTTAGGTCTTTGCTCATTACTCAAAGAGCTTGGTCCATTAACCTTTCGCTTATGGAAATATGCCTTACTAAGGAAACGAATATTGATATTTGGAGCTGATTCAAATGAACTTGGTGCAAAATATGCCTATTGCTTATCAATTATAGCTGCTATACCACAATCAATATCTCATATGATTATAGAATTACAAAGACAAAAATATTTTGAAAATATTAATTTATTAGAAATTAGACCAATTTTTAATGTTGGAATTGGTGATATTGATTGGTTATCAGATTTTTCAATATATAGAAAAAATGGTTTTATAGCTGTATCAACAGATGAAATATTGCTTTATAAAACAAAATTATATGATGTGGCTGTTCAATTGAAAGGCTATGAATTGCCAAATAAACAATTAGCACCTGAAATTTCAATTATTTCAAAAGGTACTGAAAGACAAAAGAATCAAAGAAGTACTGTTCGAGATTATAAAAGATTTCAACATCTTGAACAACAAATATTTGAAGATGGTGATGGGGAAATAGTAAAAGAACGTGATAAATGGGTGAACCTAACTGAACCATTAAGTTGGACCCAAGCTACGTTGAATGGGTTCCTTTGGTGGGCAACTGCTGGGGAAAAATCTAGAATGGATGCTGACAATAATAGTGAAGGCTTTTTTTCAGGATCAGAAAGTGATGATGAAAACGATAATGAAAATGATGAAGTTACTGAAGATTCTAATTTATTGAATAATCATGAAAATATAAAACTATCTCAACCGGGTGAATCTGTTGAAGTTTCAGTTGTAGGATATTTCCAACAACTAACAATTCATCTTTTTGTTACTTTGTCGAATGTAATAATAAGCCATGATGAAGAAAATGATAATTTATTAGTTAATTCAGAAGTACCAAATTCTTCTGAACCAGTGGTTGGAAACGAACAGACAAGCGCCAATGATATTTCAAGTCAAGAAAATTCAATCGATTTAGCCATTGGTAAAAGTAATAGTTTTACAAATTTACACTCTGATCGTAGCGAGGATACATTTGACGGCTTTCGTCATAGAAATAGCGATCATTACAGCACATTTGGAGAGTTTAATGCACTTACTTATTCACAGACGGCTACGTCTGGCATAACGGTCAGCGATATTTCACCAAGTACTAATTCAGATAATGATACTATATGGATTGCACCTACTGATATTCATGAGATGGGTCTGGATCCATACTCAAACTCAGATGCTGAATTTGTTATTGAACTTGTTGATCTATGGTTTGGAAGACAGGCAAAAATCGGTTATAAATGGTGTAGCTGTTTCTGTTAAATGTGCTTAGATTATTTAATTCCCCCATATATTTGCATTATAAAGGACAGGGACAAAGACTATTAATTAAAGATAAATATGATACTAATATTAATGTAATGGATTTTTAAAGAGTGGGGCATAAGTAAAATTAAACAAGTGATTTCTTCTTTACTATAACTCCGAGAGAATTTCCTTTTCTCTTCACACCACTTATAGTTTTCTTTCGTACCCTATTTTTTGTTTGGGGTAGTACATTATTCGATATTATGCCTTTTGTCGTGGATAATAATATATTAGAAGCATCAGTTGTGTTAATATCCAATCTTCTTATTTTCTCACCATCTGCATTTCGGAATGCTTTCCTTGCTAATTCACTATCCTCTTTATCCTGTTGTTTTTGAATTTCTTTTTCTTTCTCTATTATTTTGGAGTTAACACTATCAGATAAAATACCTTGTGCATTTGCAGCTTCTATCCTCGCATTTGCAGACCTTATGTTATCCAACTCTTCGCTAATTTCTTGTTCTCGTTTTGTGTCCAATAATTTTGCTTCTAGTTTTGCAATAGCATTCTCTTCATCCTCTTCCTCACCTTCTCTTTGTTCCTTTTCCAATTCTTCTAATCTCTCTTCAAGAGTTTGCTCATGATTCACTTCATTTCTCCTAACAGGATCATAATTTCGAACAACTCCAGAAACAGGTTCATAATCAGCATTTTTAGGATCAGTCCTAATTTTAATTTCACTTGCACACCTTGGACATCTAAAATAAAAATTTATTTTTTGTATATTCATATAACTTTCATTTGATTTCTCTTTCCTAACATTGAACTTTTTACCTTTATAAATATATTCATTACAACTAACACATCTCATCGACCATGGTGCCATCATACGAACGGTTTGTAAGCCCGTTGGAGGCTTTTTATTCCTCCTTGGTTTGATGGATAATGGATCAAAGTCCGGTGGGTAATATTTATTTAGGGTCTTTCTTTCAGCCATGGTTGTTTATATGATAATGTTGTGAAATTTCGATATATATATTTTTTAATAAGTTTGGAGGATAGCTAGCTTATAAAAAGAATACAAGTGAAACATCCTTACACCCATGGACTGGTTCACTTAAGTTAGGCCATAATGGTTTCTGTGGCCGAAACTTAGTTATGAGAATAGCAGACTTAGGTAATCAAACTTAAGCGGAGGCACCATAATCTATAGCATGACTACAAACCAAATAATCCAAAGACAGTAGATCTTATTTTGCTATTTTTAAAGAAGTAATTATTGATGAATCTTACGGAGTCAATTATCTTAGCATGATAAATAAGTTTCGTCATTTCTTCTCTTCTTGATCATTGGTCTTTACTAGACTTACTGTGTAGTTGTTATGTCTACTTTGATTCTATTTTGTTAAAAAATGCGCCATAAGGAATATCCAGTTTCTTTTAATTGGCCAAATAATGTGTATTTTGTTTAATGTCAACAGTTGTGGTCATAGGGAATTACAAGTCGTTATATGTTACAATATATTCTTCTTCTTCCATATTAAATACCTATTGATAAATTGCAAAGCTAAATTGAAAAAAAATAAAATCAAATATACAAATTAATCGCAATAAAAGTATAGAAGTACATTTCAACCGCATGATATCCTTCTATCTTTTATGATGATATACAAGTACATTTCAACCGCATGATATCCTTCTATCTTTTATGATGATATACAAGTAAATTTATATCAGTTATTAATTGGAATTAAAATATCAACTTTAAATACAAGATATCAGTAATTAATTGGATACATTGCGACACATTATATTTTTAACTTCATAATTTCTTCATGAGCACTATCATCCCACATATGTCTACTTAATAAATCATAAACATTTTCAGGTAATTTTGCAATAAAACTCACACCTAATTTTATTATTTCACGACTTTTCAAAGAAGGGAAGGCACGTAATAATGACATTGGACTTTTAGATTGTAGTAAGTGGTTTCTAATAAGAATTAATTGTGCTATTATAAATAAGATGTTTAAGTGTGTGCCATATGCAAATAAAAAATCCCATAATATTAAAACTTCAGATAACGGTGGAGTACATGCTGATAATGTAAGAACAGCTGTAGATTCATTAGTATTTATGATCATTAATAACAGAACATAAGACTCTTCAATACATACAAGCAAAAGCATAAAGTTCTGATTTTAATAGTTTTGAATTTAAAAAATCGGATAGTTTTGGATCAATTATCTTCAAGCATATATCTAACATTTTTAATCCTGTATGAACACCATCAAGAGATGGAACAACATATAAAGGACAATCCCTTGTTAATAGCGTATGAAACATTGCAAAACCTTCAACCTCACTTTTACAAGCATATAAAAAAGGTGCTAATAGTACATTCATTCCTTGAACATATTGGGATAAATTACCGGTTTGTTCATCTATTGATTCTAAAGCTTTACCTTCTTTTCTACTTATAACTTTATGAGAATTATGCTGTGAAATATTATGGTTCTTTGATGATTCTAATTTCCAAGCAAATGAATTTAAAACACGAATCAATGAATCCTCTGATACGATCCTCATAAATTTTGAATCTGTTGCTAATGTTCGAAAGGTATCATTACGTATTTTGGAATAAACAGCTGAAGGACCTTTACTAACTAATCGAGCATAATCTTTTGTTTTCATTGGTGGTACTCGAAGTAGTATTGACCAAACATAAGGTCTATAAGAGCACATCCCCTAATAAAAGTAATTAGTTAAAAATATAACTCTTAATATCTAAGAAGGTTTCATATTTAATAAGAAATCATACAGTTTCTGGGTTTGTGGTTAAACCATCAACCAGGATTAAATATCGTAATTGCGATAAACCAGAAGTCACTATTAGTTGGCTTGAGTTTATGAGCAGCTCTATTTGATCTCTTTTTCTTTTCCTAGGTTTTGGAGATATTCCCTGATCTAAATCCATTTTAAAATATAAAGGGTTTACAATATATATATTTATTTCATTTGTTTTTGTTTTGTTTTTGTTTATGTTTGCAACGATGGCAGGGTAATAAGATATATCCCAGGACCAGAATCTCAAACGACAGAAGTGCATAAACTTATTTAACGTTAATTAACACAGGACTTTTTTAAATTGGCAGCAGTTGGGGAAAACACTCAGAACATCTCTCCTCTAGTCAGTTTCAAGTAGTTTAAAAATAGCTGGATAAATCAAGCCATCGGAGGTTAATGGTAAATAGACGATTTAAATTCAAATGATTTGTGATGCATATACGGGTGTTATACCTGCATTAATACTAATATTTCTTATTTTTATAAAATAACTTGAAATTTGATATCCTCTGTAAGTTTGAACTAAATTCAATGCAATAATTAAGGAAATACTGAATAACCCTTAGTGTATGGAAATGAAAGAAAATATAACAAAAGAGGATTAAACGGGAGTTCGCCAGTATTTTCTTTTGTTTTAAGTGTCCATTGCGCCTTGATGAAAGATATTCGGCCTTGTTCCTAAGGGTTAAGCACAAGTATATGAATGACAATTTTTTTTTTAAGTGGCCATTAAGGCTCTATATTAAACTGCTTTATCTATAAATACTATATTTATAACAACCAAAAATTTGTGAAAATAAAAAGACCTATTACTAGGCAAACACCTCTTACTAATGTTAGAGGTTCACTCTTTTTTGAGTAATGTTATTACTTTTTATAGTATTATTGCTACTGTTTCTAACTTCTTACTCAATTAATACGGGCGGTTTCACCCTATGATATATCATTTGTTCTTAAAACATTTCAAAAAATTAATGCTCCGTGGGAGGCTCGAACTCTCGACCTTCAGATCACACGTTTGCGTATGACACGGCAATTAATATGAGACTGACGCTCTACCAACTGAGCCAACGGAGCGCGTCTTTTGGGTTGTAAAACTTTCTTCTTTCTTTATAGTTTCTTATTAACGAGATGGAAACGAGGGGAGTGCATCAGCATGAAACGTAACATAATAACAATAAGAAACCATAAAGAAAGAAGAAAGTTTTACATCTCCCCATGTCTATCTCAAGAGCCAGGATCTTTTTGACTATTCCAGTCATCCAGTAGCTTCAGGGAACATCAAATACGAAAGTGAGGAATGGGAATTCAACAGCAGGAAAGAACATGAGAAGGGATATAGACGATTCAAAGAACATTAAAACCAACTTAGAAATAACAGTATTATTATAAGGACTCAACGAAGCCAAACATGTTGCACTTTCCATAAAAGTATCAGTATCAGTAACAGTATCAATGCCAGGATCATTCCTTTTTATATCGTAGACAAGTACTACATCTTTTTGACCATTGTCTAATGAAGACTCAGTTATCAACTCAGGGATAACTATAGTAGGAACAGATGGATTAACATTAGTAACAAACAATCGAGATAACACGAGATGAGACATGTCCAATACTAAACTTAGTAAACCAATTATACTCGAGAAACATTTAAGATAAGTCTTTTTTAAAACTGCAACACCATAATCAAAATATAATATCTTTCTAGAAACTGGGAAAAACATATGACTGGGAACAGAGGCACAAGACGAGTCATATACATATTCTAAAACAGAAACAGAATTTTCGAAAACACCAATGAGTTTGTGGAGAAGCTCGGCCAAGGACTCGATCATGAGTCAGGGCATGAGCAGGGACAGGACGACCAAGAGGACAATCAAGAGTAGGAATAACAGTAGGAGCGCTAGTAGGGCGAGCAGGACGGACAGAAATAGGATCAGAATTAGACTCAGGGTCAATATCAAAATCACTGACAGACTTTAAGATAGAAGCTAAATCTTCGATATCATATAAATCAGATGAATCTTCAATATCAGATAAATCAGATAAATATTCAACTTCATCCACGTCAAATAAAAGATATTCCTCCTGATCATGATGAATATCTATATTAATTATATTCATAATTGCCTTAAAAAGCTCTTTATCTTCTAGCATATACTTAATTTCATTAGAAAACTTAGGAAATTCAGATTGTTTCAAGTTCATATAAAACTCTTTAATTTGTAAAGGTATAAGCACATAAGGAATTGTAGGGTATTTTTCAGTTTGGTATTTCATTAAATCTAGTTGTATTTTTGGTTTTACATTTTTGAGAGTCTCTGAATAGCTTGTTAAATAGTCTTCTAAGGTTAACATTGCTTCTCTCAAAATAAAACAAAATGATTCTYTATCATCCAAAGCATAATAATTACTTAAACCAGTTGTTATCTCAGTAGATGGAATGTATGGGTGATTATATAKGTAACTCTTACAAGACGTAATCAAATTTGGAAACAATGGTTGTGTTTCATCATACACTTGTGATCTTAGCGAAATTAAACGTTGGTCAAGAAACAAATCTAGCGGTAATAAATTGATATTTATTTCACCCCAATAATATATGAAATCAATATTTTTAAGCATATTCTCAGGGGCTAAAGTTTCATTAAATTTCTTTAATTTTTTCTCAAACAAAGACTGTCTTTCAAGTGACTTGTCATAAATATTCATCAATTGTAGTTGCCTGTAAGGATCCGAAAGTTGTTGGTTCGAGCACTCTCCTGAGAAATTTAGAGAAAAACTAAAAGACTTCGAGTTTGAATAACTATTTTGTAAAAATTCTATTTCTTCCATAAAATGTGATTTTTCTTTTATTGAAGTGGAATATTTCTTCTTCTTTAAATGATCCTCATCAGTTGATTCTTCTGTAGGAAATATATTTGTGGATGATTGTAGTCGAATCAACGCTACTTCTGCTTGTAGCATCTCCATCTCAGGATCAGCGGCGCTTACCTGGGTCTCATTAGGATTACCCTCAGCGCCATCATGATTTTCAGCATTGAATTCTTCTTGTTGATTTATCAATTGATCTTCTCCTTCAAATTCTGAGTCTGGAAAGTTATTTTCAATAGTCATTTAATCTTTAATAGAATTGCTTTTTCAATTGTGTAAGTACTTTCTTTTTTTGTGAATATATATAATAAAATCAGGAATTAATATAATATTTATGGCAATTAATATGGTGTAAGTCTTACAAGTATTTACACCTTTTTTCATTAATTATCGTACCAACTTGAGAATGTTGGATAGTGTGTTTTGAGCGAAGTGTATAAAAATATATAAAAACTAATCATTATAAGGATAAGGTGTACAAATTGAAGATATGTGAGCTGCAGTACATATCTAGTATCTACGGGGGACAATTCAAATAAATAAATTAGATATCAATATAATATAAATAGTATACTCATACTAATTGTAAAGTACAATAAAATACCAAAAGCAGTAAACGCTCTTATAATTAATTATACACTTAATTTGGGCCGCCTTTGAAGCTAAATATTAGGCCACTTGACTTATGTATAATCCACTTCCCGGACAACTATTAAATTATTCAAAACGATTAAATTGGGGCCATTACCCGGACAAATGCTTATTTTATTCTCAAATAAAAATAAATCAGTATAATGCATCACCAGGTAATTGTACTTCTACCTCATCCTTCTTATCAGTCCCATTTTCTTTTCTTTACCACACAGAATGGAGAGTATTATAGTGAAATTTAAGCGGTTTGC
>BCKZ01000039.1:67419-90758 GCA_001600815.1 Alloascoidea hylecoeti | reverse complement strand
CATAGTGTCGAAATGCTTTTTACAATGATTGATGTCTACTGTCGAAAATTTGTTCTTTATTTCGTCGAATCTGGATCTTCATCCTATGAGGAAGTCTCKAAAGATTATGCTGCCAAATCTATTTTATTGAGTTTAACATGGGCTTTTTCAGGTGATTGTCCCCTTGATGAAAGAAATGATTTTGGGCTTTTATTATTCKCTCTTCCTGYATTTTCAAATTATTCGCCTGGTGATKATAATCTAATTGATTTTGATGTGTCRTTACCAGAGGCCTCATGGCAGATGTGGATCAGACAAGTTCCTCATACTGATCTTGAAACACATGCTATAACGCAACCAGATATTATTGTCCCAACTTTAGATACTGTTAGACATGAAGATTTGATTTATGGTATTCTTAATGATCATAAACCGGTGCTTCTTTGCGGTCCGCCTGGTTCTGGTAAAACAATGACATTATTTGGAGCATTAAGAAAGTCACMAACTCTTGAAATGGTTGGATTATCTATCATCAAAACCTTGGAACAGTATTGTAAATATAAGAAGACTCCCCAGGGTATTACGCTTTCACCGACACTAATTGGAAAATGGCTAGTTTTATTTTGTGATGAAATCAATCTACCAGCTCCTGATAAATATGGTACACAGAAGGTAATATCTTTCATAAGGCAGCTTATAGAACAGCAAGGATTTTGGAGACCTAAAGATAAACAGTAGGTCTCAATTTCAAGAGTACAAATTGTTGGTGCATGTAATCCTCCAACTGATGCAGGGAGATCAACATTAAGTCTGAGATTCTTACGACATTGCTCGCTTATTATGGTTGACTATCCTGGTGAAACCTCTCTTCGACAAATATATGAAACCTTCAATAATGCTGTACTAAAGTGTGTCCCTAGATTAAGAGGTTATGCTGCACCATTAACTAATGCGATGGTTGAATTTTATATGAGATCCCGTCAAAGATTCACCCCGGATATGCGATCTCACTACATCTACAGTCCCCGTGAACTTACAAGATGGGTCCGAGCTATATATGAAGCAATTAAACCACTTGAGGATATGTCTCTGGAACAATTGGTCCGTCTTTGGGCACACGAGGCTCTAAGATTGTTTTACGATAGATTAGTCAAGGATGAAGAAAAGAATTGGACTTCGGAGTTAGTTAATCAGATTGCAATGGAAAATTTCCCCAATATTGATCACCTTGAAGCTCTAAGACGACCTATACTTTACTCTGATTGGACAAGCAATTACTATATTCCTGTGGATCAAGAAGAGTTAAGGGTTTTTGTAAAAGAAAGATTGAGAGTATTTTCAGAAGAAGAATTAGAAGTTTCATTAGTTCTATTTGATGATGCCCTTGACCATATTTTAAGAATTGATAGGGTTTTAAGGCAGCCACAGGGCCATATGATTTTAATTGGCGCTAGTAGTAGTGGTAAAACTACTTTTGCAAGATTTGTTTCTTGGATGAACGGTCTTAAAGTTGTGCAACTTAACTTAATGTTCATAGGAAATATACAATTCAAGATTTTGATTGGATGGAGCTGGAGCTGGAGCTCGGTTAGGAGCTCGGTCAGGGAAACCTAATTTAATTAAGTTAACTCTTGAAGCATTCATACAACTGGGAAACTCAAATTCAGAAATCATGGAATTCAAGCAACACATAAACAATATGGCCAAACCAATTATGAACGACAAAATGAGAAGAGTTTCGACAAGGTCGAGACAGATAGAAGCCACCTCAACCGTGTTACAGCAAGAACTAACTTCATTTAACTTAAGAAGATCAATCATATCAAGAACAGCAGAACTAGGAGTGCTTTCCTCAGAAGGACAAGCCACGACATAAACAAGAGAATTATCTTTAGCAGAATCACGAACAAGACAGGAAGTAGTAGCTTCCTCAAGAACTTCTTTAATAAGGGAAGGTTCACCATGAACCTTATCACATACACCATCAACAACAATAGCAACATCGGCTTTCATAACAACATCAGCTTTATCAACAGCATCTTCTTCTTCTTCATCGACAGTTACATTCTTAACGACACCTTGTACAACATCAAAAGCGTGAGCAGGAGAACTAAACTTATCTTTAATACATTCCTTCCCACCATCACCTTCAGAAGATGAAGAATTCCAGGAAGAAATAGAAGAACCAAGAGAAAGATCGTCAACAAAACCATTATTCTGAGCAACAGGACTGGGCAAACAAGTATTAACAGGAAAGTCTATAGCTGTAGGAGCAACAGACAATTCATTTATAACTTCATTATTCTTAACAGGAGGAACAGAAAACAAATTAAATTGTGAACCTCCAAAGTTACTTTCACAAAATTTTCTATCAATTAAATTAGGAGTAACCAAGGACGGATTATGAACAGAACCAATAAGATGTTTAAAAATAGATAAATCCCAATTTATATCAGTCTTATGGGTGCTAATAAATGGATTACCTAAAATAATTGTATCATTTTTAATTGCATCAGTGGAATCATTAATCACATACATCATAAATTCGTCTTGATAATTACATGGTTCGGTACAATCTGATAAAGTTAGAGTAATATATCCAATTGATTGAAACAACAAATCGTGGGAAATATCTATAAGTTCCTGTGGCATGTATAACATGTGGGACGTAATACTATTAACATCACTAGTCATAGATATCAAACAGTTGACTGTAGTTTCCAAATTAATATTCAATTCAACAAAAAATTCATTTACAGAAACAGGAAGTTCATTGAAAGAGTTAGCACTAACACAAGGTTCAGACGGGAGATTAACAACAGATTCAGATGATAGATTAAAATTCATTACTTGACAATCAATATCAACAACAGGGGTTCTTGTGTCACAAGATTGGGAACCATTATCTGCATCATCACTTTTAACATTTGGGGTACGCAGCGGAAGTCTTTGCGAGGGAAATTCGGACGAAACTCGGCAGTTTTATTATCATCATCACAAACCTTTAAACCAGTAACAACTTCATCAACAGGAGACCGAGTAAAATACGATTGGAACGCTTCGAGTAAGACGTTCCAACTTTGATATTCATTAACGTGTATATATATACCATCTTAAAGCAGCTTCAGACAAATAGGAACCAAAAAGATGGATTTTATCAAAGTCCATTTCATTACCAGATATTTGAGCTATTAATTGAAACATATATAAGAAATGTTCAAACCTTTGAACATCACCAGTGCCATCATAGGGATCCATTGAAGGAGGCTCAAAGTAAATAACAGGCTGACAAGAATTAAAACCCATAATCACAATAACGACAAACAAGGATTCAAGATCGATTTCAATAAAATTCCAACAAAATCAAAAGACAGCAAAATTTCTAAACAGAACAAGATTATCAAGAATAAAGTATTTCACCAATAACCAAATAACAAAGACTAAGGGAACAAGAGACAATGGATACAGCTAAACAAACAAGAGACCAGGGGAATAGAACTAGACAAACAAAGACCAGGGAACACAGCTACCACACAACAAGATAACAGTGTGAACACACACTAACAACAGGTCAGAGGAACAGGAAGGAACCAAGGGTAGCCAAGGACCAGGAAGCGCCAGAAAGCGTTCTGAAGCGCCGCTACCAAATGTAAGAGATTCTACGATTGACTTGTAGAGTCTTACTAGGACCTTGACAGAGGTCAAGTATAAGTTAATTAGACTCCATAACTAGATGGAATCGAGGGTTTATATAGTTCTAGCTATGTCTGGTTTATATATAGATCATGCGATAATAGGTGTACTTGTGGCCATGCTGGAGTGTATCACATGAGACGTAATAATAACAATAAGTATAACTACGAGAACACGAGAGGAACGAGTGTAACCAGATAAACAGAAAATAAGAGGAAAAAGACAGATAAAGAAAAAGAGTCGAGAATGGTCTTCACATGGGTTGTGAAGGAATAATCATGGCATCCTCATCATTTTGGTTGAATTTTTCAAATTATTGATCATATGAAAAGTTAAAAAAAAAGATCATAAATCCAAAAGATAACCATATAGAAAAAAATGGGGCTTTTATCAAAAAGGCACTAGAGCTAAGGAAAAATATTAGATTTGCAGGGACACCACCACAAATATTAAATGAGATTGATTGGGCGATTCTAATATCTAAAAACTTGAAAAAGTATCTAAAAAAAAAAAATTTACTTTAAAGATGGTCTAGGTACATAAGAAGGGAAGAAAAAAGAGTGTCAAGAATACACAAAAATAAGAAGAATAGAAAGAGAGGTTTTTATTTCACTATATATAGTAGAGATTTCCTCAGAATTTACATAGTTTCTAGTTATATAATTTAATTGGAAAATATATGAAAAGTTAAAAAAAAAAAAAGAATGAGTTTAAAGAGGAAACCAATATTAAGATTGAAGAACTTAACACCAAATTTGATAGAACTCTGGAAGTGTTATCAAGACTTGAAAAATGATAGAGATGCTGGAAAGTACAAGAGGTTCCTTTGAAAAGGAATAACTCGATACTCCTTCTTTAGAACATCTTTTTTTTAATTTTTATTATACCAGTATATAGATAATTTAATTTAAGATATAAATTTATTATCAAGATAATAGTCTCCGTATTTATCCCACATCTCACAATGTACAATAATATGTTTAGATTTCAGAATTCCTAACACGTCTAATTCCCATTGGACCATTGGCACATACATCAAATGCTGCTGCAATTATCTTATGAGTAATCTCTCTTCTAAAGTCACATTTTGCTTTAATCATTCGGCTAATAAATTTAGCATTGATATTTTTAGATACATATTGAACAGTATCATCATGATTTTTAATGCTTAAGATATTATCTTCCCTACCTTTCATCCCTTTGAATATAATTAAATTTTCACTTGCATCTTCTTCATCTCGAGCTACTTCAATTTCAAACTCTCTATAATGAAATGCCTTGGTTGAATAATTCACTGAAACTTCTTTAGAAACATTCGATTTTTTAATTTCAGATGTACTCACCGTTGGAAAAATCTGAAAAGTTTACCATAGTTAAGAACACCAATTTACTCTGAAACAGTGAAATATGCAAAATTCTCAATTTAACAAGGATGTTTTGATTAAAATGCAAGGATATTTTAATGAAACTGTGATTATCTGCAAGAGCTTTCCAAATGGAGCCAATAAATCACTTTCAGATGCAGTGGTAAGGTAAATTAGTGCGAGAGTACGTAAATGGAGTGCTATCCGGGGAATTTCCCCCTACTCTTTGCGGCATTCGGCATTTTGGACTAAGTAACGTATACAATCCAGCTGCAGTAGCAGTACTGTAGTAGAAAACATTTATATATTCGGATTTTTTACCGTTTTTTTATTTAATGTATCCGTATAATTAATCAGTTTCTTTCCGGCTAACTTTACACTTTATTAATATTATATAATGGTTCGAACGTTCGGTTTCAGTATACTTTGAAAATGGCGACTTTCTTAAGAAAATATCAGCTATTCCGGAATTGGGCAGCAATTAGTTTTCCGTAATTGATTTTGTAGACTAGTACTATTTTACATGAGCAAAAATATAAACTACGAATTATGGCTAAGTTGTTAAATCGATAAAAATCAAAGAACTCTAAGAGTATATATTGGTTCTATTACAGCTGCTTCCGGCACAGTGAGTGTTGGTGACAAATTATAACGAAAGTGCTTATTACTACTTTTGGTTATAAGTTATAACTTGTATTGGTTATAATGGGTCCTGTCATAGGCAATTTGGGTTATAATTTGTAATAGGAGACAGTTATAATTGTTATTGGATTCAAGAAATTGGTGCAATTAATAATATGTTATGGTTATCAATATTGTTCAGATGATCAACAATGTTAAACTATACCAATCAAAGAAATATAATACCTAATGATAGAACCTTCTCATTATTTACTTATTCATCATCTTCCAATAAAATACTATTAAGATCACGTCTACAATACATTGCCAGACCTCTTCCTGGTCTATCAACCACTATTGTCCTGGTAGTACTGGGTTTTATGAGACCCACTAGACCATTTACATCTCCCACATCAATCACATGAGTCGTTGTGGGGATATTAGGACCAGTCTGAAACGATCGAATATATGTACCATTAAAATTATATTCCAGCAGCTGGGGTCTATGTTGAACCAAAAGCAACTGCTGTTGCTTGAATCCAGTCACTAAGCCAATTACGATACCATATTGGATTTCCATGACACCTCTATTCAATTTGTGGTACATTATTGCATTGGTATCCCTATTACCATGATGAGTTTGATTGAGATTTATAATCTCTTCTGTGAATGGTATTTGAAACCGATTATAAATATGAACCTTAGACAATGTGTTCTTAACTATCTCTTTGGCTTCTTTGGCTGAATGAATTTCCGGGAATTCATTTGATTTATAAAGATAAGTCGCTAATGCATGCTTCTGTTGATTGTTAAATACAAATGATGTATTTTCTCTGCTAGGTGTAACAGTACCTTCTTGTTTCCCAAAGATTTCTACGGCATCTTGCATAGCTATTTGACCTGACTTTGATATATTGGAATACGATGCTGACCAACTGCAGCTGCAGAGACCAAAGCGATTGGGTTTGTACCTGTCTCTATGCTCTTTCACCGATCTCTCAGTAGCAAAGCACCAATTACTGGTAATACTCCCCCAGTCCTTTAATTGCTGCGGAAGGTGACAAAGGTAATGAATCGGCATGGTACCCCGGGCCAACCCATATGAATCAATATGAACACTATATAACTTTTCATAGGCAGGTATAAACTTCTTAATTATGGCCTCCAGTTGAGCAATGGTTTCCGTTGTGTTTTCAGTTAACGTGCATATCGTATGAATCTGATACAACATATTCATAAGCGTAAGATGATCAGGATGAATGTTGAAGTTATTAGTAAACAACAATGATGGTAGTATATTGAGCAGATTGCTGACACATTCCGCAGTGAGATATCCTTTTCCTAACATCATCCCAGTATGAAATGGCCTCCCAAACCCTTGGAATGGTAGACTGCTGTTACTAGTAACTAACAGCTTATCCAAACGTTTCAGTTCACTATTAGAAAGCTGAAGCTTCAATTCAATGTGCGGCTCATCAAATTCGCCCAACAGACTCTTTAAAACCACCGTTCTCCCCAGATTTTCGAACATTAAGTGCATATAGTCAACGGGGGCAGAACTGCATAATTTAAATGCTGACAAAAAGAATAATTTTGATGAACCAGTGATACCACTATCCTTTCTGATATTCATTTTGGTTTCCTTCGAGATGTTCGGATCCTTCAATGATTCTAATGTTTGATTATAATTTTCCACTGTGCGTGGCTCTGCAGAAACAATACAAGTAGTATTTCTATGCGATTCACAGTTAATCACACCGCGTAATCTTCCATCTGTGTTAGGAATTGATGATACTGATTTTTTTATTAGACAAAATCTGCATGGGGTTGATGCCGTATGTAATCCAAATTGAAGGAGCTTTGCTGTACCTGGAATATCACCACAGAGTTTGTTAATATACACCCTTACTGATTTCACCTTTTTCAAATAACTGTCATAGACTCTGACACCCTTCTCAAGCCTAGCGGCTTCTTCATATAGATGATATAAAAAGCTATCCACATCCGATTTAGTCAGAGAAGAGTCTACAACTCGGTTTCCAGGGAAAACCATTAGATTATGTTTTAATTTTGGTAGATTTCTGTGTACTCCCATATTATTACAAACAACATCCATAATGATTCCACTTAGATTCCCAGTGCGACAATAATTAAGTCCATCACTCAAGAGTGTCAGCCGCATGGAGTATACATCCTCAGACATTTCGTAGAAATATTCGCCATTCCCATTAGGGACTGGAGTTAGTGACATCTTTTCGTAGAACTCCCCATGCTCCTCCTCACTGTAAATCCCCGGTTGTTTAATTATTTCTCTATTCAGATGTTTTGCAATTGACACGTTTCCAAATAGAGTGCGTATATATGGCTCTATTTTGTTGTATAAAATCTTTTTACTTGATACTTTAAGCTCCTCACAATGAGGGCAAGCAGAAATGTTTTCCTGATCACCAGTGAATGCCATACAGAAATTGGAACAGTACCTAACTTCTGTAGGTTTTGGAATTTGAATGGCGTTGGTTATGGATTTGTAATAGTGGTACATGCTTATTTGTCCTATAATACGAAGGTTAGATATTAGTAACATTGTATGATATAGCCTTACAAATTCATTGAATCATGTTTGACTTTTAAAATTCAATTAACTTAAAATCCAATTTAATTTCACAAATATCAATCTGAAAATTAAAATGAATATTGAAAAGTAGAGACATGTACAGATTAAAATACAATATGATTGATACCTTTAATTCCCACCAATTCATCTGATAATCTTTTATCTTCTCCCAAACGTTCCATGAATTGCTTAAGCATTTTTGTGGCATATTTTAATTGTCTATCTTTACATGTGTTTGTGGTCATAACTCCGTCTAAGGTTATTACACTTAATATAATACCCATTATGGAGTTATTTCTGGATTTCATGTTCTGCACACCGTTTATACTCAACGTCGCGATATACTCATCGGATTCATTAGCTTCCATTTCTCTATTAGGCGGACCATACAATTCTTCAGGTTCCAGTTCGCCTTCGGACTCATCAGCATCCATAGCTTCTGCCTCCAATTCGTCTTCATTAACAAAATTGGGAAAGGCTTGGTGCCGGTTAACCGTTGAAGTGTCGAGCCCAATTACATTTCCCATATTTGATACTTCAATTGGGTTCGGGCCCTGCATATTTTGGGGCGCTTCAATGGTGGATGGGCACCTTTGATTAGCACTGGTGCTTGGTGGCGGGTCGAAGATTGTATTGACTGAATATGTGTGTGTGATGGGAGGTTTGAATTTCTTCCTTTGACGTTCCCGAGCCTTGTTTATTCTTCCACGAGCTCTCTTTTTCTCAAGTTTACGAGCTTGCAATTGATGATACAAGTTCAAGTCCATTATTATTGTTGTTGGAAACTTATTTAAGTTTAAGTTTAAGTAGTACTTTCGGGCGTAAGGGTGTTTGGAAGCTTTAAATTTTCTTTTTGGAAAATTTTATTCATTCTTCTTACTCACAACATCCAAAAATTGTTTCTTACGAATGTTCACAATTTATTATATTGTTAAGAAATAAATTTTTTAAATTTCTTATACAGCTCGCATCTTCTAATGTTTAATTTTGGTTCTGTTAATTTAATTTCAAATAGATTTTAAAGTTTCATTAGTCGCAGGTGGACAAGGAATGTTTTRAGTTCTCGAAGCTTATCAAGAATAAATAGGGTATGTTCTATATATGTATCATTATCAATATCGATATCATCTAACGATCAAATGAAACTGTCTAGGTAATTGTTGGTTAATTTAATTTCAATAGATTTCCTAAAGTTTCGTTGAAGAAGTTCTCGAAATTTAACAAGAATAAATAAGGGGTATGTTCTATATATGTATCATTATCAATATCGATATCATCTAACGATCAAATRAAACTGTTTAGGTAATTGTTGGTTAATTTAATTTCAGTAGATTTATAATTTCARTCGCAGATGAATTCAAGGAGGGTATATGTTCGTGTTAACAATGTCGATATCATTTTGTTCGGTGTGTTTAGGTAAATGCGGTTAAATTTGGGGATTTTTAAAGCCACGTATATATCTATTTAATTATATATTTTATATAATATTTAATAAATTTTAATAAATTTTAATAATAATAAATTTTACAATCCGAACCGAAAACTCGTAAAATGCAAACCGAATTCTAAATTCGAATATCTCGTTCCGTCCTGCGATACGGATGGACTCAAACGTGAGATTTATCATATTCAGATGCATGCGGACGACAACGCATGAAGGTGACTTTGCATGGATCTAAATTTTTCCAACGGTGGTACTGGTTTGAGTTTTATCATCAAATGACTCCATTGTACCATGTCCAAAATTAGAGTGTTCAGTTATTCCATTGAAAAACAAAGATCTTGTCCTTTGCCATTAACTCTATCCTTTTCCGGTCTTGATAACACTTCCAGAGTTCTATCAAATTTGGTGTTAAGTTCTTCAATCTTAATATTGGTTTCCTCTTTAAACTCATTCAAAAATTCAATTTGGGGAATCAAATTTCTTGGTGTTTCTTTAGCTGATCATGTCATATATTTTGATTAAATGAATATTTTTATATTGACAAAAGTATTTATAATTAATGTTATGTATTTATAATAAAAACCCCAAAACTAGGCTATTTATAAAGATGAATAAATAAGGTTTATGACAAAGTTCGGTTGTAAGTTGTAAGCATGATTGGTTTAAACAATTGATTAAAATATTAATAGTATTAATCAGTGTTAATCACAAAGTAAGATATCTGAAATACAGAAGACATTCGAACAGCTTCTATTTAGCCCTTATAGTGGTAGTCCGAAAAGAAATAGAAATAAGCGCTGTGGTTGATTTAACATCAAGTTTCCGATATATAATACATGAAAAATGTAAAAATAATACTCTAAGGTTTATGATTGGGCTACTAATTTAGGATTAAAACTATATTATTTTTATAAAGGTTCAAATACAGCCTTAACACAAATGATCTAGAGTTTTACCAAAGCTTAAAGCTATCCTTCATCTATTTTTCTTTTGACCTACAACTTCAAGATGTTGGCTTCTGTGAAGTAAGAAGATAGCTATAGTTCTAGATATTTGAATTTTCAACTATTAAGCTTACGGCCAGGTAATACAGGATATAAGGAAAAATAGAAGTGAACTTTTAAATTTGATTCTTTTCGAATACTTTAAGGTTCTTGGGCACGATAATTAGTTGACCACCCACCCGTTTTCTTTTTAATTGCTCCACAACCACTAACAATCAAAATCAAAATGAAGTTTGGAATTTTAATGAAAATGAATATTAAAGAAGACTTGATAATAATGGAAAATCAAAATACATATGTAGAAGGACTGTTGTAAATTAAAATAATAGTCTCTCGCACTAGATGTGAGTTTTAGAGATATTATTTTTATGTTCTCCATATTATCTTATATAGGCTCCATCATTTTTATGAAATTATAGACTAGATGAAGATGGAAAATATATTGTTGATTGTCAAAAATCTATACTAAGGGAAGGTTCTATCTATCTAAAGTTTCCCCAATAATGCATATAAACTTGAAATTACCAAGTTGTTAAAGTCTTGTCAATATTAAAAAGGTAAAGGTTTTCCTTCGTAATCCAAATAAGATCCTGAATCTTTAATACCAAGGCCATTAATAATCTTCAACATTAGAGAAACCGATTCATCAGGAGTTAACTTTTTTATTCCAGATAATATACCATCGGTATCTTGCTGGAATGCAGTTTTTGCCATGTCTGTGTCTACTAGACCAGGATGAAAGGCAACAAAAGTATGAGTCTTTGATCCTAAAGATAACATTCTCATAAAATAATTCAATGCTGCCTTAGATGCTCCGTATGCTGAAAATCCATCATTGTCTGCTCCACCAATAGATCCACCAATACTGGAAATGAAAATAGTTTTAGGGGATTTTGTATTCGATAGGAAAGGATTAAGTGCTCTAACAAGTAATACAGGACCAATTGAATTAACTGTAAATAATTTGCTAAAAACAGAAGCTGGAGTTTCTAATATTTTAGTTATTTCATTTATTATGCCAGCATTTGAAATCAGAACATCAATTTTATCAGTGAACTTAGAAACTTGATCTGGCAAACTAGCAATACTATCCTCATTTGAAACATCAAGTCTGACGATTCTAGTATTAGGATGTTCCTTTGACCATTGTTGTAACTCTATAGCTTTATCTGGATTTCTCGCAGAAGCAATAACTAAATTATTAGAATTTGAAGATAATTGTTTAACGAAAGATAATCCAATTCCTCTATTTCCTCCTGAAATGAAATAAATCTTTGAAAATGTCATTTTATTCTTATTTGAAGGACTTAAGAATTAATATTAAATTTGAAACTAATATTTTAGGAAAATAGGCAAACCAATGAGCCTTAAATAGAATATTGGTAATTATATTTTCCGATTATCTTGTATGATCCTCTTTATTAAAAGTTATTCTTCAATCTTAAAACCGCTATATCCTCGGGATTAACGGATAAAGTTCATATAATAAACATATTTAACATACTATAAAAGATTTAATAATTTTGACTTATATTTAGCTGAGATGCTCATCATAGTTAGCTCACAGTTTTTGTTCAATTGATTACTAATCAAAATATTCCAAATTTGTTGTATCATGCATGACATTACAAATAATAATTGTACATATTTATAGGAATCAAAAAAACTGGTTTATATCCTCTAGGATTTGTGCGTAGTTAATGCTTTTCTCCTGTTAGAAGTCTGAATTCCACTTTGAACAGTTTTTAGAATGCGGAAATCATCATCAGATAGATATCTTATATGTTTTCAAATTTCTAACCATGCTTCGTAAGCATATTTGTATCGTTCAGATGAATCCTCATTTAAAATGAATTTCTCCTTGATTTTTTTTGGTTTCGTCTACTTCTTTTTCGCCTAGTTAAATCTTTCCGAACTTAAAATCATATGGTTGATTCTAGTTATCGCAAAGCCCGATCGAACTTTTTAAGGGATTATATCCTCAGCCCTTACCTTCTCTTATATATATATGTATATATATATTGAGGCCGGTGGAAGATGTCTCCACTGATAATGTAGATGGTTGAGGGAATTTTCTTTCCTTCTATAAATATGAACAAGGACGTATTATCTTATTAGATGGGCAGTCATTCAAGTTTTCAATTTGTGAAGGAATGTATTAGCAACGGTATAAGTCTTTGCATTTTACCCGCTCACACAACAAGCAGATTTACAAGAACAAAACATAAAGAACATACGTATACCGCGGAATTATGAGAATAAGAAGCCTTTCGTAGTACTTTTTTTAATAATTTACATTTATTGCTGACTTCGCAATTCATGGTTAATGTAAAAACTTTTGGTGCGCCCGTTAACTTTTTTTTTGACTGTCTAGAGACATTCTTTAAAGAAAATTAGAATGATGGATGATTCCATTAGAGAAAATGGTGATAGATGATGTAAATCTAAATGGACGCTTCTACATTTTACACTTGGCGTTGGAGAATCGTAGTCTCATAGAGATGTAAATTTCAGAGATACAAGTTATTTTATAATAAAATTTCCCCACAATATTTTAAATCTTTTACTTCTTTTTTATGACTTTACTAATACTAGGCCAGATAAAATATATTGTCAATTGCAAAAAACTATACATCAAGGTTCTTTCTATTTTTATATTTGAAATTTATCCATTATACACTTTAATGCATATTGAGAATTATAATTGAGTAAACTTGAAACTAATTGATAATCTTAGTGTAGATAAAAATATCTCATGAATAACCGTATTGAAGGTACTATAAAATTTATGCTATACTACGTTAAATACTTATCAAAATTAGAAAGGTAAAGGTTTTCCCTCGTAATCCAAATATCTTTAATACTAAGGCCATTAATAACCTTCAATATTAAAGAAACTGATTTATCGGGAGTTAATTGTTCCAGTTTAGATACAAAACCATTGGGATCTTCCTGGATCATAATTTTTACCATATCAGTCTCAACTAGGCCAGGATGGATTGCAACAAAAGTATGAGTCTTTGATCCTAAAGATAACATTTTCATAAAATAATTCAATGCTGCTTTAGATGCTCCATATGCCGCATAGGTATCATCTTGTGCTCCACCAATAGATCCACCAATACTAGACATGAAAATAGTTTTAGGGGATACTGTTTTCGATAGAAGAGGATTAAGGGCTCTAACAAGTAATACTGGGCCAATTGAATTAACTGTAAATAATTTGCTAAAAACAGAAGCTGGAGTTTCTAATATTTTAGTTATTTCATTTATTATGCCAGCATTTGACATCAGAACATCAATTTTATCAGCGAACTTAGAAACTTGATCTGGATTTCTTACAGAAGCAATAAATAAATTATTAGAATTTGAAGATAATTGTTTAAGGAAAGATAACCCAATTCCTCTGTTTCCACCCGATACGAAATAACTTTTTGAAAATGTCATCTTATATTTATTTGAATTACTTAAGGTTGATAAAAGTAGAAATCTGATGTTCTATATTGAATTTAAAAGTAATATTCCAGGAAAAATAGGTAAACCCATAGATTTTAAATACAATAAGGTTATATCATCAGATTATTATGAGTTCTTTTTATTAATACAAATTCTATGGGATAATCAGCTTCCCATTTATAAATATAATTATTAGTTGCTTACTAATAATCATATATGAAATGGGTTGTCCCCAGCTGAAAGGTGTATTGCCCCTAGATTAACCCATCTCCAAATTTGTTGGAGACAAAAAAATTACAAATTATCTACTTAAAGAGCTGAGTTATGACCGATATCAATATTTGATGAAAATATTAACAATAATTTTTAAAATAAATATTTATGCGTTGAGGAGAGACAAGTTGACAAAATGGTTAATTATGATATATTTTTATTAAGAAAACAACTGAGAGAGCCTCTTCATAAAAACTCAAGCTCATTTTAAGAAGCCTGGTGATATATTATGTGCCGACCTGATAGGAACGGTGAGAACGGCTGGTATCGAGTCTAGCCACAACATACTCACTGTTGTATATGATTTCTTGGAAGATATGTATTTTAAATATTGATCAAGTGGTATCATAAGATGATAATAGTGGCTAAAATTTGGTATTTAATATTCATTCAAAAAAAGTTTTTGATTCGGGGCATGAAATCGTGATAGTTTGTCAGACATTATTTTAAAATAAATACATCCAGAGTGTTTCTTATTGGGGAATAGTAACGATAGCCCCATTGTTATCTTCACTCATAATATTTATAGTTTTAGTTTCTTTCTATACACACCAAATTGGAACCGTTAATATTAATGCACTATTAAAAATTATTAGCGGGCCTGATGATCAGGCAGGTTTTAGAATGAGAGAAACCAATCAAAAGAATTATTACTCAAGATGAGAATAAATCGATTGAAGTATTTGTTATTCATGATCCCATACATGTGAGTGGCATTGAAATAAAGAATTCTGATCTCTAGCCAGGAACTGTATCTAGAAGGACATCTAAAGATGAAAGTATGTTCTTTACCAAATAAGAAATTATGAAATGATGTTATAATTATGCATTTCAGCTGAAGCTTCATTCTATAAAGTATATGATTGTGTATGAAATGTTGAACTCGAATTATTACGTATATACGTATTAATATACGTATTAATATCAAAGAAACTGATTACTACCCGCTCAATATTGAAATTCATGAAATTAAGCCTGAAAGTTCTGCAGTAGCAGTTGCAACTTTGAAATTTATGAAATGTCCATATGTCCATTACTAGTGGCTATACACACAAATGAAAACTTTTCAACTGTAGTTCTAAAATGACTGTACATAATATTATTATTGTGACAAAGTTTATTGATATTGATAATCTTTAAATTTCTAAATTTCTTTTTAATTTACTATGCATAACGCCGTATAAATTATACCAAACATATACGGTATGCAAGTAAAATTGAAATGATATTTAATTTAAGAAGTTGTTGCATAATTAATATTGATTTAGTTACAGTTTGTGAAAAACATATCAATATTATTAGTTTCAACTTTTGATATAAATGTTGAAATTATTTTATATCATGTAGATAAGCTACTACTAATTATAAGCATAGTATGAATAACCATCCCCATTGCAATTGTGTAACATGATAATAGACGTGTAACGCAGGTGCCTTATTCCTACAAAGTCACAAACTGACTGACGCTAGATCTTTAGAGAGAGTCGCGATCAGGAATGTTAAGCTTATCCTTAGTTCTAAAGATCTATTATTGTGATGACCTGAAAATATTATTTCTTTTCTATTCTACTGGCTAAATTTAAACCTGATCACAATTACAATTTTAATATTGTCACATCCACATTCTGATTGGTCTTTCAACTCAGCATACCTTAGTTACACAATCCAATATAAATGTAGTATGCCATACTAAAATCTTAAACGCTCTAAAAAAAATGTGCAAGGGAACATTAACCTATCCTTAAGCTTCTAACGTTTTAAACAATTATTTAATATACAACGGATATGAATCATAGATACCAAATAGCCAGTTTTTTGAGTGGTCACAATAAAAAAATTAAAAAAATCAATCTCCCACACAGGGGCTCGAACCCTGGACATTTCGGTCGACTTCTAGGTCTTAAAAGCCGAACGCTCTACCAACTGAGCTATGCGGGAAACTTATGATGCTGTCACGACACAAGAAGATATGATTTTTTAAATAGTTTGAATAGAAAGAAGTTTCTGATAGTCGGTGTTCAAATAATCATATTCTTTTTCTTTTCTTTAACCTTTCATGGAATTTCCGAAAAAAAAAAGATGAAAATAAAATTACTAACTAGAAATTATTTATTTGATCAGGAGGAAATCACTTATAATAAAAAACTTTTACTTCTTATTTAAAAATCTATATCTTTTTCTTCATTATCATTCATATTTAGCATGTTCTTCTAGATCTAGCTATACCACCTTTTTTTCCATTTTCGATCGATATCGATGGCTATCGTCAATACTATTTGAGTCCCACTACATACAATCATATTTGTAAATAAAGATATTATCAATCTTACGATAATATATATAACTAAACTTGAGAATTAGTGATGGGATAAATTGCTATAAATATGAGTTTCATGATCCTTTTTGTTTCTCCCTTTTTTTAATTTTTTTTAACTTTACATATAATTTCCAATTAAAATATCTTTATAATTTAAATCTTCTAAACTAAAAACTATTAAATTGAGGAAATCGCTCCAAGAGTGAAAAAATCCTCCGCTTCTTCTTTATCTCTTTTTGTTTTTTCTTTTTGTTTTTTCATATTCATTGTATCTCTTTATCTTATCACCATAATTCCGGTGGTGATTCTCCAAATATGATGTTTCTTTTAACTTCCAGTACATTTGAGATGAAGAGGCCTTTCTTTTATATATTTTTTCCATCTTTATCTATTATCAGATTTTTGATATCTATTGTTTCTAGTATTTTTCTTTTTTAGTATTTTCACTGTATTACGATAGTTTCATATCAATCTTACATAGAGTTTTAATAATCTTTCCCATGCGTTGATATAAGTCCATATCTATTTTTAAATGCGTTTTTTTTTGTTGAATCAATATTAAAGCTGGGAATGATGTTTTCAATTGAGTCATTAGCCAATATTTGTCCAATGATATTCAGGTTGTATTGCTTCATTTTCTGTATTTCCAATATATTTTTTATTATGCTGCTCATTTTATAAGCGCTATCCTCTAGGAATTCCCGGAGTAATATGCTGCTTTCTGTTTCCAGGAGAAAATGTAGACATATTATTTGCAAAATATTATTATATAGAAGTAAAAGTAAGAAACTTTGACTCTTTAAGATAACCAATTAGAACAGATAGATGTAAAAACAGCCTTCTTAAATGGCGCATTAAACGAAGCGATATATATGAAACCACCCACAGTGCAGGATCATTTTGGATTTTAATCTTCCAAATGAGTGCAGCTCGTGTAGATATTAGATGAGTTGTAATCATCACAAATAAAGTTCTCAAGAGGCGAATTGGTCAGTGCAATCGAATGCGTAAACGGCCATGGTTTAAAAGGCTTATAGGATAATCACAAAGCACGTAAAGACAACGAATACCATGAACCAATCATGTGGATATACGTCGGGTATAATTGCTACTAACTTAACTTACTAACCAATGTGAAATCGGAACTGGGAAAAGTGGCCATCACATAATTATAAACAAGAAAAAAAAATTTATAGGCTACACAAAAATAAAAGAATAGAATAGAATAGAATAGAATAATGTTAGATATTAGATAAAAAATAATTAAAAGTTTTGTCACAGGGTATTTTCCTAATATGAATATTATTAATTAGAAATTTAAAGGTTATATAAACAAATATATAGGGATAAGATCTTATAAAATATAAACAAAAGCATTTAAAACCAATTCTTAACTTAAATGAATTCCTGTATCAATATCAAAGGTAAAATTATTAACAATATAAGTATGGTATTAATGATATCGATCAACGGTATCAAAAATAAGTAGTTGTGAAGATTTAAACAAGTATTCCATTATCATAAATATTTACTTCAATATCACTATCATAATCAACATCAGTTTCAACATCAGAAATTTCTAAATCTGAATCAATATCAAAAACATCAAGATCTGTTAATTCATCATCATCATCATCATAAAAAGTATCATTTATATCATTTGCTTCTTTTAATATTTCATCAACTGTTAAATCATCATAATTTTTATTTTTAAAAATTGATTTTTCACCATATTTATAATCATATAAAACCCAATAAATATATTCTGTACAATTACCATAATTTGATAAAATTTTTGAAATTTTTGAATCTTGTGGTGATATATGATTTTTTAAAGCATTTGAAATTTTAAAAGCAAGTTCAGTTTTAATTTTACCATCTTCTAATGATTTTGATAATTGTTTTATTGTTTTTGATTGTTGTATAATTTTTAATGAATCTAAAGTATTTGAATCAATTTTTTCATGGTATGTTTCACCATCTGTTGGATAGAAAAGTCCTAAAAGACCACGAGGACATGACC
Source organism: Alloascoidea hylecoeti (assembly GCA_001600815.1). Taxonomy (NCBI): domain Eukaryota; kingdom Fungi; phylum Ascomycota; class Alloascoideomycetes; order Alloascoideales; family Alloascoideaceae; genus Alloascoidea; species Alloascoidea hylecoeti. Next base: position 71,970 of record BCKZ01000039.1, on the reverse strand, counting down.
ATATTTCATGTGTTGATTTGATTATATATTCAGATGGATTTTGATCAGAGATTGCAACTGATATGCAACATATTACACGTAAGGCTATAGATAGCAGGAAAATCGAAATTAATAGGCATTTCATTTTTTTGGAGAAGATATGAATTTAATTTTTGGGATGGTGGCAAATTAATAAGAGATACAATTCTAATTATAGTGGGTCTTCATTTCGGGTACTTGTACGTGTTCATCTCAGAAGGTGTTTCGTTAGGATTCCAAAGGATTCGAGAGAATGTTTAATCATACAATATTGTAATATTACGAGGGTATTATTTATGGGTCTAGTCTCCTAACATTTGAGATGTTATGGATTAATTATTGTGGTTTCCATTGTATCGGAATAACCATTTGCAGCAATACATTTTCGAAAACTTACGAAATATACTCTAATTAGATCGCGAAATAAGAAACAGCTAAAAATAAGAAAAAATTTTATTCGATGAATCAATTATTATAATTATAACACCTTGAACAATGTTAATCAACAAAATTATATGATTATATGTTATCTTGAGAATAACCTAAATCAACATTTTTGAATTGATTTGCAAAATCTCTTAAATGCTCACAAATAATTGCCAGATTCTTAGTTCTTGGTTGAAATCTTGGGAGCCATTCCCCAACTCCATGTTGTAAGACCAACCGAGCTCTAATTTCCCCATGATCCGGATGACCATAACACCCATGCAATGTAGCGCGGGTTTCTTTTGCAATATATCGAGCTCTATGTAAAATGTTACTATTATAAAAAACGGCGTCTCCAGGATTTAATTTGACGATTATTTCGTCGGTGATATGTTGGGTGCGATTGGGAGAAGTTGTTTTTTCTCGTTCTTCTGGTGTTCTGATGCGGTTATGGCTCCCAGGAACAACTATGAGACAGTTATCTTCATAAAGTGCAATGTTATACTGAGTTCCTGCATATGGAACACTAAGCAGTTTTGATTCTTCTTCTGGAGTGGCATCTGGTTTTATATCATCACGATGCCAGTCGAGTTCAAAGTCTGTTAATGGGTTAATCAGCATGTTGAGTAATTCCATGGTTAGAGACTCCTTGGGGGTTTGTAAAATGTCGGCAGCCACCGATAATATCCTATCACTAGAGTAGAATTCGTGAAATGGGTAAGATAATTCGCCCAGACCGGGGTCCAACAGACCAGTGACGCCCCAAATGTCGGGACTGAAATTGGATGGCCACGGAGGGAATTGTTTTCCTCGGGTTCTGACGTGGGACCATTTTCCTTCTCTGGCAACGTCGATGATTTTGTTGGCTGCCGTGCGGTACAGGAGAATTTCCTCTTCTGAAAGGAAGTTTGGGATGATAACGCAGCCGTGCTTTGCGATCTCCTCGTGGTAGGTGTGCATTTTTACGTTTGGTACGTGCTGTAGAGGTGAAAGAGTCTGGATCTCTGCATTTCTAAATTTATAGCTGTGTCTTTGTGTCAGAACCTTGTTTTAGGAGTAATATTATTCAAAATCAGTCAGTACGAGTATTTCAAATATTTAATAAAATGATAAATAATAAAGTATAACAAAGTGTGACAGACTCTTATTTATTCGATATTGTTATTTTCTCTCCTTTACAGTCACAATTACAACTGCAATTCAAATTCACTCCTTTAAATTTTATACCAATCGCTAGAAAAAATTCTTTTCCAGAATCCTTAGTTTTGGATTCTGTCTTTCTTGTCCTTCGTTTATTTATCGCTAATGATTTTCCACTCTATGCGTTCACCCCTGGTGTCCATCCTCGTCCCTTTGCTGCTGTTACTCTCCGTCTCCGCCTCTTTCCCTCTTTTCAAATGGCCTCGTGGTTCCTCCGTTCATAGTACTAGTATGTGTAATATATCAATATATCAATATGTATGGTTTCACTCCACTAACTAGGTTAAACTTTAAGTTCCACCATTCAAAGCTCATACAACTCAACTTTCGCATCCGAATCCAAACAGAAATTTATTCCACCGTGTGAAACGTGATATTCAGAATAATCGTATGTATCTAACATGAATCTTATCCTAGCAAAAGTATGTGCTTTTACTAACAGTATACTGATTAAAAGCTTCCATCATATACTCGAATGCCACCTCAAGTTCAACTTTTCAACAATCTACTTCATTATCTTCAGAAGAAATTTCTTCTGCAACTCCATATTACCCAAAACCGGCATCTTCTTCAACTCAAACTCAATCAGAATTAAGTTCCTCGAGTATTTCAACAAATATCCCTGTGGATTCAATAACTGAAACTTTATCATCTTCAATAAACCCGACATCAAGTTCAGTATTTGCAATTATTACTGAAGATGTATCTTCTGCCTCAGATACAACAAGTTTTTCATCCACTTTGACTTCAAATTCAAATTCAAATTCAAATTCAAAATTAATTTCGAATTCTTTATCACAATCTTCATCATCAATAATCAATACAAATTCAGAATCAGATTTAATAATTAGTTCAACTTTTGCACCATCAAGTTTTTCAATTGTTACACCAACTTTTTATTCAGATTCTTTATCAAGTACAAAAGATGTTGTTTCTGATTCAACTAATACTCAATTGACTGATCCTTTTTATCCTAAAACAACATCAACAACTGATGATTCAGATATTGAACAAAGTACTACTTTAAATGATGAATCTACAAAATCAACTGGATCTTCTTCAAGTGGAAACTCAGCTTCGGCTACTGCAAACGATTTGTCGAGTTCAACTAATTTAGAATCATCTCAGTCATTATCAACAGCTAGTAGTTTATCATCTAGATCTCAAATTATTTCATCTTTGACTTCTTTATCAATAACTACTGAAAGTTTAGTTCCTACATCATCAACCGCAACTCTATATTCATCCGAAAAAATTATTCAATCCTCAACGTCTGAATCTATTTCTTTATCTGTTTTTACTTCACTTACCGATTCAAAATCTTCCACATCTCCAATTCTTAGTTCATCAATTATAATTAGCAAAAGCGAACATGTTACAACTTCATCATCTACCTTATCAGATTCATCGTTAATACACACATCTTACTTATCAGGTACCACAGGTACATTGTCTGAGACATCTTCAATGGTATCCCACAAATCAGAAGTTTCAACTTCTTCTATCGGGAATGCATTGACCTCTTCACAATCTAGTACATTTAATGTACCATCTTCTACATTAAATACTCAACTGTTAAGTTCAGGTGTTACTTTAATCGATACAGTACCTAGTATAGAAACAGATGCTAGTGCTTCAACAAAAATTAATACCGTTAGTAGTAGTCAATTATTGACAACTACCATTAATAGTGGTTCGATTATTGTTAGTAGTGGTATGGCATCTACTGAGTCTTTAAGAACAACTATTAGCAGTGATGGTTTATCGTCATTGGGGGCTATTGTTTCAAATACTAAGGTTTCAAGTCAATTAATTTCTTCTACATTTGGAAGTAATATAATTACAGATGAAGGAACAACATTAGGAAGTAATACTAATGGAGAAATAACCTTAGGAACAAGTTTTCAAAATTCAGCTACAATTGCTTCTGTAACTAGTAATTCAGGTATAACAGAAACAAATGATATTTCTACTATTGCTACCGCTGATTCTTCTCTAGGTATATCTAATTCTGCAACTTCAAATTTGTTATCTGTTCCATCTACTTCAATAACAAACTCAAAGTCAGCAGAAATTTCAACAACAGTGGGATTGTCAACAACTGCTGCTGATTCTGCTATAACATATACTGGTACTACACCTCTTGCTTCTGGTGAATCCGAGACAATTTCAGGCGAAGCAAGTGTTAGCACCAACATAGAATCTAATTTCAATGCCGGTTCTACTACCGCTAATGTTGGTAGTGATATTTTATCAGGTTTAAATACAGAAAGCAGTTCTATAATTCAAGTTTCTACAGATATAGCTACAACGAGTCAACCCTTAACTACTCCAAGTACAGCTTCTACAGATATAAACAGAATCACAACAGGTGTAACTAGTTCCTCTCTGGGTACAGCAGCTCAACCCTTAACCACTGCTTTAACTGAGGCATCTGCAATTGCAACTGGAAATACAAGAATAACAACAGGTGTAACAGAGTCGTTATTAGATACTGCAAGTCAAGCCTTAACTACTGCTCTAACTCAAGCAACTACAGTTCCAACCGGAAATACAGGGGTAACAAGCGTAACTGGATCGTCTTTAGATACAACAAGTCAAGCGTTAACTACAACTTTAACTGAAGCATCTATAGTTGTAACTGGAAATACGGGAACGACAACAGGTGTAACCTATTCGTCTCTAGATACCTCAGCTCAACCCTTAACTACAGCTCTAACTGCAGCAACTACAGTCGCAACCGAAAATACAGGAATAACAACAAGTGTTGCAGAATCATCTCTGGATACGGCAGTTCCATCTTTGACTACAACTCTAACTGAACCATCTACAGCTGCAACTGAAAATACAGGAATAACAGCAGGTGTCACAGAATCATCTCTTGATACTACAAGTCAATCCATTGGT
>BCKZ01000039.1:8763-54234 GCA_001600815.1 Alloascoidea hylecoeti | reverse complement strand
GTTGGAGGAACTTCAGTTGTAGGCTTGGTGGTTGGAGGAACTTCAGTTGTAGGCTTGGTAGTTGGAGCACAGTTAGTGCATTCTTTAGTGGTAGTTGGAGCAGGTTTAGTTGTAGGCTTAGTAGTTGGATGGCAGTCAGTCTTGGTACAAGGAGCAGTTGTAGTGGTAGTAGTATCGGTAGGGAAAACTGGGGTAACTGGGGTAGATGTAGTAGTAACATCTGTAGTACATTCTTCAGTTGCAGTTTCGGTTTCGGTTGGATGACAATCGGTCTTGGTACAAGGAACAGTTGTAGTAGTGTACTCAGTGGTGAATGTAGTGTCCTCACTGGTCACAGTAGTAGTGACTTTGGTAGTGATTGTAGTGCCATCTTCTTGGGTTGTAATAGGGAAAGTAGGGAAAACTGGAGTAACAGTTTCATTGCTGAATTGAGCAATAGTTCCAGCTACAGCGGTAGCGACAATGAGGGTGATAGAACGAGTGTGCATCTTAGTTTTATATTCAAGAGTTGATATTGACTAATGAACATTCAATAGAGAAATGTAACTGTTTAAATACCCAAGTCTCGAGCTCATAACATCAGTTCTTGATCCTATATTTAGATGAGAATCTATAAATAATTCATAGGTGTTGTATGGATCTGGGGACTTTGAATGGTGTTGGAAATGTGATATCTGATTAACCTTCTAATTATCTTAAATATCCATATACATATGCATCTAATATAGACAATATTATCCAATGGTCTTTCAGTAAATATACCAATTCATTGTATTATTGGGATTCGATAACTGTAAGTTATTTTTTCTTATACCCTTGTGCACAGTTTCTGTTGAGATGTGCAAACAATATTGTGTTGAAGAAGAGAACAATGCTTAACACAAAGACTTTCTCAATCCAAATATCCCAACACATGCAATGTGATGAGATATTCCTCAAGGATGTTGCAGGTTTCTTATTATTTTTTAATTCTTAACGTTAACAAGTATGCATTGCATAATAACAACTTAACATCCCCATGTTGGTCTTAATCGAATCTAGGTACCAAAAATGATATGAACCACTAAATTATCATTTTAAGACCCGATAATCGTGATTTAAAACATAATTTTTAATAAGCTCTTATAATTATGTGAATATTTATTATATCATATAAGTTTATGAGAATAGACTATATATGTATATAGATAATCCAGCTCATCCACTTAATCACGCCCATCTGATAAACTAAATATTTTGGTCTGGAGAATATTCGGTCTGGAGCGACTTGTGGTCGAATCAATAACTTAAAATGTGGGTGAATATTTACTTATGTATCGGCGAATATATAGGCTAACAAGTGGTCAATACTTGCCGCCACATTTTTGCATTTGGATTGGATCATATAGGTGACGCATCCTAAGCTAAACAGATGAGCCCAATTGTGTTTCCTCTCTTCTTGTACGCCTTTTTGATACTTCCCATTTCTTCCATTTTTTATTTTTCAATTCATTTCATCTTTTTTTCCAATGATTTAACTTAGCTATTAATTATATGTGCCCGAGTCTATTTCATTTAATATTTGTTGTGGTGTCCCTGCATAATAGTGCGTATCTTATATTCTTCCTTGATTTTAATTTTTTTTAACTTTTCCACATAATTTCCGATTTAAAACTTCTAAACACATGTAATTTAAACCTTCTCACTAGAAACTATTATTTAGAAAATAACTCATAGAATGTAAAACCTTTTCTTCTTCTTAACTACTCTTTGACTGTCTCTTCTGCCCCATGCATATGTTAGGATATAACGGTTTTATATCTGAAGAATAACTTCTATTCTCTCGATATCCAAGACATTTTCACTATTAGGGCTATACTCAGAGTCATGATCGGAATCCTTACTAAAATCGCCAGCTAAAGTTGATTTTGTAGGAACAACCATGCTTGTTTGAAAGCCAACAGCCTTCAGAGTTGGTTTGGCTATCTCCAGTACAGATGAGCCACTTGGTGTCTTACACTGTTGGAACTGATTTGTAACATGAAAATTTTCAGGTAAGGTTGTTTGAACTTTAGGCAGCTGATGGATCTGAACAGTAGCTGTCAAGGAATTCGACCCTATCATCTAGATTTTCCTGTAAATGTGGTAAACATTTTTCGATCTCCGAGGTTATTTCTGAAGTTGAAACTTTGAATCTTGTGGTTGGTAGACTCGAGAGTTTCCGCCTGGCTTGATTTCGTGTGGGATGGAATTAATTTACTGGAAGTAAATACTCTGATTGCCCCCTAGTCTCATCTCTACGCCTTTTCAACTCATCGTAAACATCCATTGATAAAGAAACATTAAGAAATGCTTAGAGCCAAATGATGTAAAGTTAAAATGTGTTCTTCTTCTTTGGGATCTATGTTAGCAGCCGTATAAAACTTTCTAGTAACAGTAAAATATAGGTGTGTGTAGGTATTCCCCTTTTCTATTATTAGATATCAAACAAGTTAATCATTGAAAAGGAGCGAAGTACTAATTATAAGATCTGAAAGCGTGACACAACTGTACCAGGGTACATGTACAAGTCAGTGAATGTAGTTTGATGACGGATCTGAAGAGTTCAACAACTTATTATAAGAACAGTGATTCGCGCTGAAATCGTTGGAATCAGAGACCAAAACGAAAAATGCGTATTTATTTATTACCAAAACTTCTAAATTTAAATCTTCTCACTAGAAACTACTAAATTGAGGAAATTACTCATAGAGCATAAAACCTCTCCTTCTTCTTAACTTCTTTTTGAGTGTCTTTTTTTTTAGCCTTTCATAATAATTATCTAATAAAATTTACATAAAATGTAAAGTAAGCTACCAATGACGTGGCTTACAATAAATGTATCTGGCGAAATCAAATAAAGATGACTATCAAGATTCAAACAGGAAAATATATTAAAGCTATCCTCTTTTAAAAGTGGAATTTCTTATGTATATATAGATAAATTCAATATTTATTTATAGGCAATTCCAGAAGTAAAATAAAGTAAGAATAAAATATTAAATGTCACAAAGAACCAATGAAGTATATGTGAGATACCACCACATGTATCGAGAACTAATATAAAATGTATCCAAGAAATGTTAAATGTACTCGCGAAATAATACTTTTTTTTTTATATTTTCCAATTAAATTATATAACTAGAAACTATGCAAATTATGAGGAAAACTCTACTATATATAGTGAAATAAAAACCTCTTTTTCTATTCTTCTTATTTTTGTGTATTCCTGCCGCTCTTCTTTCTTCTCTTATGAACCTAGACCACCCTTAAAAGTAAGATATTTTTTACTTTTTCAAGTTTTTAGATACTAGAATCCCCAAATCAATCTCATTTAATATTTGTGGTGGTGTCCCTGCAAATCTAATATTTTTTCTTAGTTCTAGTGCCTTTTTGATAAAAGCCCCAATTTTTTCTATATTTTCTTTTGTATTTATGATCAATAATTTGATCCTAATTCTTTCTCTCCCTATCATCATCTTCTTTAGTATTCTTATGGTTGAGCAATCTTCAAATAGATGTAATATGTCGTCTTTACCTTGTTAACATAAACTACAAATATCAGATTTTTTTGCATTTTTTTGCATTTTTATCGTGATGTAGCATATGAGTAACATATCCCAAGCTGAGCAAATGTATCCATTGTGTCTCCTCAGGGTGTTCCTTATATGTTTCTTTGATAAGTCCCCACCATTTCTTCCAATTTTTATCTTTTAGTTTCGGAATTAACTGCATCCACTTGTTTGGTTTCAATATAATTTTGTTTTTATTATACTACTTTTGGCTTATTGATTTAATTGAGTATTTGGATATGTTTTCTTCTTCCATGTCTTTTATTCTTTTTTCATATCTTCTCCTGCAAGGCTTTCCACCAGTTTTTGTAACGCTTCATTTGTCAATTTTGGTACCGTTTCAGTAGTTGGTATATTTCCTTTTTTGTGTTATTTATTATGATTCTCCACGCTTTCAAGTATGTAATTAATCTCCCTTTAAACTTGTTCGGATTTACTGGAATAATTGACCTATCAAAATATTATACCAGTGAAAAATTCAACTCTGTATGATTATCTATTGAGTCCACCTGATTTCTACTTACTGCTTGGATGCATTTTATATTGGTTCGGAAACACATGCCATAGTTCTTGAGCTCATTACCTCATTGCTGGGATACATTGTATCTCTTTATTATTTCTAAGATTTTTCTATTAATAGCTCTTGGATTTATCTATATAAAAATAAGATAAATCCCACTTTTAAATAGAGGGGAAGTTAGCTTTAATACATTTTCCTGTTTAGATCTTGATCGTCGTCTGTATCTGATTCCGCCAGTTAAATCTACTGTAAGCTATTAAGTGATTAGTAGCTTGCTTTACAGAAATGTTATTGGTTTGATGGTCTAGTTGGTTATGGCATCTGCTTAACACGCAGAACGTCCCCAGTTCGATCCTGGGTTAAATCATATCTTTATTATTTATTTTTTATATATTTTTCGACCAAATCCCCATGTTTTCAATAATTGTCAAACAAAAAACAACAATTTTCTTACACTTCTTAGGTAAAGATATAAGTTTGGATGACTTGATATGCCCAATGTACAAAGATGCTAAAATAATTCAAAATCTAAGCCTAATTTCAGAGATTTTATGGCAGATGCGAAGATTCAACTCGATGATATATCAAAATAGACTCAGATGCTGTTGTTCATTTAGCAAATATTGAACGACTGAAACTGATTCTTAGATATAAATAAATACAAAACAGACATCGTTGTACCGTCAAGGTATAACACTTTCAATAATTCTATACTTACGTTTTAACCTTTTTATAGATTTTTAAAGTAAAAAAAAAAAGAAAATGTCCCGTTTTTTTGCAGTATCTACAATGCCTTATGTTGGAAATAAGATCAATTTTGAATTGAATATTGGTACCGGTATGGTTATAAAATGTTGGTCTAGAGATTGTTACATCTTTTGGGGGATAAGCGCATTCTCCTTTAACTGATTTGAGATCCATTAGTGCGTAGCCGACTATTGTATCGTTTTAGATTTCTGATCCGATTTCTAAATTTGTTCCAAATTAAACTTGGCAAATATTTGTCATATCGAAGAATTAAAGTCGTCTTTTGCAAAAATACCCGCAGAAACCCCGAATACTTATTTTCCATTTTGGGTTTGCTGAAATTTTTCCAGTTGTAATCGTTTTAATGGAGTTTCAGTTGGAATCTGTGGGCCAGCTAAATTATCTATGCATTGCTTGAAAGTGTTATCAAGTTCAACGGGATCGAGGGACTCTGAAATGGTATTATTCGATTTTTCGTATCCCATAAGGGCGAATATAACCGATTTTTTGAAAAGGTTTCGATCTTAAAGGATCATCTCAAGTGAGGACGAGAGTTGATGATAATGCTTGATTACCTAAACCTTAATAGAACTTTCAATTTTTTCTTTTTTTATTGGATTTGGGTTGGATATATACGGTATATGTGCTCGAACTGAGCAAAATCTTTTTTAGTTGAATTTTTATCTTTATCTGCAAAAGCGATTAATTCTTTTGCGAGGGTTGATGGACATTATTTGTTCTATTGTTGTTTCTTTGGACAGTACCACCTCCCAGAACTAGACAAAGTCTGTAGCATGAGTAGCAGTACTAGTGTTTAAAACGGAATCTTTGCTGGGCCTGGAAATTCCAGGAGGATCTGGAGGGTCTTTTATTCTAGAGTCGACAAGCTCATTACTATACTTGAGGAATACACAGCCTATGAGGTAGTGTCTAAATCCCTTCGAATTCCTTGAAAACGTCACCACTCATGATAGCAACCCAATAGAAATTGGAGCGTTTAGAAGAGCAGCATCGAGACATTATGATCAATTGGACGATCAGCCGATCATTCCAAACTAGGCTGTAGCACAAATAAAAGAACGAAATACAAAGGATTGGAAGGTGGCTAACATTATCTCTAAATAAATAAAAAACAACCAGAATCGGTTGATTTCATCCCAGGTTAAATCTCCGACGTACAGTAATCACCAGAGTCTTACTTCAACTAATAATAAAAAAGGTAGCCTAGATAAATGGATATTATGTACAAAACTAAAACGACACTATATTGTTATTTCAGGAAAATATTGGAAGACTTAATACGCATAAGAAAACAAAATTAATACAAAACCTAAAGTCTAATTTGAGAAATATTATGGGATATGCGGGTTCATAGAAGATTCAACTCTTGTGAATTAAAAACAGACTCTGAGTCCATCATTCACTTCGCAAATATTGAACGGCGAAAACTGATTCTTCGATACAAGTAAATATATAATAAAGACATGGTTGTACTGTCAGGGTATAACAATTTATTTAAACAATTCTCTACTCATAGTTTTAATCCTCTTATTGATTAGCATAATTTATAATAAAACGATGAAGTAAAAAAAAAAGTTGGGCATAGCGACTAAATCTTCTACAAAATCAGATAATCCAGTGAAAAAAGGAAAGTGTTAGGAGTCAGTGTCTTCTGGAAAATAGAAACCAGCCCAAGAATCTAATGATTGGTGTGCAAGCCACCTTTGGCCTTTAATTTTGAGACCAGCTAGATGACAGAAGAATAGCTTTAAATTTTAAAAATATTTATACCTTTAATATAATTATACAAAATAATCTAGATCTCTAAATATCTCAACACACAAAAGCAGGGTATATCATTGCACTTAATTTCGGCCATTTAGTGGAGGAAATATAAGGGGTCATATCTGTGGGTACTCCGCTTTAAATTTGACCAGTATTTCTATTTATGTTCGGCCACACTGTGAATTTAAATGTTCTGTATCTTTTGAGTTGAGTAATGATCAAATTATAGTAACGGGCTTGATATTACATTATCCATACTAATATATATTAATATATTAATGCAATGTAAAGAGTGTAGAGATGTGTAACTTATGCTTTTGTTTACAAAACTTGTGATATATTTACATATTTAAGAGAATTAGATAATATATTTAATGAATACTTAAATTAAACCAAGGAATCTGAAGTTGGCAAATAAAATTCTTTTCGCGCTTTATTAAGAGCATATAGTAAACCCTCATCGGTATTTCCAATGGGATCATTTGAACGTTTTATTTCAGTGAAAAGTAATAATGATACATCTTTCCAAGAAATCTGTTTATCAGTATAGTTATCATTTAATTTTCGATTAATTACCCTTTCATAAATTTGCTTCCGAAGTGAATTAAGACCATAAAATTTACGGCGATTTCCTCTCTTTTTGCTGTTTAAATTGAGCGCTTTTAGTACTATTGTCATATTTGGACTCATATTTTGGACAGTACCCATATATTCAGCGACTGCCATTGCACCGACAATATCACCAGCTTCTAAAAAGCAATTAAAAATAAAAGAGTATAAATCAATGGATGGGGATACCTTAGGGATTGATATCAAATCCCTGAAAGCTTGTCTGAAAGAAAGTGGAGTTTTATTTGTGTTGGTCTCACTATTTTCTTCAGTGTTAGCAGTATTCTTAACCTTTCCACGATTTATTTGTTGTGTAAAATGAAATTTATCCAATATCTTAAACATTAAGAAATAAAAATCGTTCGCTTTTTCCACCCGTGGGAATCCTAAACTATTAGCATATTCATAAAGATCAAACACTGCACCATAATCATATAATTTGTACTCATGATAGATTAAAGCCATAAATATCGTCTGATCCGGTGGTAAATTTATCCTTTTCATTCGTTGCATTATATCCTGAATCATATCACTTTGACCTAGTTTACTAAAATGTTTAATGAATAAACTATATATTTTGGCATTAACAGGAGGTATTATACCACTTTTTTCACTTTTAGAAATTTGTTCAAATGATTTTTCCATCTCTTCGAGAAATTCTAATGCTTTTTCTAATTTATTATTTTTCAAAAGTGCTTTTATAACAGGTTGAATATGGGTAGAATTAACTGGGATTCCATTTGAAATCATTTCATCTAATACTTTAACAGCTGGTTCACTTTCACCCAAGTGACCTAAACTATGGAGCCATACAAGATAAAACCTACTATTTTTAAGCATTTCTGGATTTTCTTTAATATTTTTTGATACTACATCATTCAAAACATCTAAAGGATTTTGATCTGTTGCTTCTAAATCATGTTTTGATTTTATAACAAGAGCTCTTGTTACATATTCCAACTCTTGAACAATTCTACCAATATTTTGCCTTGTAACTGGATACTGATCCATAACTTTTAGAACTGACAGGCCATATTTGTCATATCCAGCTCTGAAAAATGCTCTTAATATCTGATTAAATTGTTTAGCAGTAGCAGGGGTCTTAGCGTTGAGATGTTCAATCATGAATTGTGGTGTAACCGTTTGAAGATGCCGTAGATCAACATCCTCCGTAGCTTCATCTTTTAAAATGACTCCATATTTACTAGCAATTCGTTTAAAATCTTGAAACCATCGCATTGCATCTTTAACTTGACCAATTTTACAATATTCCTGAATAAACTTTACAGGAATATTCGGATCCAAATAATCATATTTTTTAATGGATTCTTCAGTTAATGTTACAGCTGTTTCAAAATCACGAGCAGCGATATATAATAAAACACCAAGTTCTTGCCACCATCTTGCATCTTTTACATCTGATTTAATTCGCCTACTTTCCCATATTTCAAGTGCTCGACGATGTTCTTTCATATATGAAAGAGCATTTAAAAATTCAGATTCATTTACCGGATCCAATCTAATTTTCTTTGGTGCGTATATTAGTGTTCCAGAAATTATTAAACCATATCTTCGTAATGGTAAATATTCAATGTTTTTACAAAGTTCAAAAACTTGAACATAAAACATTTGATCAACAGCTTCTGCATTATTTCGTAGTCCTTCTAATGCTTCTAGTAATTTATGGGTGGCTATCATTTCTTTGTCTTCCTTTTGGTGTGATTTAAAAATTTCCTTGTCAGCCAATTCAAATAATTTATCTAATAGTGCTCTTATATCCTTAACCTCGAGATTATGGCTCGTTTCTGTTGACCCTTTCTCAGTATTTGGTTCTTGTGCTTCCTCAACTTTTTCTTCATTAACTTTTGGATTAGAACCAAAAAGTGACCTTAACTTTACCCCAGTCATATTGCTAAGTACCTCCGGTATAGACGACATATCGAATGGTTTCAATCCAAACTTATCTATATCACGATCATCAATTAAAGGATGTTTATTTGTTTTTGGATCTCTTGGTGGATGTAAATATGGATTTGATAATATATCATCTTCAATTTCTACAGGTTTTTTAATATTTTTCTTTTTTGCAAACCTGGAAATCCGTGAACGAAATTTATTAACATCATTAGATATATATAAATCTTTGTAATTATTACTCTGAGTTGATACTTCATTAATTGATCTCTTATTGTTATTATTATTATTTATTGGTGGTTTAGGTCTTGTTCTAATAGTCCTAATAAAATTTGATACGGGATAAATTTTAATAATATTTGAGCTCCGTATAATCTCATATGTTCTATTTGTTATTAATGGGTTCATATAGTTGTTCCTTAAATTATATTAAATTGAAATTAAAAAAAGAAAAATGAATTGAAATTTTTTGGCTTTATTTGGTGAAAAATGAAATAAAATTATGTGATGCTTTCTCCGGGTAAATTTTATAAAATGTATAAAGATTGAAATTTAAAACTTAAGCTTTTTGTTTGTTAAACAAACCTCAAAAAATCTATTATTCTATTGATCTATTAATATTTTGTCTTACCGATATGATCAACCTTGTTCAAGGTAATAAAGACTGCAAAGTGTCTTGTGAATAACATCTCGATTGTTCGCGAAAGTATTCATCATTGGCTGCTAAATCATATACAATCGAGCTTATATGAATACTTGTTAAATAATTACAGTTAACTTTAAATTTATTGATAATATAAAAGACTAATACTGTATTTTCTAGATACAAGATAGTACTAACGGAGGTTTATGGCAGTGAATCATTTCTTAAAATCTAGCTAAAATGAAAATGATATTCAAACACCGTCTTCTGTTTATACTCAACTATCTACAAAGATTATTTGGGATGTAGATTTAATATATAAATTGGACATCATAATTTATATTTAAACACAAGATACATGCAGTTACATTTTTTTTTTTAAAGTAACCGAATATTTAGCGCATAAAATGGCCTAAATTAAGTAGAATAATCATATATCACGTGATCATATCAGTATTAGGAAAAAGGTAAACAGGCAAATTTGCATTCTCAGTTTCCAGGAACATTTGAAGTAAACCATCAACAACTGCATTTTGATCCACTTTCATAGAAGCATATAATTTTTCTTTGGTGAACAACCTTTTTTATTTTTTTCAGCACATAATATAACATAAATTAAAAACTAAATGTCGGAAAAACTGTCACAGGTGGAATCTCAGACTAATTCTGATCATGAAAACAATGAAACCAATGTGGAAAAATCTGGTTCTGATTCAACAAGTCATAATAAGCCCAATCCATCAAAATTACAGCATGGATCCAGTATTGGTTCTAGTCCATTTGAGAAGAAACCTTCACCTGACAAATTCCAACCTCTTCATGGGAACAAACTTCTTGATTTAAAGAAGAGAGATGGATTACACAAAAAGATGTTTCAGAAATCCATGTTCCCAACGTTAGTACTGATAATATAACAAAACTCCAAATAAGAAGAATAATCTAACTTAAGGCATCTGATAGTACTACGACGTTGGCATCTCCTACAGATAGTTTGATGTCGCCTGTCTCGCAAAAGTTGAATTCACACAAAAGCAGACTTTATGCTAAGTAAGTCACCTATATTTTCATTTTCAATTTCATTTTCCTGCTTGTGACAATCTAACTGAAGTAATTTTCAGGGCCAAACCCACCTCATTGAAGTTTGACAAATTTAAAGGCGATATAGCCAAAGACGACCCAATGGATATAGATAAAGAGGAAGAGAAAGAAAATGTGTCTGTGCCGAGATTTGGGAGGTTTGGACATTAAATAGATACATATATGTATTAATGCAGATTCAGGGGAAATATTAGTATGTATATGTGCATGTGCATATTTACTGCACTTTCTGAAAAAACGCCCTTTTGCTCTTGCTGATGTAACCTCCATACTTCTTGCGCTTGCAGTTTTCAAACAACACGTCTCTTTTTTAATTTCTACTTCAACCTCCAAATTAATTTTCAAATTTTTAATAGCTAATTATAAAGATGGGCTTCTTTGATGGCTTACAGGGCTTTATAAATTCTATCACCACTGAAAACCACTATGCTTCCTCCAATACGGCCAGTTCTGGTTATGGTCAACAAGGCCAACCCAACCCATACAACCCAAATGCCCGTGTGAATCGATTCAGCACCCAGGGCGTCGCTACCTCTTCAACTTCTTTGAACAGAGTTCCGTATTCTCCGGGAATGCGTTCTGCCATGACTTCGCAAGATGCTCTTCACCAGGTTGGTACTCAGGGCCCAAGCCATGCTAACCAAGGGGTGGAATTGCAATCCTATGTCGACGGTCTTCCTCCCCCACCTCTTGTATCCATCTCTTGGGATAGAATCGAGCGTTGGTTGGAAGAGCACCATCCCGAGCTTGAAGAACAACTTGGTGATCCCGTTACGCCAGCTGATTTAAATGAACTTGAGGCTGATCTTGACTGCTCTTTGCCTGCCGATGTCCGCGACTCTTACCTTGTACACGATGGGCAGGAAAAAGGTGGCCGGCCCACTGGTCTTTTTTTCGGTGTTGCTCTTCTGGATTTAGAAGCTATTTCCGAAGAATACGATGTTTGGAAAGTCGTTTCTGATCGGTTGGTTGCAAACCAGCGTCATTTTAGAAATCAACAAGAATATTCTGAACCGGAAGGACCTTCAAAATCATCCCACACTCGTTCAAAGAGTATAAAAAATCAACCGTTTGTAAACAGTATGCCAAGACAAGGTTCTGTTCCTGAAGGTGCTATTCAACTTACTTATGCTCATCCTGCTTGGATCCCAGTTGCCAAGGATTTTTCGGGTAATAATATTGCTATTGATTTGGCTCCAGGCACAAGAGGAACTTGGGGTCAAGTTATTTTATTTGGTCATGATCAAGATATAAAATATGTTGTTGCACCATCGTGGGCTGCATTTTTACAAATGTATGCTGATGATTTAGAATCAGGTAATTGGACTATTGATGATGATGATGTTGAATTAGTTTATGTTACTAAAAAAGGTTATGGACAAGTATTAAATTATATGGATGTTTTAAAAAAAAGAGTTCAAGATCAATTAAAGCAACAACAACGAAGGCAACAGAAGCATCGTTTGGATAATAATTTGATAAATGCAAGTAATACAAGTTTAAGTAAAGCTCCTGCAGGTGTTACAGCAACAGGTTCAAGACAAGCTTCTTTGAATTTAATAGATGGTACTCCAAATCCAAATAGAAATGTTACCAACCTTATAAATAGTAATGGTAAGAAGCCTTTACCTTCTAAACCCGTTAATTCAAATCGTCCTCCTGTTGGATTGAATATTTCAAACATTGTTGATAAACCATTACCTGAAATCGAACAAGAAGTTCTTGCTGAAATCACCAAAAATGAAAAAGCAAAGGCAATAGAAGAAGCAGAAGCTAATGGAAGTACAAGTAAGAAAAGTACAGAAGATGATGGTAGAGTTGGAGAAAAAGATTCTCTAATTACTAAAGAATCATCAAAACCTGTTAAAACTATTGAAACTGAAGAATCTGATGATGATAGTGATTTCGATTTAGATGATGGTGAAATGGCTCAAACTACATTAGATACTGATTTAGGTGCTATTAATTTATCAACAAAGGAAGAAACTAATCCACCGGTTGTGAAACCAGCTGGACCAACACATAGTAAAATGGACTCAATAATTACGTTAGATTCTGATGATGAAGATTTACCAATACCAAATAGGCCACCACCAATTAAAGAAGAAGATGAAACAAAAGGTAAAACTACTGAGAATGATAAAGCAAAAGAATTAGTTGAAATAACTCTTTAGATATTATATTTTATGATATTTCTATATGATGTTATATAATTTTATGTGTTTAATAAGGTACTTTTTTGAATTGAATTGAATCTTTTCTCTTTATGAAACTTTTTTTTAAATTTTGCTTTTTTCTTCTTTCTTTATTTCGTTCTATTATTAAATTTGAATTTAAAATTTGAAATTTTCTTATCTAAATAAAAGGCGTCAATTGGCAGTGTTTATTTTTATCTCTCTATAGTTTTTTACTTTTTTTACTTGACGTTTCCACATACTCGTATATAAGATTTTTTAAAAAAAAAAAAAAAAAAACATTATATATTAATAGTTAGAGATGTAAATTAAACCAAATATTATAGTTTTAAATCTAGATATTCGTTGAATTATATTTTATTTCTCATGATTATGAAGGTTCATTATATGGATTAATGAGCTTACTTTGAGTGGGTTCTTTTAAATTTGTTTCGATACGTAATTGATTTTGTTTCAGACATCTGTAATATTCACTATAGCAATAATGTAATCGAATTCAAACTATATAAAACTTTATAGAATTATGTGATCGATGACTCGTGAGTTACCATATTATTCTTTGCATAGCATGTTCAGTTGTCCATTCAAAGCTAAATGTAAGAAACACTCCAATAATAACAACGTTTAATATTATATTCCATGTAAATTCTGCCAACCTTCTATTGAATAATTCTTGCCTTGTTCTAATATTTGAAAGATAAAGTCTATAAAGAGCCAGAGGAACCATATAATATCTCGGTTCGAATAAAGGTGAAGGGACAATTGTTAAAACTGTCCCTATGAGAATTGCAATTGAAACCAATGGAGATGCCTTAACTAAAAATCTATCCTTGTCATAGACTAAATCAGGGATTTTATCAACCGTATATAAATTTTCAGAATTTTTATTGTTAATAATCTTATGTTGCCAATTTGTAATATTTAAAAAATGTAGTTGACTATAAACAGCGAAATGATAAATAGGAATCATAATATATCTCATATATGGTGTTCTTCCAATGATTTTTCTCCATATATAAAACGCATAATGTCGATTATCTGCTAAAAGGAAATGATGAACTATAGTACCATATTTTATAGTAATTGCTAATATTAAAAATTGAAAAATAGTTGTGAAAATACCTAAACTGAAATAGTATTTATTCAAATATTTGAAGAGGATTTTAAAATCAAACCAAATAGGCCAAGTAAATACTGTAATAAATAAACTACAATAATATAATTGTGCAAAATGTAATGAAACTGAGTGATTTGATTTATCACCTAAAGTAATTCCACCATTCCAAACAAGAAACACAACAAATGTTACAAAAACACTCGATAATGTAATAAGTAATTTCCAATCATTAAAGGCTTGTTTTATAAATCCTAAAATATGGGCAATAAATGGTAATCTGTTATTATATTTACCTTCAAACCTTGCATTTCTATCAACAAATATAACTACCAAAACAGCACACCATATTATATTTGTTTGTCGAAACCATAAACTTGATATCATTGTTAAAGAAGAAATTACAGTTGATTTTGATTTCCCATATGGTTGTTGAATAATATAATATAATGATAAAAGAACAAATATTAATGACCAAACATCAGTATAATATAAAAAATAATATATTGTAAATAAAGGAGATATTGTAAAATTTAATGAAAATGAACGATCTTGATTTGAAATTTTAGAAATAAGATAAGGAATGACAATGAAACCACCAATAAAATTAATTAATCGAAGTGTTGGAATATCACAATAATTCCATAATGATAAATGCAAAACTATGTTTATTAAGTTTAATGACTTTGAAAACATTAAACCAATGAAATAAAGTCCTGGAGGAGTTGTTATTTTATCATTCCAAGTGAGTATATCCCCAGAACAATATTGTTGTGTTTGATTAATATGAAAGATTTCATCCTTATAATATATTAGTAAAATCAGATTTGTTCATGTTAAGAATGTTACACATACAATAAATGGTTCCGGGACGATATCTTTTACTTTTAAAAAGATATAAAATCCCAATGAGAGGATCAGCCCATATAAAAAACCCCATATTCCCTCAAAATTATTCCCTTCCATGATTTTTGAAATATTTATATGATATTTTTTTGATTTTCGTGGAAATACGCCATAAGCCTTATTTTTTTAGTGTGGTGTGAACGGATGTCGTCTATTAACGAGATAAACTTTAATGAAATATATTTATTCTTCTATTTTTATTTTTATTTTTTTAATTTTTATTTGATTTCTTGGAAATGAATATCGTTGTAAAATGGATCATTTTATTTGCTCTATTATTAGCTAATTATGTGAAAGGAGATATTAAATGTTCATCTTCAACTTCCGGATCGATCCCGGCTTTGACATATAATTCAGGAATTGCTATATTATCTCAAAGGGACGCTAGTTATAATACAAGTATTCTTGAATTACCAACTTTAGGAATACGGCTTAAATCAGTGCTTTTCCATAATGATGAATATACTATTACTTCAATAAATCAACTAAGGAATGTTTTAGATATGGGGTTGGGAGTATTGGCTATTGATTTATATTGGGATGAAACTGAATTAATTTGGCAATTATGTCCAGTTAATAATTATACAAAAAATGATCAAAATATTGTTTGCCATTCAAATGCTACTTTTGAATATGTGATTGGAATTATTGTTAAATATATTGAAGATACTGAAGTTGATACTAAAGCTAATCTTGTTCAACTTGGATTTTATTTACATTCTTTATCTGCCTCACATACAAATTACAATTCAACAATTAATATTGACAATGATAACAAATTATCAACCATATTAAAATCTAATTTTCATTCTTTATTATATACACCGGCTTCTTTAGAAAATGATAGGAAAAATAAAACAACAGTGTTATATAATCAAATTAATTCAACATCGGGATATCCAACATTAAAAGGTTTTTTATATAATACCCCACAAAGAAGATTAATACCCATGATATTTGAAAATTATTTAAAACCAAACACAACTTATGATATTGTCTCAGAAAAAGATGAATTATTTTTGATGTATAATGATGATAATTATTTAAGAACAGTAGCTAATCAAACAATATATGATGAATGTCGAGAACTTCTTGATAGTAACAATGTATTAACATCAAATTCAACAATATTAAAAGCTTCAACAGAATGGAGTTATTTAACAGATAGTAATGAATATGAATTCAATCCTTCAATGATTCATGATTTTATAAGTTGTGGGTATTCAACAATAGTAAATTCAACTTTAACTAATATAAGTGAAATTCATAATAATGAATCTCTTTGGTCTTGGGGTATAGGGCAACCTTCAACTTGTGAATCATTGAATTTAACTAATAGAACAAGAAGGGTTGCCTTAAATTGTGCTGTGTTTTATAATGGACAATGGAGTGTAGCAAATTGTTATGATGAATTTTCGGTTCTTTGTCGGAATGGAACTGAGCCTTATAGTGTATGTTTCTTTATTCATGTTATCTCTTATTGGAATTGAAAAATATTAACATTCTTTTTAAAAAATTATAGTGGACCATAACCGATAAAAAAGCTTCTTTTTTTGATGCTGAAAAGCATTGTCCTTCAGATACAAGCTTCAATATACCAAAATCATCTTTACAAGTAAGTTCCTCATATTATTTTAAATATGATATCAATACAATTTCTAACGGTTATGATTATTTAGTCAACATCATTAAAAATTCAATTAAGGGCCTTAGAAATATCTGATCCAATATGGATCAATCTAAATTCGATGTCAATAAGTAATTGTTGGACAACTGGTGGTCCTTACGCAACATGCCCATATGCTCAAAGAACCCTTAGAAGAAGCTTTATAGCAATGTTAATTATTAGTTGTGTTGTTTCAGTACTTTTAATTTTGTTTTGTATTACACAATTTCAAAAAATACCACTTCATAAAAATTCAAAAAGATGGAAGAAATTAATTAATAAATATTCAGAATATGATTATGACGGTGTTCCAGCATAATCATAACAATATACAATATGATATAAGTTATACTACAGCATGGTATAAAAATCAAGATAGATATTTTCGACAGTTTAAGACAATTCCCAACAATATTAATGTAAAAACAAAAGACACTGTATATTATTGTTCTTACTATATTTTATTTATATAATAAGATTGGTTTAAATTTAAGTTAACGGATAATATAATAACTAAAATGTAATATAATGCTAATAATAAAGAATATCATCGAAGATGATTAACTACTAAGATTATTTACTTCATTTATTTATCTTCACTAACTTTGTATAAGCTTTTGTGTAAATAAGTTTTAAAATGTATGAATAACAGTCTATATAAAGGTTGATTAATTATCTCACTTTTTATATAACACAAAATGTTTGTGCCGTTAAATCGTCTGTTAAGAGGCAGACAATTCGCAAGTTGGCAGGGTAACTTAGTAAACTTACATTGTGTGAAAACTCCACACACAAATAAATCCAGAATGACTTTAAACGATAAACTTATAAAAAAGCTTGTATATGGAACACTTTCAGATGCTTATTTAGTGATATAATAGAAGGAAGTCTGGTATCATGGTATGGGCTAGAATTTGGGGAGTAGGTTGCACTGAGCTATACAGCGTGGTTGGTACAAAAAAGGGGGGGCCACCGAACGTTCCTACATGAAACTTCTGAAAGAGAGGCACTTGATGAGATTTTTGTAAGTTAAATATTCAAATAGGATAATGCGCCGATCGATCCATAAAAATCACGATGAATTGTTCAAATCGGGTGAAAAAGGAGGTATCTTCCTAACAATTCAATTCATCCTAACCTTTATGAATTAGTGCATTGTTCTACTTGAATATCTAACCGTTATATTATCGATCTCATCAAAGGACTCTTATAAAAGTTTTATATAAGAACCTGTGGTGGTTCCTTTTTCTTTTTGCTATTAGGTTCACCACCACACGGTGAAGCCATACCATAAGACTCACAAAACCAGAAGTCTTTATATTATAAATATTTTTTGATTCAATGTCTTTCGTTTGCTGAATGTGTCCCATATCTATGCTTTTTATTTCATAAAGTTTCTTAGAGTCGGATTTCATATTTTAATGTGGAACATTGAGGGGTCAGTATTAAGTCTTTTGCCTAGAAATAGAAATACTTGAAATCTCGCCTAGCAGAATCCTTGGAGTCATATGGTATATTTAAAAAGATGATTTTGTTTTTGGAAGGTGATCTAAAAAAGGTGTCCTAGTTTAAATTTTCAATGGCTATACAATCCTTCAGACATACTTGTATGTGTTGTTAGATTATATAGACTATATAGTATAGTTACATAGTTAATTCTAATATAAAAAGAAGAACTAAATCCAAGAAATGGTCTTAGTTAACGTTCTTCACCTTTTTATTAAAAGGGAATATCTGGTCTTTATAGTCTAATCTTAGCAATCTCAATCTAGTACATGTAGGCTTATGAATATGATAGCAACTCTAATGTATTACACAATTCATGTTGCAATTATACGTAGTTACATAATATGCGCAAGAATAATCTATGCAGCTATCAAACTTGGTAGTTGCGGAGCTCGAGTATATTTACGTTTTTTATTTTTTACTTCATTAGAAAACAGTAGCACTGATCACATCATTAGAATATCCAACACCAATAGATAATATGAGCAATCAACAAAAGGGATCTAATGATTTAGGGCTTGAGTCAACAATCGAAAGATAAGACCCTACTTTCCGACGGAAATTTTAAACATCATTTTTAAGAAATGTGATTCATAATTCGTTATCTGAACTTCACACAATCAATTAAGTCAAGGTTGAAGTTAAGAATCTCATCACCTTTGGAAATCTTTTTTAAGTCCATCAGATGGTAAGAAATACTTTCTCTGGTTATAATTGAAAGGGAAAAAGGATTAGTATATGTTCGCCCATTGGGAAATATTCCTCCTTCTTAAAAAACTCATTAAAAATGGTTTAGTCTTATAAATTATTTTTTGGATATAACAAAATTGCCAATAAGACTATGAAGGAATTTGGATCTTGTCAATGGGATTACATTCAATATCTGCTTTCTTTGATAATCCTACTAATATCAGTGGGTATGATGATAATTTTGATATTAATGGTGATGTTTTATTTGAATTTGTCCAAATCAAATTATTGATACCTATTACCCAAGTTACAGAAAAAAAACAAAGAAAATGAGGGATCAAATTTAAATCAATCAAACAATCAGTTAGATTTAGATTTAGATTTATCAAGTGTTGATACTTTGGTGAAAATGATGATTTTGGTATAAAAAGATAACAAGACAATCAGAGGATTTGATTTTCAAAATGAAAACTTGGATGGTTCTATTTTGGCTGAATTGGACCCTAATAGTTCTAATATGAACAATATGCAATTGTAGAAAAGAAAAAAGAGAAAATTATTCCAAATTTGGATGATTCTATTACATTATCAACCAATAATCTACCTTCTTTCCGTGAATGTTATTTAGAAAATATGAAATCTTTAATTGTACAGCAAAGAAAAGCAAAACCATATATTGAAGTTGATGATTCATTTTATTACAATAATTTTGAAGGATCATACGATGTTGATATTTCTAATGTCCCCAAAAGATTATTTTGGAAAGAAGGTATTTCAACTAGCTCTGGCGGGTTTAATCATTCAAATTTAACTAGTAGTGGTATTAGAGTTTCAGACCTTGAAGATATGAAGGACTTGTTAACTGAAGAAAATATGGGAGGTAAGTAAATTGTCTATAAACTGAATAATTTTCAATGGAATTTAAAATCAACTAACTAACTAACTGTATTAGAAATGAAATTATAAGAAACTCATTCAAATATGGATGAAAGTTTAGAAGACTATTATGGCGAAAAAGGTGCCCAATTTCTTAAATTTTTGAGATCAAAGTTCTCAACTCAAGATTAGATAAAAGGAAAATGTTTGAGATTTGAAGGAATGATGATATCTTCTATTATTTCAAAAAGAGATTCAACATAGGTTGTTACACGTAAAGAAGCATCCTCATCTTTCAGTTCCATCCTGGCTATTAGAGATATTAAGAAAAAAAGAAGGCGCTAGTTTATTAACAGGTATGGAGTTTATCTTCTCAGAAGAAGCTAGATCCAGAATTTACAATAATATTGCTATAGATAAAACTTGAATTAGTTACTTTTTGATTAATAAATAGATAATTAAAATAAATATAAAGAAATTATGAAGAAATTTCATTTTCACTAGGACCAGTGTAATTGCTCTCGATATTAGTCTCGGTATCATTAATATTTAAATAGCTTCCGCAAAACTCAAAGGTATGGTTCAAGAACTCTGAAAGTGTAAAGATGAGAAATTCACTAGCATTATTAGTTTCTAGCATAGTACAAGAAATATGAACAATTCTTCGTATTTGTTCATATTTCTTGGTAACATGTAGCCGTAGGTGTCAACCGATTCCTTAATTAAAAAATGATCGGCTTCTATATTGTTAAATCTTCGCACCATAATCTCAAGCTGCTTTTTTATTCCCAACAAGCTAACTTTACTATTGACATTTGTTAACAAAACACTCTCAGTATCATCATAAAAACTCATCTCTATAGAGCTACTACAGAACTCAAACCTCCTGTTTAACAACGCTGGAAACGTGAAAATTGGAAAAAATTCATTAATATTGTTGGTTGGTAACACTTTCATAGGTATTATCAGCAATAATTTGTCGGATCTCTTCATTTTTCTTTGCTATTATGTGGTTGAACACAGATGCTTTAAATAAATAACGATCTTCCTCTAAACAATTGCATCTTCTTTGTATTTTCGCGTATCGTTTTCCTATTACTCTTAAGGTGATAATTACTTCCTTCATTAAACTCCTATTTAAGCTTCTAATTGTGTAGAATATAAGCTTCGATTACTAATTACACAATATATATTTGTTAGATTTTATAATACCTAAAGTCAATGTTTAAAAAAATTATATCTCAAATAAATAACCTACAGTTGTAGCTATAGGACGTATATTTAAAAGGAAAAAAAACTTATAGAGTCATTGTAAAGTTTATAGTAAATATTTCATTTTCAACTTCATAATCATAATCATATTTATATACTACTACTATATTAGTTAATATAATAAAGTATCTTCATGTTCTTGTCGTAATTTTAATCTTCCACTTAAAGTATCACTAATAGAAGCAATATGTTCCCAATGAATTTTATAACCTTTTCTTAATTCAACATTTGTTTCTTTTTCAAAGACTTTGATAATGTCGGAATAAATAACTTTGTGGCCTTCAATTCCAATTACTGCTGCTGATCCTTGTTCATCAATAATTGGTTGTCTTTTACCATTAACATATCTTACTCTTAAATCATGTTTTAAACTTGGATCAACTTTACTGTTCCAATCCTCAATAAAACTACAACATTTAACAGCTAATCTTGTTGCGCGAACTCTATCCATTGATGATGGAATATTACCTTGTTGAACATGACCAGGAATAGCAGTTCTTGATTCAAACTTCCCTTTACCAGCTTCCATAATAATATCAGCAATTAATGATGTAGTAAAAACACTTGAGGCAGTTTCATTTCGAATTAAGATTTTACCTGCTCTATTTTCACCATGATCTTTTTTAAAATTATCTTTTAATAATTCAATATCTTCTTGCATTGATTTTATGTTAATTTGAGATTCTGGTGTATAAACAGCTAAAGCACCAGTAATTAAGCCAGCAGCACTCGCAACATAACCTGAATGACCACCTTGTACTTCAACAACGAAAACTCTCTTTCTTGTTGCTGATGCACTTTGTTTTATAGCATCACAATAATTTGATAATTGATTTAAACATGTATCACTACCTAAAGAATATTCAGTACCTGGAACATTATTTGATATAGTGGCAGGTAAACAAACCATTGGTATACGAAAAACTGGATATTTTTCTCTTGCTGATGCTAAAATATATAATGAATGAAATGCTTCAAATCCTCCAATTATAATTAATCCATCAAATTGATATTTTTGAAAATAAAATGCAACACTACCTAAATCAATTGATGGTAAATTTCTATTTGTACCAATTTCTGAACCGCCTTTTAATTGCCAACCTTCAACATCAATCCAATTTAATTCTTTAATTGAATCATGTCTAACTAATCCAGAAAATCCATTTTGAATTGCAAATACTCTATGACCATGACTTAAAGAATATAAAGTAGCAGCTCTTGTCGCTGCATTCATACCACCAGCAGGAGCACCAATATGAACAATTGCAATATTTAAACGATCTTGTGGTGGTACAATCATTGAACCATCATCATGATAAGTAATACTTTGTAAATTTTGATAAGATTCTGCAAATTCATTATCTCTCAAAGACATTGCTTTATCAAAATCCTTATTATTAATTGCAGTTGCAACAGATTTTGTTAATTCAACTGCTTTCATTAATGGTTTTCTACAAACACGATTTTCATTAATACCAATCATTGGTGATGGAGTTTCAGGAGTTGATTCTAATACTGCATCAATTGCATCAACACCTTGTAAAGTTGCTAATAATCTATCATAAGCAACTGCTGAGCCACCTCTTTGAACATGACCTAAAGTTGTTATACGAGTATCTAAACCCAATTTAACTAAAACATCTTTAACATCATTTGGACTAATATGATTTAATTCTGAATCAATTGCACCTTCAGCAACAATAACAATAGTTGTTCTTTTACCTTTCCCACGATGTCTTTTACAAACAGTTGTTAATTCATTTTCCCATTCGTTTACTTTTGGTGGTCTTTCAGGTATAAAAATATAATCAGCACCGGATGCAATACCAGCCATTAAACCTAACCAACCACAATGACGACCCATCACTTCAACAACAAAAGCACGAGAATGAGATTGAGCAGTTGCATCAATATAATCAACCATTTCACAAATTCTTTCTAAAGAAGAATAAGCACCAATTGTTGCATCAGTTGAAGCCATATCATTATCAATTGAACCAACAAGTCCAACAATTGTTAAATGTTCTTTATCTTCAACTTGTTCTGTTGTTAATTTGTTAGTTTCAACTAATTCTTTAATTAATGATGGCCATTCAGATCTGAAAAGATCAGCACCTGTTAAAGAACCATCACCGCCACAAACAACCAATGCATCAATACCATTAATAATCATATTATAAGCACCTAATAATCTACCAGCACGTTCTCTAAATTCCATACAACGGGCAGTTCCAATTAAAGTACCACCAAGAGATAACCAACCTCTAACATCTTCCCATTGCATTTGTTTAATATATGACCCACCTTTAACTAAACCTTCATAACCTTCATAAATTGCAAAAACATCACAACCTTTAAAAATCCCTGCCCTAACTACGGCTCTAACGGCTGCATTCATACCTGGAGAATCACCACCTGATGTCATAACACCAATTTTTTTCCTATAATTTTGGTCGATATTTTTATTATTTTTATTATTTATCTCATTTAATTTTAAATTCGTATCAGATTTATTTGAATTTAAAAAAATTGATGGATCATTGATTGGATCAGATGTTGGATTTGGTTTTGAAGAAAAACCAATTACATTTGATAAAGGATCAATTGTAAATATTACATCTTTTTCATTTTCATTTTCTATAATTTGATAATTATTTTCTTTTAATTTCTCCTTTATTGTTGAAACAAAGGCAGAAAAAAATACAACGGCAGGAGAATTTAATTGATTTTTTTCATTTCCATTTTCTTTTAATTCATCATCATCATTTAAAAATAAAGAATTATTACTTGGTACAAGACGTAATTTTATTGTAGCACCTTCTGATTGTTTAACATTTGATTGTTGAATTGGTTTTCTTATCCCATCTTTATCAATTTCACCTAATGGAAAAGCTTCTAACCAAACTTCGCGAATTGAATCAATTGCAAAACCAGAATCACTTGATAAATTTCCAGTTACTGATGGACCATTCTGAGTAAATGATCTTGTTTCTACAAATCCTAAAGATTCATAAAAAGTGATTGCTTGTTTGAATTTAATTGAGTCTGAAGTTATGAAAGATGAGAATGCGACTGCTTCGATTAAAGGAGCACGGCCGATTCCTTGAAATGCCATTGAAGAAAGCAAAGACATTTTGTCTTGTTTTTTATTTTTGGTGGTGGAAACAAGAAACCGGAAAGATGAAAGATGAAGGATGAAAGGATTAAATATTTATATTTTTTTAGATTTACTGATTAGCAAACACCACACCACTTTTTGTATCACTTGATGCCAATCTTCAAAACACAAAGACAAACAAAACAAAAAATTCAAACATCAACAAAAATTATCAAAAAAATGCGATTTCCTTCAAGAGGATTCGCAATTGGGTTACGCCCTACACTTTTGCCCAAATATAAACCCTTCTCAACTTCAACTGTGTCCAAAAATGTATCTAATAATGCAGATGTGCCCAAAAGTAAAATTGATGAAAAATTATATATAACAACCCCGATATTTTATGTAAATGCTCCTCCCCACATTGGTCATTTATACTCAATGGTATTATCGGATGCAAGAAATAGATGGTCAAAATTAAACAATATTCCTTCTTTTTACACAACAGGAACTGATGAACATGGTTTAAAAATTCAAGAAGCTGCTTCAAAAGCAAAAGTTGATCCTAAACAATTTGTTGATGAAGTTTCAAAAACTTTTACAAATTTAGCAAAAATTGGTGATATTAAATATGATAGATTTATAAGAACAACTGATCCAGATCATTTAAAAGCTGTTGAATATTTTTGGAAATTACTTGATAAAAATGGTTATATTTATAAAGGAAAACATTCTGGTTGGTACTGTATATCCGATGAAACTTTTTATCCTGAATCACAAATAGAAAAAATTTATGATAATGATAATAAATTAATAAAAATAATATCAAAAGAAACTGGTAAAGAAGTTAAATATGAAGAAGAAGATAATTATTTTTTTAAATTATCATTATTTAAAAATGATTTATTAAAAATTTATAAGAATAATAAAAAAACAAATTTTATAATACCAAATTCAAAAATTGATTATTTAATTAATGAAATTAATGAAGGATTAAATGATTTAAGTATTTCAAGACCAAGTAAAAGATTAACTTGGGGGATTCAAGTACCAAATGATTCTTCACAAAAAATTTACGTTTGGGTTGATGCTTTAATTAATTATTTAACATCAATTGGTTTCCCATTTTTAGAATCAAATTCAAGTTCAAATTTAATACCAAGAAATAGTTTTTGGCCTCCAACTCATTTAATTGGTAAAGATATTATTAGATTTCACTGTATTCACTGGCCTGCTTTATTATTAGCTGCTGGTATACCATTACCAAAACAAATCGTTATACATGGTCATTGGATTTCAGAAGGTATGAAAATGTCAAAATCAATTGGTAATGTTGTTAATCCTTCTGAAATTATTAAAAAATATGATTTAGATATAGTTAGATTTTTTTTAACTGAAAACTCACAAATTGAAAAAGATTTAGATTATACTGAATATTCAATTCAAACAACAAGAAATAATTTAATTAATAAATGGGCTAATTTATCATTAAGAATTTGTGGACCAAAATTTAATATTGAAAGATCAATTAAAAGATTTTCAAATAATGAATTTAATGATGAAAATATTGAATTAATTTTAAATGAATTAAATCCAAAATCAAAAGAATTTTACTATTTAATTAATTTAAAATTAAATAATTTATTTAAAGAAATGAATTTTAAAATTATAAATTTTGAAATGGGGAATTCAATATCATTATTTTGGGAAATTATTGAATTAGGTAATTCATTTATACAAGAATCGAAACCATGGACTTTTTCTAATAAAAATGATAAAGATGAATTAATTCAAGATTTTATTATATTTAATTCAATTGAAATTATTAGAATTTCAACTTTATTAATACAACCTTTTATACCAAATTTATCAAAAAAAATGTTTAATAGAATTGGTGTTTTAGATGAAAATACAAAATATTTAGAAAAATTTTCAAAAATTGGTTCTGATTTAAATTATGGAAAAGGTGTTAATAGAAAAGGTGATGTTATATTAGAAAGAATTGATTATAATTGATTGTATATAGTGTTTTAAAATTGTAAATATTAACCATATATAATGATTGAATGAATTCACAAAAATGAGTAAAGTGTTTGTACAACTTTTTCATTGTAAGTTAAACCACCGAATACTTATGAATATCGAATGAGATCATATTGGAAATATGGAATATCATCTTATTATGTGAAGTTCCGGTACTTTTTTTCACTGATATTTTTAATTATAAACCATCTTTATGGAAGGGTCGTGGTGGAACAAATGGAAGGAACTGAAGAAAAAGATTATCTATTTCGACATGACAGGGTTAAGGAAAAGAGATGTTATTTTAACACTAAAAAGTTTAGTAACGTTATTAATGGACGATAGAGTATTCATTAAAATTTATGCTAGATATATACATGTATGTATAGCATTGGATATATAGCTTTATATTCACTACAACTTCAGGTATTAATTTCCATTCTTTTATTTATTTTTAAGTATTTCAATTTTTCTTTATAAGCAACACTGGGCTTAACCTTTTTAAAAGCTTCATCAAAATCTGATTGAGTTACTAATGGTTGTTCACGCTTTTTATCATGAATAATAGTTAAGAACTTTCCATCCTCCATATTAATAATACTATATATTCGTCGTTTAATCGATGCCATTGCCGCCTCTTGAACTAATTTCGTTATATCTGCGCCACTAAAATTGTCGCATTTCTGATCATATGCGATATTTTCTAGACTGATACTTCCTTCCAATGGTAATTCCCTTGAAGCTTTTATTAAAATTTCTTTTCTTTCAGTAGTTGGAAGGTCAACATATAACAGTTTATCCAACCTACCAGGTCTAAGCATAGCGGATTCAATAATATCAGGTCTATTAGTCGTAGCAATGACGTGAAAACACCTTTCCTATCTTCGGAACCATCCAATTCAGTTAAAAGTGTATTAACAACTCTCGGAGTTGATTCATTTAATGATCCATCACGTCTAGGAACTTTAGAATCCAATTTATCAAAAAAGACAATACATGGTTTCGATGCTCTAGCTCTTTGGAAAACCTGTCTGATTGCTCTTTCCGATTCACCAACGTATTTGTTAATAAGTTCAGGACCTCTCACAGATATAAAATTAGCTTTTGATTCATTGGCAACAGCTTTTGTTAATAGAACATCGTGAAGGGCCCCATAGTAAAACACCACTGGGTGCATTTATACTTACTTCAGAAAACAGTTTAGGCTCTTGTATAGCTAAAACAATTGATATTTGAAGTTCCATTCTAATTGAACTTAGAGCTCCGATATCTTCCCAAGTAACATCGGGAACCGTTGCAAAATCTTCTCGCTTTGCACTTGGCTGAATAATTGGTAATGCAGATAAGAAATCATCAAGAATGACTGATATGAAAAAACGTTGATATTCCGTTAATTTCTCAGGATTCGTTTTTAAAAACTTAATAATAGGACTTTGATTAGATGCTTCATCATCAATATCCATTTCATTTTCATTTTCATTGGAAAATGGAAGTTCTAGAATTTTACCATCATTAAATAATCTTTTCATTGACATTATTCCAGCAACCTTAGATATGTTGTGTAACTCTGATGCTACATAGCCAGGAGTCATTTTTGCCAATTTTTTAAAATCTACTTCCCCTGATATTTTCATATTGCGTACCATTTTTTTTAAATATCTTCCCTTGCCAATCCATCTGGAACATTAATACATATTTCCTTATCAAACCGTACAGTTTTTCTTTAAGCAGAGTCTATAGAGTCTAGCCTGTTTGTTGCACCTATAATTATAACAGATTTACCACCAGTGTTTTCCATCGACAAACCATCCATTGAGGTTAATAATTAAGCAACCATTCTTCTTTCCATCTCTCGTTGTACATTATCTTTTTTGGAGTAATTGCATTAATTTCACTGATAAACATAATACATGGGGCCAAAGATTTTGCTTCTTCGAATACTATCACTAAAATCTATTTAATCTCGTCATTTTGATAATAGATTTTCAATGTGCAATTTTTGTATTTTTTGTTGTAGAGTGAGATTTTTTTTCCGACTTGGCGCTAATTAATTTTTGTAAATAACGCTAAATTTGGCCAAATAATTTTCGAAAATAGTACTACCAAATTATCATAGGTAACGCTAAATAATTATCTAAATCATCACTAATTAATTATCAAATTTAATTTTAATTGATTTCCAAAGCGAACGCTAATTAATTTACGGAAATAATGCTAATTAATTCTCAGACATCTCGCTAATTATTTTCGAAAATAGCGCTATTAATAGGTGGAGGGACTGTATAGCTATCAATTTACTTAACGCTAAACTCCAGATACATTGTATAATTATTAATGATAACTATACGGTCATTAAAGTGTTTATATGGTTTCTCGRTTGAATATTTATTAATTCCATCTATTTTCGGGAAAACAATTGAATAGTCAACGTTGGTAGCCAGGAAAGCATTTTGTTGATGATCATAATTATAATTATATCAATAATATGAATGAATTGGATTGTTCTTTCGAGGTTTAGCTATAGGGCACGGGTACGCAAGTACTAAGTTTATTACCATTGAGCATACCATGATCGGACTGTAAGTTTAACATAAGATAATAATATAAAAGTATAGGGTTAGAATCCCCATATTTCAGATTAGGGTCAGAAAACGATTGAGCTAAAAATCTAATTAATTTTGGTTATTTGTATTTTTTTAGATCAATATTTAAATTTGTTCCTGATCTGCTAGATTCCCATCTAATAATAATAGAGATGGATATCGATACCTAGGCCTATAGTTATGTCAACTTATTTTTACCTATTCAAGCTCACTCCTACATAATTATGATTATGATTAATATATTGTACAAATAAAACTTTAAGCTTATGATTATAAGCTTAGTTTGAACCATACTCTTCAACCGATGGCTAGAGCTTATTAGTATAGCAATTTTCAAACATCTTGATTAGTTGAAAAATATACAATAATTGAAAGTTTCGAGATCCATTTTTTATGGTATAGTCGGATAGTGTGAACAAATTGGCTTTAGATGGATTTCCCCAAGCATCTATATGGCAGCTGCTGAGACGATAAAAAGGCTTGAACAAATGAAAAAGAAATTTAATGAATTAATACGTTTTTCTTTAACATTGAGCACTAATCCACAGTCGCATTATGATTAATATAAAGCTTACACCATGTAGAATATGTATTGGTATTGTGGATGAAAAATTAATTAATTAACACAGTCATTTCAAGAAGACAATTAATTCACAGTGCAATGAAAGTTATGGATTTATATGGTCCTGAACCAAATGTATTAGAAATTGAATATTTTGATGAAGCTGGTACTGGATTAGGTCCAACTCAAGAATTTTATGCAAATGTTTCAAAAGAATTTTGTCAAAAGAAATTAAAATTATGGAGAGAYGGTGAAGGTGAAAATGATAATATTAATGATAATAAAAGTAGATATGTTTTTTCAAAATTTGGATTATTTCCTGCACCAATGGATGAAAATATGTCAAAAAGTGAAAATGGGAAAAAAATTATTGGATTTTTTAATATTTTGGGTAAATTTATYGCAAGATCTTTATTGGATARTAGAATTGTTGATTTYAATTTTAGTAGTTTATTTTTYRCATTAGCTCATAGAGCTATATTRGGGAATGAAATACCAATTGGATTAGAAAGTATTAAACTTGTTGATATTGGACTTTATAAAAATTTAAAATTTTTAATGGAATATGTTGATGAAAAGAGAAGATTAGAACGAAATGGAACTGATATTAATGAAGATTCTGATATTTTAATAAACAATACTCCATTAGGTCAATTATCGATCCCTTATACTAGATATTGAATTAGGATTAAAACATGAAAATGAAGATCTAAATATTAAATGTTGAAGAATACATTGAATTTATTATTGATATGACAGGTGGATCTGGAGTTTCAAGACAAACTAAAGCGTGAATAAGCATGGATGTCCAAAGTTGTACAGCCAAAAAAGAGTGGATACCGATTCCGAATGATGATAAATATACTAGCTTTCAATCGGTCACCGTGAAATTTGAAAATCATAAAGATGTTGTCATATAGTCCTAGTCCTTATATAGTTAATTATAAAATATATATCAATAATTACAATACTTATTTCATTTCAATGGAAATATATCACCTAAAACAATTAAAGAAGTAACTACAATTCTTTTATCATCAACAATAACATATTCTGTTTCAACATCAACATTATCAAAATATTTCGATTGACGATGCCGATCTAATAATATACCTCCAAATCTTCCACTATTTACTGAACCATGAAAATCCTTTTCGATATCATCTCCAATATGCCAAAATATCATATCAGATGTATATTTTGTATTGTCAAAATTTTCCCTTTTATTTATTATTAATTTTGAAGATTCATTAAGATTCTTATAACCTGGAAAATATTTTTCAGTTACTTTTTTAAAAATTCTTGGATCAGGTTTTAAAATTTCAGTATCATAAGAAACAAAAACATCTTTAAAAAAATCCAAAACTTTAAAAGAATCTAAAATATACTTAACTCTTGTATCAGCATTACTAATGACAATTGAAATAATATTATTTTGTTTTAATTTAATTAAAAATGGAATTAAATCATTATTTGAATAATATGGTTGTTTTGTTAAAAAATATTCAAGTATAAAATTAATACATTCAGGTGATATTTCATATTTTAAAAAAGTCATTTCAACTAATTTATACCACCAATCATGAATTTTAAGTCCTGTTCTTTTACCATAATTTGGATGTTTTGCTTCAAGTTCATAAAAACCTATAAAGAATATGAAAATCATTAAAATCATAATTTATCGCATAACTTATTAATATGTTACATACTTTTTAAAAAGTTTTGTTCAATATATTCTAAAGGTACATTATACCCAAATATATCATTGGAGACCTTACAATATTGATAAGCTGTTGAATGTAAGGGATGATATAATGTTCCAAAAGCATCAAATGTAAATAATTTTGGTTTTCTAAAGTTTATTCCTAATTCTTGTAATTGTGTTCTTGGTTGAACAGATGGAATCGTAAAGTAATGCAAATCATCTTTTAAAGATGAATATGTTGATCCGGTTTTCTTGTTTAAGTTGCTGTTACTATCACGATCAGTGCTAGTTGATACCACCGATCTTATAGCGGTGCTTGCCTGAGTGCAATGCCTAACAAAGTACAAGACTTTAATAGTAGCAGCCGGAGGAAGTTTAAATGATACTGTATGTGTGATTAAATTTGAAAGCATTTCAAATTGAATGCTAAAGTTGTTCTAGCTCAAGGTCCATATAGAATGTGAACAGAAGAGTTGAGCGAACTGGTGTGATGTACATGTACCAATACCCTGCAAAAGAAATTCTTTTGCAGGGTATTGGTATGTCACCTTAATTACGGTAAATGAAATAGAAATGGAATACTTCAATAATATGATAACAAAGTTTCGGTGGACTTCAAAACTATATCCGCACATGAGTTACGTAGATTTTACGCCAAAAAGACTACTAAACTTTCGTGTAAATAATCGACAGAAATGCAATAATAGCTAATAATTATATTATGGTATGATCGAACTATCTAGGTAGTCTCAGGGTACGTAGAAAAATGTTTATGTATGACAGGATTTACATTTAAATTTGCTAATATTCAGCTTATGTTATATTTTTCTGAAATTTAGGTGAAATTGTAAAGGGAAATTATAGGAGAAAATAGACACCTACTGAGTGCGGATAAGATATACCGAAAAGAGAAATAAAATTATGCTCATTTATAAATTATGAATATATTTGAAGTCATTTTATCCTAATAATACTTCCCAACCCCAATCTTTCATCACAGTACTCCAATGAGTCCAACTACTTATCTTTTCTTCTTCAAAATCTCTTGTTTCTCTTTGTCGACCACTTGCTTCAGCTGCAATTGTTGCAATCCTACTTGCTAAACTTTCATGTTGAATATTGAGATTACTATAATTACTACTACCACCACCATTATTATTATTATTGAGCATATTTTCTGTTTGCGCCTGGCGGAATTTTCTTTTTTCAGATTCTTTCTTATAAACATCTTTTCTAAACCAAACTTCTTTGATAACTTCTATTACTCGATCAACATTACCAATCCATAATTTACTAGACATCAATCCCCATCTTTCCCTTACCCAGTCTCTTTCTTCTCCAGAACTTGCTTCACAACCTGCAACAAATAAAGGATAAATATGAAGGGTACATGTTCTACTTGTTGAAGGAATAGATGCTAATAACATTAATGTCTTTTCTGCCAATTCATGACTTGTTGGTGAGGGAATTTCAGGAACAGCCTGATGAAGATATAATAAAGTTGATAATCTATAAGCTTCAGCAGTTGAAATACATGAAGTTATATCCCAATTTGGATCTTCAACTTTTTCAATTCTAAAAGGAGTTGCTTTCCAATTTTCTAATTGATGTTTTAATTCAACAGCTGTTGAAACAGTTGTTAAAGTATTTTTTTTTTCTTTTTTAACTTTACAAACAAATGTTGCAACTCTACCAATTATTGGAAATAATGTTTGTGAACAACCTAATAATGGATCAATTTCACCAGGTTTCATATTAATATATTCAAATTGTTCACTTAAATCAACTTTTGAATTTGATCTTTTATGTTGATTATTTTTAAAATTATTTGATTTTGATCTTTTATTTGACGATTCAAAAGAAAATGAATTTTTATTTCTTTTTGATCCAAGAATATCATTATCATTATCATTTTCATCATCATCAAAAACTGCATGTTGTAATTTTGGTGAAAACCAAGCGGGTAAACTAGTTTTTGACCAATTTAATGATGATGGTGATTGTTTATCAAATATTGATCCAGATCCTGAATCAAATTCACGATCATGTTTACGTTCATTTTTATTATTATCATTTTCATTTTCATTTTTATTTTCATTTTTTTTAGATCCCCATATTGATGTTCCATTATCATCAGGTGTATCAGAAGTAATTCTTGCTAAAACATCAAAATAAACCCATGAATTAAATAAAAATCTTAAACTTTTATTTATTTTAACATAACCTGAATTAACATCAGTTTCTAATTGTTTATTATTTGATAATGGTGATAATGAAGAATTATTATTATTTCTTTCTATTTCATTATTATTATTCATATTCCTATTTGATTCTAAAAATTCATATTGTTGTTTACGTTTATAACTTTCTAAAACTTTTGTAATCATTGATTTTGCACCTCTTAAATGAGCAATACCAGTTGTAATTGTTTTATCCCAACATTCAGCAATTGCTAAAACAATACATGTCGCAACTGCAACATCATAAGGTAATTGATTATTACTTAATTTTTCAGCTAATTCTAATATTGCTAATTTCATATGATTTGCACCCGAATCTCGAATTTCTTTATTACCTCTTGCTGTATGAAATAAAGTCATTGCTGCAACTGAATGAAATACAACTGAATATCTTTGTGCTAATGGTCTTATTACTGTTCTCCATGGATTTTCTGTTGGACCATTTTTAATTGATAAAATTGCTGACGTATATCTATCAAATGAATTAAAAATTGTTTCTGTTTCTGTTCTAAGATATTGATGTGGTATTGAATATTGAATATTATCAATATTTGAAGTAGAAGGACCTGGAGATGGTGTTAATGATCTTGACATTGATATTGATCCCGGTGATGATGGTGAAAATGAAAAATATGGAGAGCTTAAATTTGAACCATTATTATTACCATTTTGTTTTAAATTACTCATTGCCATTAAATTTTGAAGCCAAATATCTTGATTATTATTACTGCTTGTTGTTGAAAATTGAGGTGAAATTTCATAATGATTTTGAATAGTACTAATTGTATTATTTTTTTTATTAATTTCTTCATCAAAAATATCAACATGTGAAGGTGGATCTTCATGAGAAGATAATGCATTATTTTCATTTTCAATTTCTTCTTCTAATTTTTCATTATCTTTTTCAATTTCTTCTATAGAATTTGAATTTAAATTATCTTGATGATCTTGTTGATGATTATGATCATGACCATGATGACCATGATGACCATGATGACCATGACGATTTTGAAATCCAATTAATTGTGATTGATAAACATTAAATGAACTATTTGAACCATCACTACTTCCAGGACTTGTTTTTTCTTCAACAATTGGTGAATCAATATTTATTGTTGATGTAGTAGCAATATTACTAAGAATTTTAAGATTTGCTTCTGCATCTTCTAATCGCTGTTCATGTTTAACATGTTTATTATTAATAATATTATCTTTTATATCATGTTGTTGTTGTTTTATATCCATTGATTCTAATCCTGAAAATGAAAATCCAGAAGGTCCAAAATTAAAAGGTGATGGCAAATTCATACCACCAGGACTTAAAGCAAATGGAGATGGAGCATTAAGAATTGATTGTTGTTGTTCATTTCCAGTATATTTAATATTTGAATTAAGATGTTGAGAAATATCATTATCAAATGAAATATTACCATTAAATCCATTAAGAAATGGAGAATTATTTTGTGAAATTGATGGTAATTGTGTAAAAGTTTTTGGTGATGGCAATAATAAATATTTATTATTATTATTATTATTATTATTATTATTATTATTATTGTTGTTGTTGTTGTTGTTGTTGTTGTTGTTGTTGTTGTTGTTTTTGCTATTGTTTGTATTATGTTTTGGGATATTTATTGAATTTAAACTAACTGATTTAATTAATGGACTTGGTCTTGGATTTTGTTTTGGACTTGGATGAATTGGTTCAGGGTATGATGATGAAGATTTATGACCATTATTATAATGATTATTTCGATTAGATTTAATACTGTTACTATTATTAGAAAATCTACGCCTTCTTGTTATTGATGGTGAATTAGAATTATCATTATTGTTGTTATCAGTAGAACGCGGCTCGGGTGGTCCTTCTGACTTTTCAATTGATTTTGCAAGTTGTAATGAAGATTTACCAACAACACTAATCGAGGCTTCATTTATTGCTTGTTCGATAACACTTGAAACACTAGCAGGCGATTGTGTATTTTTTGATGTAGATTGTTGTAAAGGACTATTAATCGATGATATAGATTGTAGATCTTGGTCTGAGGTATTAATATTATAACTAGAAGATATTAAAGGATTATGACCAGATATTGGAGCATTACGACCAGATATTGAAGTATTATGACTAGATATCGAAGGATTTGGTGAAGGACTCTGACTCACACTTTGACTTTTTCTATTCCCATTTTTATTACTTGTTTCATCATCTTGTTGTTGTGATTTTTTAGCATTTTTCCTTTCTTTTTTAATCTGTTTATAACTTGTTATTTCATCAAAAGATTTCCATTTATAAGATTTAGCATAACCACCACATTTATGACCTCTTTTAACACAATTTAAACATTCTGGCTTTGATTCATCACATTTAAGTCTTTTTTTCTTACATGTTACGCAGCCTAATAATAAATTAGAAACCAAATATAATAAAAGAAAGAAAATAAAGAATTTAAAAACTTACCATTCCTTGATTTATTTTGTTTCCTTGGAATCGTGTTTTGATTTGAATTTGAATTGGGACTTGAATTTGAATTCGGAGTTGAAGGACTCCCCTTTATTGATGTCTCCATACTAGGCAAATAATCATATATCAAAATTTATAGATAAGATAAGACAATGATTGCAATAATGTAATAAAAGCGGAATATAAATAAATACTTAAAAAAAAAGAGAGAGGAAAATTTGTAATGATATTAAAAATTAATAATTAAAGATAGATATAAGGTGAAATTACTTGTAGTTAATTGTTTTGATATCTATATGAATTTTAAGTTCCTTATAAAAACTATAAAAATAAATTATAATTTATGCATATAAGTATTTCCTTCTGCTAATTAATAATATTTATCTGTTTATAACTAATTCCTTTAGTTTTGTTTTTTTATTAATGTTTTATAACTTCTTCTTCAGTTTCTTCAAACAGTTTTATAATATTTTCCCATAACATTAACTATTAAAATGGAAAACATTTTTATTTTGATCAAAACAATATGCAAGAATATGAAAGTAGCGATTTGGGGATATGATTACCGGAATAGGCAGTAAAATCCTTCAAATATATTATTCCCCATTATATTCATTTCTTTATATTTTCATGGTGGTGTTAATATCATATCCAAATTTGTTAGTTTGCTATTAAAATCTTTGAGTTGTTCTAAAGTTCCCCAATCTGTATCAATTTCTTTTGATATATCAATTAATTGTTTTCTAACATTATTCAATGTAAATTTTTTATCATTTTCATCATCATTTTTATCATTTTCAATTTCTTTTAAATTATTATCATTATTATCAATTGAATTTTTTAAATTATATAAAAATTCATCAATTTCATTTAATTCATTATGTGATTTTTTAAAATTTTTAAAATTATTTCTAATAATTTCAATTTTTGAATTAACATCATTTTGTTTTAATCTTAATTGAAATAATTCATTTCTTTTTTTAAATTTTAAATTATTTATATTTTTAATTTTATTTTTTAATTCAATTATTGTTATATTATAATCAATTAATTGAATCCAATGAGTTAATAAATAATCTTTAAATTTTAATAATGATTGAATTAATATTTGTTTATTTTTTTGATTATTTGTTTTTAAATCTTCTAATATAAATGTTATATATTCTGATAAAATTTGTAGTATTAAATCTAATGATGTTAATTTTGATGATGAGCCATTGTTTAAAGCTGGAATTCGAAGAATGTTTACTGATATGTGAGATGCTTTTTGCTTTTTTGGGGGAATTTGAAAATTATCAAAATCAAAATCAAGATCAAATTTTCTTTTATTTGATTTTGAATTTGAAGCTGAATTTGAAGTTGATTTCGATTTCGATTTTGACTTTGATTTTGGTTTTGGTTTTAAAGTTGAAGTTGAGGCTATTTCTGAATTTGATTCTGAATCTGAAGAAAATGATTCTGAGTCTGAAGAAAATGATTCTGACTCCGATGGTTCCTCAGGAACAACTTCTAAAACAGGAACTTTTCTACTTATTAGCCCTCTCCTTGTTTTACGCGCAGATCTTCGAGGACGCAATCGTGGTTCCTCATCTTCATTTTCAGTTTCCTTTTCATTCTCATTTATTTGTAATTCGTTTTCATTATCATTCGATAAAGATTTAAGAATGGATGTTGATTTTTTAGAAACTCTTCTCTTTCTATCACTTGATTTAGTACCACTTGATTTGGTATTATTCGATTTAGTAGTAGATTTATCAGATTGATTGGGACTTATAGTCCTGGTTCTAGTCCTACTAGAAGGATTTGTTGATATATTTGATATAGGAGTTGTTATTGTTTTATTTGGTTTTGGTAATTTTAATTCTTTTGCTTTTTCCTTTCCATTTGCTTGAGTAATCGAGCTACGAGTTATGGATTTTGTTTTGTTTACAGATTGAGATTGAGATTGAGTAGGAGAATATACTTTTTTACCTTTTAATTTTGTCGTTTTTAATTTTTTTATAGATGAATTATTAATATTAGGTATAATTTTTGATTTTTTTGAAATATTACTAGAAGTAAGTTTTCGTCGCGTACTATTATTATGTTTAACAGATGAAGAATTTAACGCGTGTTTTGGTGTTTTTCTTGTACTACTTTGAACTTGAACATTTTGAACATTTTGACTATGACGCGACGAAGCTTGGGATTTGTTATTTGAAACTTCTGGAAGTTCTGGAAGTTGTGAAGTAACATTCTGGAAATTATTTGAAATTTTAGGGGTTTGTTTAAGGGGTTTTTTAGGGGTTTGAATTCTCTTTGGAGTTCCAAAAGTTATATCGGCTTGAACCTGGCGGAGACTATTATATTAATTAATAAAAAATATACACATTTCAGTACCAGCTGTAAACATACCCAGCCCCTCTGGTTCGCTTCTTTAATTTTTCCAAACGAGAAGACATTTTATTTGAAGTTTTTGATACAAATTGAATTTAAATGATAAAAAACAAGCAAAAAACAGATGGGGTCACGTGTGCGACTCTTACGTAATTATAATTAAATTTAATTATATATAAGTGTTTATATTTATCTTCATATTTATATTTATATTCGTATTTATATTCATATTTATATTCATATTCTGATTTGTTTATATTTATTCTATTTTATTAACTATTTTACAAATTTGCAATTGATTTTTTCTATTTGCATTTCTGTTACGAAAATAAATTAAATTATAAATTATTTTTATTGAAATATTTTTCCATTTTATTAATTTGGGAATAATAAACTTTTTTTCTGACATCTTTTTTTTTAAATTTTGTTTCTTTTTAAATTTTATTTTTATTTTTATTTTTTTTGATTGTTTGAAAGTTTTGCAATTGAAATAAAAATATAATTGATTAATTATCTATTTTTTATCTGTTTAATTTATTGTTTTAATATTCCTTATTCTATTTATAAAAGAATGATTTCTTCATCTCCTTCGAATGAGCAGCAACCGTCGCAAACTCAGCCCGTCCCCTCCGTCCCCGCCATCGTCCCCGTCCCCATCTCCATCCCCGTTTCAGGACCCATCTCGGTAGGTTCCATCAATGTGGGCCCCATCCCTCAGCCACAACCCGACACCGCTAAAACGGCACTTTGGATGGGAGAATTGGACCCTTGGACCGATGAGAACTTCATTCAGCAGGTTTGGTCCTCCTACGGTTTCGACGATGTAGTCGTCAAAGTCATCAGAGATAAATATACTGGGGTTTCTCAGGGTTATTGTTTTGTCGATTTCGGTTCCTATGAAGAAGCTGCCACGGGACTTACTTATGATGGTTCTCCCATTCCGAATTCAAACAAAAGTTTCAAACTCAACTGGGCTTCGGGTGGAGGTTTACAAGACAGAAAAGAAGATAGACCGGCTGAATATAGCATTTTTGTTGGTGACTTGCCTCCGGAGACCACGGAATTACAATTACACACTCTTTTCCAATCAAGATATCCAAGTTGTAAAATGGCTAAAATTATGACGGATCCTGTTACTGGTGCTTCAAGATGTTATGGTTTTGTAAGGTTTTCAAATGAACAAGAACAACAAAGAGCAATTACTGAAATGCAAGGTTTTTATTGTGGAAGTAGACCAATGAGAATATCAATTGCTACTCCAAAAAATCAAAGTAAAAATGCTCAAGTAGCAAGTTTATTACATCAACACGCTCAAGTTGCTGTTCATCATAATACAAATCCAACAATTCAATCGGAGCCTTCTTATTATCCATCTCAAATGTCAAGATACCCTGATCCAAACAATACAACAATTTTTGTTGGTGGTTTATCTTCAAATGTATCCGAAGAAGAATTAAGAATTTTATTCTCTGCATTTGGTGAAATTACTTATGTTAAAATTCCTGCTGGTAAAGGTTGCGGATTTGTTCAATTTGTAACAAGACAATCTGCTGAAACTGCAATATCAAGAATGCACGGTTATCCAATTGGAAATTCAAGAGTTCGATTATCTTGGGGTCGTTCACAAAATAATACTTCAAATAATTTTAACAATATTCCAACAAATAATTTAAATAATCCTCAATTAAATATGAATTTATCAAATCAAATTCAAATGGCTCCAATATTACAACCAATATCTGTATCAAATGGTATTACAACAAATGTACCAAATGGTATTCCTCAAGGTGTCCCTACTGGTATTCCTCAAGGTGTTCCAACTGGTATGCCAACTCAAACTGCTGTACCAGTACAAGTTGGTTATTATCAAGATCAATTACAACAAACTGCTTATCCAATTATTCAAAATCAATATTATCAGCCCCAAGCTTATATTCCTGCTCAAGGAAACTATACTCAAATGTCAAATAATTATAATTATAATAATAATTATAATAATAACAATTCAAGACATAGTTCAGAAACAAGAACCCATTCAAGTAATAATTACAATAATCATAATTATAATCAAAATAAATCTGATCCTAAAAAGAATAATGGTGATCATGAAAGTTATATATAAATAAAAATTGCAAAAATGAAGACTTAATTTAACTTATCATCGCATCATTATCATATTATCTAAACAATTACAAAGATTTTGACCTTTTCTTTTAATTGTTATTTATCGATTAATATTTCAAAACT
The DNA here is from genome assembly GCA_001600815.1 of Alloascoidea hylecoeti. Taxonomy (NCBI): domain Eukaryota; kingdom Fungi; phylum Ascomycota; class Alloascoideomycetes; order Alloascoideales; family Alloascoideaceae; genus Alloascoidea; species Alloascoidea hylecoeti. Next base: position 13,787 of record BCKZ01000039.1, on the reverse strand, counting down.
TATGGTTTTTATTATCATCTTTTTTCATGATCATGACTTGTTATCTTTTACTTTTTATTTTCTTTTTATTTTATCAATATCGTATCATATCATTATCATAATTATAACGTTAATTAGATCATTTTCCACAAAGATTCACATGGCAAGTTATTTTCCCAATCAAATTTAAATTTAAAGATTATTAAGTTATCATTAATTGCTTTTATATCCCATTTTTTATAATTATTATTGAAAATTCAAATGAAAGCCTTATTGTTTTAAAAAGATATACCCGCAGTTATTCGTTAATATCATTTGATTTGATTTGATTATTATATACATTATCTTCACCCATAATCACAATTTACAATTTAAAATTTACTATTTACTATTTTTTTTCTATTATTATATTTATTCCCACTTCTCTTATACTATTTTTATTATTACTAGAAATCCATATATGAATACCAGTATAACATACTTTTTTTAAAACTTGGTCTAAATTGATGGTTTTGCTCTATCTTTTATTGATTATTCCCATCGTTCATTATCATTTTCATTGTCATTTTTTAAAAAAACTTTTTTAAAACTAATCATAATCATTTATGTTATTTTGATATATTAAAATATTGATATAAACTTTTTAACAATTAATATTGATATTATTATATTCCAATTGTATAAAAAAAAGTTATATTTGATTTTGATTTTCTTTTCCTTTTCCTTTTTTATTATTACTATTTACAATTACTACAATTTACTATTATTATTATTATTATTATTATTATTATTATTATTATTATTATTATTATTATTATTATTATTATTATTATTATTATTATATAACATATATCTCTTTTTTGCTTATTGTTGTTAATTATTATTATTATCTGCAGTTGTTTATTGTTATTAGTTATATCATATATATTTGGTATACGTATAACTTATATATATATTACTATGATTAATATATTAGTATTATCTGATTATTACAAACTTGTAATTGTAACTGTTATTTCATGTATTCATTGATATCATTATTATTCAACTACATTGTGTAATATATTAACGGTGTACATGTATAGTTATAGATAGATGTAATTGGAAATACGTTTTTAAATATTTCTTTAAAATTCATTCATATTTTGTTAACAAGATATCTAGAAAAATCTCCTTTTTCTCTGAGTAAAAGTTTTGATGTAATTATCTATAACTATACCCTAAACGGTATATACCACTCGAATACCACAACATTGTTCTGTTGCAACCACAACTTACAAAATCATCAACAAGGATAAATTATCATAAACTATATTATTAAAATCTACTTAATTTCATAATTCTGATAATCTTTGTTTAACATTTTCTTTTTATGTATTTTCGTATGGTTTTTTGCTAGCTATTATATTAATCAAACCCACATATTTTTTTCGTTATCTTAAGAAAAGTATTTTCAATTAGAACTTTTTTTCTCTTAGATGTTTGAATTCCAGTTCGAATATTAATAGTTTAAGTGTTCAAGAACTGTGGAGGAGTAATAAAACTTGCTTTATCTCCTTGATCTGATTTATCCATAACAATAATCATAATTGTAATCAAAATAAATCTGATTCTAAAAAGAATAATGGTGAGCACGAAAGTTACATATAAATAACAATATACCTAACTTAAATTTTCATCTCATTTCATCATATCTATCTAATCAATTACAAAATATTGACCTTTCTTTTGTCATTTATCGAGTCAAAACTTATTATCATCTTTTTCATGATAATGACTTGTTATCTTTTAATATCTAATCAAAGAGTATTAAGTATCATTTGCTTTTATATCTATATTTATTTAAATTTAAAAAAATTAAAAAATAAAATAAAATAAAAACTTATTGTTCTAAATATATACCCACAGTTATTCGTTAATATCATTTGACTTGATTAATATATACATTATCCTCATCAAACTCAAACTCACAATTTACTATTTTCTTTTTTATTATTATATGACTTATATTTATATTAATGTGCATACCGGTAGTACCAACCATATAACATTTACTTTTTAAAAACCTGGTCTCGATTGATTATTAAGAAAATCAATTGAATTGTTTTTGATATTTACACATATAAAAGACTTGGTACTTACAACCAGAAATAAAGCTAATAACAGAGAATCGATCCCAAATCTATAGATATACGTATTGGAAGAGCTTTCCGCTCTTACACCGTTATATGTTTCTACATCAGTATCCAATCTTTTTATATTTCCATGTTCATCGATAGTAATCGTTAGGCATGGGAAGCTCTTCCAATATGTATGTATGGTGCACACGACGTGATGTTCCCTTTTCAGATATAAATAAATACACACTCATTCCAAGAGGAACTCATTTAGAAAGTATTCAAGTAGTGTATAATAAGCGAAGATTAAAATGTTTAAAATTGCAATCATTATGACCAGGATAATACGCAATACTCTTTTAACCATTGGTCATGGGAGGAACTAAAAGCCCAATCACAATCACCTATATATGTGGACGAAATAGTTGTAATGCAATAAACTGTAAGGGTAGTCATGCATAAAATTATGTAAGACTTATATTTGTTGCTTCATAGTAGAAAAATATGTATAAGTAAAATCACCAACTAAAATTATCAAAGAATATCAAATAAATAGCTATTTATCACGCACAATTCCCATTCAAAATAACTATAATCAATATATATATATTTCAAATAACTATATATATATATCTAATATAATATTTCAAATTATTAATACAAAATTTCAAATAAATATAATTAATATATAAATCACTTCGATCCACCATAATTAATACAATTCTTTATTATGAATCAAACCAATAGAGAAGGTGAATCACTAGTTGCAAATATACGTGCACGAATTGTTGAAGACAATATCCAACAACGAGCAGATACGATTTCAAATTAATAATGAACCCGACATTGAGTTTACAGAACGAAAAATTTTTTTTATCCAAAATTGGTAAACAATTTTAGTAGCACAATGGATCGAAACCAACCTATGAATGATAAATACCATTATGACAATTACAAAATTATCATGGAAGGTATAGGAATTCACCCAGATCATATAACGCATGGTCCAAGAGCAAGTGGAACTCAGGTGTGACTTTGCAGGAATTGCTGCTTCGGACATAGAAAGATTTGGAATGTGGAGAACAGGTCAGATCAGCTCCTCGCTACTCGACAGCTACATGTGCAATATCCCCTGTGGACCTATGGCAGCCCTAGCAGGTGGTCGAAATGTAGGAGGKCAATTGAAATATCATATGTTCCGTAACTTTGTGACACATAGTAAAGAGCTAAGAAGAAAAATATTCCCATTTATAAACAAATATCTTGAAGCTCCAATGAACATAAATATTGAAGAGCTAATAGAACATGATGATAAATACAGCAATAACACAAAACAAATGGCATATTTAGCCACTACTGTTTTTGACCACCTGCACCGTTATAATCCAGGACTTTAAATTTCTAGAAGAACGCTTTCAACCCGGCATTTTAGATAAAATTCCTGGCTTTAATATCCCCTTTTCAAATCTCCAGAATATCGCGAATTTAGAATGCATCAAGATGCAGTTTATGAAGCATATCTCAGCCATCTAAACAATCCTTCAGAGGCGTGGAAACAAGCTCTCGACATTATTTCTGCATTCTGATTTTTTGGTGATGCTATTAATGATCTTAAACAAGAATTTGCTTCAGTTCTATCCAGTATTAAAAATCAAAACATTGATATTCAAAATCAACTTACTAATCTACATAGTCGCCAGCCTCGGGGAAGACCCAGAGTTCCTACTTTCAATTTTAAGAAAGCACCTACTACACTTAAAATAATATGGGATGAGTATAAATACCCATGTCGTGGGTCTTTATCAATCGAGCAACTTGATCAGAGATATAAGGAATGGTTTTCAAAACAAAATAGCGAACAAAACTAGCTGACATTCCGAGAATGCTATTCCTTTTCAAATGTCCTCCAATCAGATGCGCTTTAACCTGTTGTTGAATATCACGAGGGAAGTCATCAGTAAAGCCCCGGTCCGTGTAGTCGCCAGTAAAGCTCCTATCCGCGTTGATATGATGGCCACCATACGCAAAGATATTGTACAACAATACCAAATCGCCAGTAAACCAGTAATATTAATACCTGCGTGAAGTAATCACCTACCTCAAATAACACTGCGTCAACAACCTCTGCATCATTATTGGGTACTTGGCCATATATAACGGCCTTAACACTATCAGCGTAATCCAATTGAAACCCATGATAGCTTAGTATATGAATAGGTAGAATTTCCTTTAATACACTTATCTCATTTTCTCATCTCAATCTACCTCAATAACCAAAGCAGGAGACGTAAGTACCCGGTACTATTTACCGTTTGGCACTCGACAAAGATGAAATATTAACTTTGGTTTCAACAGTTTTCAACACTAGAACCCCTTCTGCGTTGCGTTTATCAAATGAGGCGAAAGATGGGAGTAAATTAGTAAGACCCATAAGGTCAGAAATGAGAGTTAATAGTTCAGGCGGGAAGCAAACAGTTTTGCGAACACATGGTTTAAATGGATCTAGAATAAGAGAGATATCTTCTAAGAACTTTTCTGGTGAAGATGGAGTAAAATAAAGCCTTTTTGAATGCTTAGTTTTTGGACCCAATTTGCTGATAATGCGGAACAGGTAACTACTTAATTATTTTTCATCTATGGAAATTTAACTATAACTAATAAATGTGTATGATTTACTTCAAAATTTTATGGTTATAAGGAACTATCATCGCTATGGCCACTTCATTTTCGGAAAAAATAGTTGCTGGTTCAAATAAATATATCAAAGTTAATGAGCACACAACCAATAGAAGCCAAAATCACTGTATACCTATATACTAAATCATTATTAACTGGTAATCTAGAATATAATTATAACCTTGTTAGATCATGTTATAATTCATTAATAGATTTATTTGGTTATCTTGATGAWWTTTWWTWAAWTWMYTT
>BCKZ01000038.1:55818-106179 GCA_001600815.1 Alloascoidea hylecoeti | reverse complement strand
AAACCAATTAGTTTTAATTGACGTTTTGGTGTTAGTGAAGAAGGAGTATTGGGTTTACTAGAAGATCTACATTATTTTTGAGGGGTAAAATAAATTACATATATATAGAGTAGATGATTTCCACTTATAATAAGATAACTGAGAATAGAGCAATAATTTTCCTATAACACTTTAAAATCGCTGACACCACAATGAGCTTAGAACTTTATATTAAGCAATTAAATGAAACTATGCAAGAGTTTGTGAAGCTCAAGGAGGAGAAGGAACAAAAAAATAAAATATTTTACATTAATTTCTGCATTATTCTGAATCCAATATCTCTATACTGTAGCTGATACCTCTTTTTCTAAATATACTAGCTATAGGAAGTTATAAGGTTACAGCCCAATTACGTCATTCAACAATTTATTATATACCTTCTAACTATTTAATGTTAGAAACAAATATATCTAATCACAATTGTTAAAGTTCAAAGTGCCTGTTCTCCCAGTTGCGCCAAAAAACCAATCGACTGTTTAGTGAACTGTTCCAAGAGTGTAATATATCCAACACACACCCCAACCTTAGGCAGGTTACTTCGGGTTTCGGACTTCTGGCAGACTGACTCAGAACAATCGTTAATAATTGACAAATTCGTTCTCACCTTCAATCTTATTTCTTTTTGGTTGATCTGTCAATTCTTTTCAACAATTAACCAATTCTTATTGTTAAATAAACTGTTCACCAATTTTAATTCAGAGTATTAACAAAAGTTCTGTAAGAAAACATCCTCCATATATTATACACAGTTTAGGCCGGGGCCATGTTTTAGAGTCTTCTGGATTGTTCTTCATCACAAATAATATTAATTCTACTCTAGATCTGATACCTAAAACTGCGTGATTCTGAGGTTGTTTTTGTTGTTTTTGTTGTTATATATATTGGATATATAGTTATATAGTTATATAGTTACATTAAAATTGTTTTTGTTATTACATAGTTACATATATATGGAGTGATATTTATGATGAACTAATTTCACTTATATATTAACTAGTTCCCACATTAGTTAGTTTTAGAAAATACACGTTCTTTCTATAATAAAACTTTACTATGCCTCAGAATAAATCCAAGGACATCAACCAACAAGAGCCCATAAGCCAACAGCAATAGGTTTCTTAAGCATTTTCCCAAAGCGGCTCGGTTGAAAGAAATTTATAATTGATAAAATTTCAATAATGCAAGATAGCATCATTGGAATATAAATAACGAGATTCATTATTAAAAACTGACTGATTCCAAAGGAAATTGAAAGGAACCGTGATACTTGAAATAATGAAAACATTCACGATTCCAAGAAAAGATGCGAACAAAGCGTGAAAAGAGATGCAAATAGGAAAAGTAGTTAAGCCATAATTTGAAGGAGTTGATTCATCATCGTGTTCATCATGTGGATAATTTTGTCGACTCATAGTTGTGGTTTAAAATTATAAAGGAGGAGAGTAGAATGAAGATGTTATAATATCTGCTGTGAGTAGGATAAAACATAAATCGGATGCTGTTTCCAATTATCGATATCCATAAATAGCATATAGTGCTATCATTAAATACTCAATTTAGAGTAAGTTTTTAAGAGCTATAAATGAGATATCTAGAATTTTAAAAACATCTAAAAGTAAAAAAAGCTTAATGATCAAAAATTATTTATAAGAATTCCATTTCACATTATTTTTCAAATAGGGTGGTATTATTACTTACAGATTTTGCATCTACTTAGATACTTCAATTGATACTTAGCCATTGGTTATATATCTTTAAGTGGGTATTGTTTTTGTGAATCCTAAATAGATTTATAGAAAACAAAAATTAAAAACTTTAATGATATAAGGTGAAAAATGATAAAAATGATAAAATGATAAAATGATAAAATAAAGATCAAAAATTTATATTTAAATGATTTTATATATAATTTATATATATAATGTAATTCAAGAATTCCTACGAAGTGTATGCCTCTGTTATAAGTAAAAATTCAATTTCTAAGACATTTATGATGATCATTATGATGATAAAGACAAGAATATATAATGTACTATGCCTCACATGTCCCATGATTTTGATACTATAGATTTGACCTTTAACATGGTTAATATGATTGTTCATTATTGTGATGTTCGACTTCATTAGTTAGAGGCCATTATTTTCTTGATTTGGAATTTGTTGTGTAAGGCTGAAATATTACTTGAATAATCTAATTTTCTTGAGACTATATTTCGTGATTGTTATTAAATGATGATTGTTGTGGTGACACTAAGTATAAACATGTTGTCCTAGGTTTTGAACAAATCTATAATAATTTGATCGATTCATAAATCGCTGATTAGATCCATGAATTGTGGGATAGGAAGTGGTGTGTAAGAGATTTTAGAAACAGTTTAGCTTATTTTAATTTGAATTGAATGAGGATAAAATTGATGAAATATTTCTCGCTGTGTTCAGGTCTGAGGATCATGCATTGAAGAAGTTTAGGTGTATAACTTTGTATACCAATAACATGGTCTTTGGGATGCTGATGAGTTTGGGTTGGGGTTTAGAAATCTTGAATATTATTCTTACATCATCCTCAAGGTATTATATAGTTCACGATCTTATATTAATAAATTTCTCAGTGCCTATTTCTCCCAGTTACGACTTCATATGAACTGTTCTAACGGTGATACTAACAGTTTTAGATACTATCACACTATATACGTCTCCATATTTTTTCAATGACGTTTAGAATCTATATTTTCAATTATGAACATCATCGTTCCTACTATTTTTATGTGATCGAATATTCAAATTAAATATCTGGACTTATATTTTACAACTGGGGATATTTAAGTCAACCAGTAATAGCTATCGATATATACGCATAGTACTGTACTATCGTATCCTCTTTCAGAATAGACCTGCATTATTGATAATAAAAGTTTCCTCTTTCGGAATACACTCGCAACTAAAATCACAGTTGCTTTTACCATCCTGCATAATATATATTAAAAATTATTCACATACTTTCTTTTTTTTTTTTTTTTAAATAAAGCAAATAAAATTAAATTATGTAATGTTATATGTATATGTATATACGTAGGACTTTGATTTTTTGGTTGTTTGGCTGTTAGCATCTTGGTTCCTTCTTTTGATCACATGGAAGTCACCTGAGTATTTGGTAACATTTTCTCCAGTTTTCACTTAGCTTTGTTATTGTTGACTTCAATAGCTGGGGATTACACCCTTGTGGGCACGCTGATGCTGAATGGAGGATATTTACCCTATCATTTGCAATTCCTACCATTGAGGTTTTTGCTTTGCACTTTTATATTTCAATTGTGGCTTTGATGATGAATTGTTGTAGTGCCAACCCACCTTCTGTTTGAATTAAGGGGGTAGTTGAAATTTGTTATTCCACTTTCCTCTCTTGCTGTTTTTTGTTTATGTTACACTTTTGAATTATATGGTGTAGTGTTTGTTCTTCGCCGCATTTATATGGTGTTAGAGGCTGCTTGAAGTATTGATGGGCGTAATGTGTAAGCATGGCCTGTGACACATCTTAAGATGATGCTTGCTACTTTTCGGTCGCTTTTTCTTATTATATTCATTAGTGGTGATTGTTGGACCTTGAAATCGATATTTGGCGTGGCTTGGAGTTGTCGAAAGAAATTGCCTGTTGTCGAGGCGTGGTATCTGTTTTTCCATTTTTGGATGCAGATTTTGGTGATGCTTTCCTTAATCATCAGTTGAATTCTTGCTCTTTCTTTTTCTGATTTAAGTTGCTAGTTGTTGAAATTGTCAACATTTTTACTTGGTATTTCGTTGGTTATGGTTTGTAATAAGTCTATGTTTGATTTCAATTCTGGGGCTTGTTTGTTTCTTCTAGATGCATTATTGGTTTGTTTTATCGGGTTTGATGGCGATATGTTTGTGTATCTTCGCAATGCTTTGAGGAGGTTGATTTTTGCTAGTGTTATTGTTATTGGTGGGATACTGATTATAACTTCCATTATATCGACTGGTGTTGTAATGGCCCCGATTATTTTCCTAATTGCTTGGTTTTGAATTTTTTGAATTTTTTGGGTTTGATATTTTGTGGCGTGGGTAAACCAGAGTTCGCTAGCATAACTAATGATTGGTAGAACACAGCTCAGGTATAATTGTCTCATCAATATAATTGGGATTCCTCGATGATATCCTCCCAGTCTTCCGAGTGCGTTTTCGGTGTTTTGTGTTTTCTTTATCAAAGATTTGATGTGGAATTTGTACTTAAGTTTTGATTCTTGCCAGACCCCTAATATTTTCAGCATCTTGCTTGGTGGTTTCATTGTGCCATCGGGCAGTCTCATGCTGTGCTTAGAGGGTTCTGCTTTTGTGTTGGATGGGAAGTGTAATAGTCCTAGCTTGTCGCCTAAGTCGAATTCTGTGCGATTTGTTTTTGCCCATTTGCAACATTTAGCTAAAATGGTTGAGCATAATTTGGTGGTGTCTTTCGGTAGTCCATGTACCAATATACTAATACCATCGATGTAATAATAGGTATCTCCACCAAGTTGTTGTATTATTTTATATATGGGGCTTGTTGAGATAAGGAACAATAAAGGGCTGACAGGACTGCCTTGTGGCACGCCACAATGGATTCTCCTGGTAGGGCTTATTTTTACGTCCACTAATAATGAACATGTTCTGTTTGTCATAAAAGATGTTACCCATTTTATGGCTTGTGGTGGGATTTGAAATGATTTCAGGATGGGTATTAGGTTGCTTAGGTTGAGGTTTTAAAAGACTCCCTTGATGTCGATCGCCATCAGTGTGGAGCCCTTCTTTTTGTTGTTATAGATTGCTTGTGTCATCGCTAATAAGTTGTCGGTGGTGTTATATCCGCTTCTCCCTCCGTATTGTTGTGGTGGCAAGAAAGGAGTGGTGATTTGTGTTAATCTATTTGTGAGTATTTTCTCCATCAGTTTACCCATGGTATTGATCAAACATATTGGTCGGTAGTTGTTAGGTTTTTTGTGATTGCCTTTGTTTGGTTTTGGCAGTATGATAATAACTTATAATCTTAATACCCATATATATCTTTGCGCGATTACTTAACTTTTACTTATACATATAACTTATCAATATACATTCAAATAATATTACTTGCTATAAGGTCCCATAATACTTTAATAGCCTACTACCACCGATACCACTGTTATAATCGGCGAACATGGACATGGATAATAATACTAATCTGGAGTTATTAGTCACCCGAAACAGGAGTGATCCAATGAGGGTTTTCCCAGCTGAAATACCACTCAAAATATTTAATCAAATAATTGATCAAGGATCGTTGCCAGAGCTCAAACAGACTCAACGCGTCTCTCGTTATTAGTATAATCAATTCAATTAACCCAGATTTTGGAAGCTAGTCTTATCTCCTTCAGATCAAAACAAATACCAACTATGGCTAGTAGCTACGATTAAAAAGATGAATAAATTTACAGTCCCAGTCATAGCAAAAAAGCAACTTAATATAAATTTAAATGGTTCGATTTCAAAGCGTAGACGCTTGCAAAATGGTTATGATGAAAATTTTAATCTCATTAAAAATGGTTTAGGTTATAAATTATTTCTGCAATATAATAATTCAATAATAAAATGAAAGAAAATGTACGGTTGTATCAAGATTCTTTCATCCATCACCAAAGCATTTGATGATACGAAATTATCTTCAAATCCATTTAGTTTAAAGTCAGCTCATTAGCTAAATTTCGAAATCAATTTTCACAATTTCCGGCTAGCTATCCTTTCACTGATATGCTGTATACATCATATGGTGACATTTTGGCATTTAAATTTTTTGATGGAAAGCTCTATGAATTGAGAAAAGAAATCCATGATGCATATCGATATCATTGTCACAGGTATTTAATTATGTCTATATGGAAATTATACACATCAATTATTGGTTTATAAGATAACTACTGGTAAGCTTTTAAAAAGATTCACCCACCCATATTTACCAACCTACAAGTCATTCTCCCTATCTGGTAAGTATGTTTATACTTATGCGTCTACATCAGAATTATTAAAAGTTTATAAGGATACGATCTATATGATCCCTCTACGCCATCGTAACTTCTGTTGATTTCAGCTACCGTAATCGACAGCTTATACAAAGTGAAGATCTCAAAGCTATTGATTTTGGAACTTCTTCCATAGAAAGAATGTGTGAACATATTGGAGTTCTAATTTAAATTTTTTTAGATGAAAAGGTGTGTTCTCTTTAATCTATAGCTTTTAATAAAGCCAAATATATTTAAGTTTATTCATTCAGTTAATACTTTAATATCTTATCTGCTTTCTTCATAATTAATCAAGATAATTTAATTGTAATATAAGTGCATGATGATCACTTAATCCTTAATTTCTTGTTATTTTCCGAAAACAAAACCATTTCAGGATTTCAGTTGAACCTAACCTTTCAGTAATTATTAGTAATCCTAATTATTTTAATTCAAAAAACAAAACATCCAATACTAGTTTTGAATTGTAAAAAAAAGAATTACTAGTCTTAAAATCAGAAGACATAAAATAAATAATATTAACATGTTTTAAAAAATGATTTTATTAATGTTCAAAATAGGAACGACTTTGAAGATTTCCCTACAACTGATATAACTCTTGATAATAGTACGGGTAAACGTTACAATAGATTGAGCGCTTTCCGTGTCTCTGGAGGCTGTATGAAGAAGACCCGATATATAAAAATAAAAAAGGTAAAACTAAAATCAATATTACTTAAAGCTATCCTGCAGATGAGCGGCCTCTTCATAATGAATAAAATATTCTTTCTTACCATCAGCCCATAAGTTCATTCATTGTTTAATATCTCCCTCGGTGAAATCTAAGTTTCTAGTAGAAGTATTTTCGATCTGATTAATGGTGTTTTTGTCCACTTTGTCAAAACATATTCAATCTATATCACCTTTTTGAAAAGCATATTTTAGAGCTCAACACCTGTTAGCATCGCTCAAGGAAAATAGTATTTCTTTTGTCAGAAGCTACAGGTATATATTATTATTAAAGATTAGATGTGGGTTTCTTTATATACACTATACCTCTCAACGTACCGATTTGGAAATTTCACATATTGCAGGACAATAGCGTTGCAATCAAACCAGTTATAATTATAATAGATGAATTTGATTGATGTATCTTTCCTTTTAACTTACATAGTAAATGTTTTTAATCACTATATTTAATGAATTAAAATAGGAGGCTACATACATAATTTGTATCAAATATTCGGAATTATTCAATCAATAGCTATGGTGGAATAACTAATACTCTTCTATATATTGATTACCACTTACTGCTAATTTTCTACAATGTTATACTACATGAATAGCATATTATCATTAATTACTTAAAACTTATTAGATTCGTATATTCGTATATAAAATGATATTAATATATTATGTTAGACTTTTGATTAAAATAATATATATGTTTTTTGTTTCAATCCAAGCATTCTCTTCTCATGTCAACTTACACCTATTTCGGGTTTGCAATTAATACCAAAATAGATTCCAACAGAAGACTTATTCGTAAAATCTTTTGAAACAAACATTATTCTTATGTGAGGATAACTTATTAGATGAACCAAAGATTTTATTACATTTATGACATCTATAGTTCAATTCTCCATTATGAACACGCTTAAAATGATTGTCCAACGCTGCAGTCCCTTTGAATGCCTTGGGACACTTTTTGCACAAGTATTTCCCTTCTACTGTTATCTCTGAAAATTTTACTTCTGATACCTCTGGGTTCAACTTGACTGGAAAAATATTTTGATTATTTGGCTTCTGTTTATACTTCTGAGCTTGATTTTGATTTTGATTTTGATTTTGATTTTGATTTTGATTTTGATTACTATAATTAACCGTCGGTAAAAATTCTTCTTTTTCTGGGGCATCTTGAAAATTAGGTACTCCATAATGATTATGATTAAATAATAAATTTGATTCAATTCCATAAGACTGGAAAAATTCACCCGACGAAACATTACTACAAAATTCAAATTGTGGAGCTTCATCATGTTTATAATTAGTTAAAAATAATGGTTCATTTGGATCTGAGAGATCCAAATCAGTCCAAGAATATTTATTATAATCTTCATTATAGTTCAGAAAGCGATCTGCTTCATTTTGGTCCAACTGTAGGGAAGGAATTTCAATGTTATTCTCATTATAAATTGACGAGGACTCTGCTTCTTTTTGGTCCCACTCAACTGGAGGAACTTTGTAGTAATTATCATAATAATTAAATGAACCTTCAGATTTATTATTCTGCAGGTCAAGCGAAGGAATATCATAATAACTTTCTTTAGAATTTAATGAGCACTCCGCTTCATTTTCGTCCAACTCAAGCGAAGGAACTTCATAGTTATTAAGATTATATGTCAATGGAGACTCTGATTCCTTTTGACCCAACCAAAACGAAGGAACTTCATAAGCATGATCATTATAATTCAATGGACACTCTGTTTTACTTTGGTCAAAGTTAAGGGAAGGAGTTTCATGATCATCTTGACTGTAATTCAATAAAGATTGTATCGCATTTGGGTTCAACTCAAGCGAAGAAACTTTACCTTCATAATTCTTATCATTATAAAAATGATTTTGAGTAACATTCATTAAATTTTCTGTTTCTTGTTTCTTGACTGTGGGTTGTAAGGTTCCAAAATTTCCATCAGTAAGTATTGTTTTCTTATCCCATTCTAGAGATTCTCGTATATCATACTCATCAAAAGGAGACTCAATCTTGTTTTTGAATTCATGAATATTATGATTTTCATCCATAGCTACTAGTAACCCAATTGTAGAATTCATTTGCTTATATGTGCTGATAGTACCAATAAAATTAAATAGAAGTCTTGATTATGGTCAACGGTAAAGAAAAGAGTAAAGAGTGAGAAGGGATTTAAATAGTTGGAAGATGTGAAAATACTTCATCTTTATTTGTAGTTTCTCTTTTAGGCCGAAGAATAGGCCTCTAATTTCTCTTTTTGGTATCACACAAAATATTCAAGCCTAGCAAATATATAGGGTTTAAGATTACAAATTTAGTAATTAAAATCCCCCCACATAATAAAATTTTCTCTTTATTGCATGAGCCTATATTATTTTCTATTTCTCTAATTATTCTAACACATCAGTTATTGGAATTATTGAAAGTCTATAGATTTTGATGTGAGCTGTTTTATAAATGATCTTATGTTCAATATATTGCAATTAAATTTTTGATAGGCTAGAGGATTAGATACTAGGATATTTCACTAATTACTACCAGATGTTAAAAGCTAAAGACCGATAATATGACAAATATTCATGAAAATAAATGATCTTGGGAAGTCCTTATAAGTTAATAATTAGAATAAAAATGAACATCTAATTTTAATCCGATATTGTAAAAGAAAGGCCTAAAATACGATTTATTCAGTTAATTACAACCACGGAGCGGTTAAGAAATCAACATAATATTTATTATCTCAAAGCCAATATATAAATTACTACAAAAGCTTTCATTAATTTTCCTTTTTGATTTAGTATTTAATTTAAGTGATCTAAAATGTTGGTATAGGGTAGATGTGTTGTATTTCAATATGCATATTTGAATGTCCACTTCGCATTCATTTGTTTGCATACATACTGTACATACGTCGTTCAAAAACAAAAAACTAAAAACCTTCTCTCGGTGTTTCTCTAACTGGCAGTACTATATAACCGGTGACCGAGTAGCCTACAAAAACTTATACTTTCGTTAGAATAGTGAATATCAATGATCCTCCAGTCTTAGAGATCATAGCAGTGTATTTGTATTTAATATTAATTCTAAACTTTGGTGTTATAAGGTTTCCAGCATAATGTTATAATAGAGATGAATTCAATCATATGGGCGATGATATGTTGGTGCTTCAGGGAGGATAAAACACAGAAATATTATGTTCTTCACTTCAATATAGTGTTGAAGTGAATAGTAGAAATTTCTGCTTTGTGTTGTTCTCTCATGATTATATGAAGAGATTACCCATGTGCTGAATTGGATTCAGGCTGGTTATAATGGTCGTCCTTATTCTAACAACACCATATCCCCTCCACAAAATCAATACATCTTCATTCCAGCTTTATAAATAGATGTGTTACGAAGATAACGGTTTTGAAATTCTGTTTTCGATCGAATTGATATGAAAACGGTAGCGAGAATCGAAATATATAGGTAGAAGAATAAATATATGTAGTGGACAAACATGTCCGAACCTATGTTATGCTGCGAACACTCATATAGAAGGTTCCTGGAAGGTAGCTCTCATAATTATTTTAAGCAGTAGCCGACAATTTACATGTGGCAGAATATTAAGTGTGCAATATGTCCGGGCTTTATAATTAGTACCACATTACCTATAATCACTTCATTTGTATACCACTCAAAGTAATTGGATTGAAAACATTGCTTAGATCGAAAGGATTCGTCTTCTAAATCGGTGAATATAGCTGATCGGACAATTCAAAAAAATGGCTGCAGGATCATTCAATATTAAAACTGATGATGGCTACAAGATCTAAATGATTTTGAAAATAAAGTATAAAAGATTGGTGATTCATTATATTATATTAAGGTAATATTTTCAGTTGGGTTTTCCGTGACTATTAAGCCTTTTACTACTGTGTAATTAACGTTATAATTATATAAGGAAAAAATGTGTTTCTTATGTTTGGTAACAAGTTACTAACAACCTCTTTTTACCTCCTCACAGCAGAAAATATTAATATATAACGTGTCTATTCTTCTCTTCTCTTTCACAATTTTAGACAACTATTATGAATGAACAACAATTTCCATCTGAGAAAGATGATGTTACTCCATCCCCATCTTCTTCTCCTTTCCCTTCTCCAGATAACGCTCCAATTCATTCTTATATTCCCATTCCTCTTAATATTTTGTTAACAATTTCCATAATTATACTTGGAATTATGAATATTATCGGTCTTGAAATCATTACAGTTCCTTTTAACCTCGTGATGATTAATTCTGAATTGTGCCCAAATTGTTATTGTTACCAATCTGGTTTATGTGTCTCAAAAGAGACTCATTTAATAACGCTTTTTGGTATTTATCTTCCAATGATATCAGGTAGTTTTTTTGCATTTTTACCAACATTACTCGACAAAAAAATATATGGGGTTACTCTGGCGCTAGCCCTATTGCTTTCAAATATGATTGGAATATTAATTTTCTTCCATTTGTTATTGGAAGTTCCAGTTGAACCGTTCCTTAATATCCATAGGGATCATAATTTTATCATCAACTTCAAAGGATATTGGTCAATAAATCTGTTTATTGACATCAGATTATTAACTTTTTTATGGATCTATCAATCCTCTACCATAGTTACCTATATTATGGATCAACTTACTATTGGAAGTGTCACACCTTCAGGTCTTCGTGGATGTGGATTGCTTCTCAGCGCATATATATTAGGAAGGTTCGCTAATCCGATTGATTTATATGGTTTATTATATTTTATAGGTAATTATATTAAAGAGTTACAATCGTCTACAGCTGATGATAACTGCATCAGATGACATGCAATTACATCTTACTAACATCTCTTTTAGTTCCCTCATTACTACTATATGCTTTTGGTTGTTTATGGATTCACTATCCTACAGCACAAATCTTGAATTCAATGAATGAAAATCAATCTACGAGTTTGGATGAGAATCCATCACAAGACTAGAATTTCATATCGGAATGAAAAAATTTATAGCTTATGGTAATCTTGTAATCGAAAGTAACAATAAGAGACCTGTTGATCTTAATATAAAAATTGATGATGAGAATAAGCAACTCGCTGATGGTAACATGAATATTGAAATTTGCATTAAGCAACTTGCTGACCAAAAACAAGATCTTATGAAGTTGAGGGAATATAAAGAACAATTACAACACTCATATGTTGTAAGTACTTGTTAAATTGCATCAAATATTGACAAAAGGTCGTGATGATGATTATAAGAGTCTTGGAGATGAATTAAAAAATACTTCGCTTGAAGAATAGTTGCTGAAAGAATATAAATATTACAGAAAATTTACTTTAGTAATTTGTCATGATTAAGTGTATCCTTTTTATTATTTAAAATATCTTCCCATTCAATATATATCTTAGATGAAAACTGTAATTAATTATATGATAGTGGGAGCTTGAAATTGGGTGTGTATAAGTTGAGGCTAATCTTGGATATGTTTTTGAGTTTAGGTTAACATGTAATTCTTTGTTACAATGCTCATCTGAAGGGTTTTATTTCCTTACATTTTTCATCTTCTTTATGTTGTAAATTTTCCCTTTTTAATGAGTCATTATCATTATCTTGACTATATAAATTTAGGGATCTCAAAGGTATCTAAACTTTTTCAACACGAGGAATACCGGCTAATCTGAAATTGTTGGTTATTTTTATTATTGTTAAACGTAGGGAATAAAGCACATATATTACTTTCTTGTTTCTCTAAAGCTGATGGTTCGATTGAAATTTCAAGTTGTTATAAAAAAATTAACTCCAAATATTGATTTCTCCAAATCATCAAAATCATATTAATTATAACAATAATAATCATACAAAGAGAATGTTAAACTTCTAACAATATTATCTGATTTTACACCAAATGAAGAAGTAACGGATTTAAACAGTGGTACTACTGTTAGAAAATGGTTAAATAAAACTAGTACACATTTCATTGTTATGAATGAGGAAACTTTAGATATTCTTAAAATTTAATTACAAATAGATGAAAATAAAAGTGACAAGAATTAGTAGTAGCCTTTGGTTCGAGTTATAAATGTCTTGATTCATAAATCTAACTTAGTTATATTTTTAATTTAATTCCATTAGATTGATTATACTAAAAATCTTGAAGTTTTATTTATTATTTTCCATAAGAATTTTTTTTGATTAAATTGATATTCTTATTAATTCATTAATGAACCATTGTTTTTGGCTTCTCTCAAATTTGTAAAATCAAATTTGACTGTTGAACAGTCTATAGCAAAGTTGTACCCGGCAATATAATCGCAATGAATATTCTGCTATCTGGTTTACTGCTTATTACTTTATCTTTCTACGTACAATATTATACTACACGAATGAAAATCATATTATGATTAATTATTAATACTTTATTAGATTTGTTATACATATATAAAATCATATTAATCTATTATGTTAGACTTTCGATTATAATACTTTTCTCTTGTTATAGTCCAAATATCCTACCCCGATACTAACCTACACCTTTCATTGGTGTATTTGATTCTAAAATAGGCATCTATATTAGTCTTTATAGACTCATTGAAAACACACATTCTTATGTGAGGTTAATTTATTAGAAGAACCAAACCTTTTGCCACATTTATGACAGCTGCAGTTCAATTTTCCACTATGGACACACTTAAAATGATTTATCAATGCTGCAGTCCCTTTGAATGCCTTGGGACACCTTTTGCACAGGTATTTCCCTTTTACTGTAATCGCGACATAGTTTTCTTCTGCTCCCTTTGGGTTCAACCTGACTGGAGTAATTTTCTTATAATTATACCTAGGCATGTGGATATGATGAAGATTATAATTATGCTTCTGAATACTATTCTGATACTGGATATTATTCTGATTCTGACTCTGATTATTAACTGTTATCAAAGATTCTTTTCCCTCTTGGTCACATTCAAATCGAGGAACTTCATAATCAATATCATTAAATGAAAATTCATTCCGGTCTATCATGTCAAACTCAGTTCCAAGATAATTCAATAAAATAGAAAGCTCATTTGTGTTCAACTCAAGTGGTGTAACTTCAGAATGATTATCATCATTCATTCTGAATCCATGAAGCGTATCATTCTCTTCTTTAGTTAGTTCTAAGAAGTTTGATGAATTCATTTTTATACCGGTATGTGGAGATGAGGATAATGGAAGTGTTGATTATGATCGATTGTAAAGAGATTGGATATAAGTAAGATGGGAGATAAGTAGTTAGAAATGAGAAAATACTTCACCCTCCATGTTCATTCCCTTTCTGGAAGCTTAACAGAACTGTAGGTGTTTCCATTTAGGATCACACAAATATTCAGGCCTAGAGAAGTTTAAGGTTTAAGCATTTTACAAATTTGGTGATCTTTCCTGGCCTACATATTCCTAGTTTCTGTTTATAGCATTAACATATCGCAACTAAATAAGAAGCTTATTGCTATATATTTCTCTGAGAGTAGTGGTGGACACATAAATGCTTCCTTTTTTCATAGTTCAGTTGGTGGGAGGAGAAATTCATGGAAGCTTAAGGATGAGCACACCCAAAACATTTATCGTAAAATTTATTCCTCAATTATGTTAACACCTTTGCAGCTATTTCAGAAGAATTCACCCAAAGTTCTTTTCCAAAAGTATGTCTTCAATACTGAATACGATTAATGAACCTTAACTATATAATTACGGTGGTGATCCACCAATAATCCCCATATTTCAGTGTAAAGGTCTTAAATCGAGATAGGAGCTTTATTTTTACCTATACTCTAATGCATTTATATAGTATTTGAATGGATTAATATTTAAGAGGTGATGATACTTTTTAGCCTTTTGTTATCCAGACAAAAATTTTAATGCTTCATACCACCAGCCGTATGTAAAATTATAATATTGTGCATACAACATTAGAAATGTAGTATATGATGGATGCAGCAAATGATAAAAGTCTAACTATCTATGATATTCATTATTTGTATGGTATTGAAATTAAAATTGGAAATCCGCTTAGATGACTATTAAAATAGACACTTCTTATCAATACCGACGTTTGAAAATCTTTAAAAGAGTTAAAAGAAAGCTATATCTTCATTAAAGAGTTTAAGAAATCTTCAAGCTTTTGAAACACCCGTGTTGATCATGTTTTGTTTTACAGAAAGGTAGTCAAAATTAGGAGAGATGAATCTGGGCGATTAATTAATTCAACAAGCGATCTAATATGTGATTCAACATGTGGCCGAGCTGTAATGATTATAGCAAATACACCGTCGATTTTTAAATTACTGTACCTAAATTCATCAAATTCATTAAATTCATCAAATTCACCAGAAACAGTGAGGGAAACTCATTACCCCTTTTTTCTCCTTCAATTTTTTATTTGAAAAACTACCATTTTACTATTGGATATATAGTTATATAATTAAATTAGAATAGTTTTTGTTATTACATAGTTTCATATATATGGGGTGATATTTATGAAGATCTTCATTTCCCTTATATATTAGCGAGTTGCCACATTATTTAGTTTTAGAAAAACACACGTTCTTTATAATATAAATTTATTACCAACTATGCCTCCGAAACAATTCAAGGACATCGCCACTGATGAGCCCATAACCCAACATTTACCAATTTCAATATGTCAAAATGTTAAATCGATAATCGACTTTGTTTCTAAACTCCCTGATGAAATATCGGATATTATTTTTTTAGCTCGTCTACCAAAAACTTTACTGATTAGTAGAAGAGTTTCCAAATCATGGAAAAAATAGTTCAAAATGATGTTATATGGAAATCAAAATTTAACGATCAAAAGTATTGGAAATATTATAATGATGATTCAGAAACTGACTCATGGTATGAATTGTTCAAAGAACGATCTATTTTAGAATCAAATTGAAAACTTGATAAATTCACAGAGCATAAATAAATTCTGATGAAACAGAGTGTATTGAATTATTTAGATCTGATAAAACCATAAAGTAGTTCTCCTTTAGCTATAAATGGTGTTGCTTTATACAATGATTATATTGTATGTTGTAATGATGATAATATTGGGTTTTGGAAAATAAGTCTCGATAACTTAAAACATTGACTACAGTATAATATACAGCGTACTTTTAATGGTATGTGTTAAAGTTCAAAGTGCCTGTTCTCCCAGTTGCGCCAAAAAGCTAATCGACTCTTTAGTGAACTGTTCCAAGAGTGTAATATATCCAACAGTATGGATGATTCTAATGCAGTCTTATGATTGAATTTGTAATCTCTCTCATATGAGTATATATGTAAGCAAATAAAGGTCTATTCAAATCCTGTTGTTCTTCATTTGCACATTCAAGATCTACTTCATCCGAATTTTCCTTATTCATTAAGCTCTTTACATTCATAAGCCTATTGAATGTTTCGATCATATCATCAATCTTCTTAGTCATCAAGGCATTTGAATCTTCCATTTTCTTGACTCTTTCTGGGAGATCTACGACTTGTGGACCAAGACTATTGGCCGTATATCTACTTGTTGATTGTTTATCTTCCATTCTAATTATCTTATTTGCAGTTATTGATACCTTTAGTTTGTGTATTAATTAGTATAAATATATTGATAATATTGATGTTAAAATTTTGTATTTAAGTCGTGGAGTTTAAATATCTATCGAACTATTTACATATATATATATTTTTGTGTCAATTTGCACTAATTTGATTGGTCAACATAATTTTATTTTAGAAACTTTTAATTGTATAAGGTGAACTTTAACAATATGTTTAAAGACTGATTGAAATGAAGGTATTATCTATTTAATTCCATGTCCCTTAACCACTTTATAATTTATATATAATTAAACTAACAATTACACTAAGATAAATGGTTCTTTTAGAACATGAAATCTTAGTAAACTGTGTTCTCCTCTGCTTACAAATGTAACAACCCCGCTGAAAATGATGGCATTGTACTTATTTTGGCTTTGCCACCATCGATATCATCTCCCTATTACAAAATGTTATCCATCTACAAATCTACTGATGTGCATGGTTATGCATACGCCATTATGGTCATATTCAAGGTATAGCTCACTAGGTAAAATGAAACCCACAATACGGAATTGGAGATCTTCAGATACTGTGTTCACTCACATCATGTGTGGTGGTATTTGGTTAGCTCATATTTGAAACATCGAATATTATAACTATTATAAAATATACCTATTGACACCTGCGTTTTTCGATTACGTACGTTAATAATTATTCTGTTTCATCATACATGTAGATATCAACTAATCTAAAGAAGTTAACCATTGATTTTACAGCATTTTTAGTTTTAGTAGTATAGTGAATCTATTACATGGTTTCGACTAACTTGCAAAATATCTAATTACAAGCAGGCAGGGCAGTATCATACCAATAATACCATAATATAATAATCTTAAGTTTATTTATAATTTAGGTTATAATGACAATTATAAATAGAGGGCAACATCCTCTTTTTAATTCTTTCATCTTAAATCAAAAATCTTTCAAGAATGGGTTTGTTTTCGTTCTTGTTTAAATCGAAATCTCAGAGATCTAATTACTATGAGCGAGAAGCTGATAAAAAAAGAAAGAAAGAGAAGAAGGCTAGCAATTCTGCATTCTTAACAGTATTTACTGCTACGGCTGGTAGTGTGTCTGGTGGCGGTGGTTCCTAATTGCCACAAACTATTAATATTAAATGAACATACTATATAATTATAGCAAGTGCACGTTCAGATCGCTTAATTACTCCTCCTATCTTACTCTTAATTTTTGACGAATTCTTTCAATATTTGGTGTAACTTTGTGAACAATAAACAAATCTTAAAATGAAATATAAAAACTATATCAATAATGTCAGCTGGGACAAAAACATAATTGCAATCAAAAACTTATCAAAAATGGATCCTATTGAAAGTCTCAATAATCACGACTCAAATAATTCTTGGTTCCATTGATAACTTATTATAAATTGAAGAATCTACTTAACTAGACCATAATTTGATATATTTAATTTTCCAATAAAAGCGTAATTATGCATAGCTCCAAATAGGAATCATATAAAACTTTAGACCCTATATCCCATAAGTTCTACCGGTCTATATGTTTTTCTGGGGTTGTTTCCTCTAAAGCTCCCCGCGTTGATTCTGACGTCACACAGCTACCTAATTGGTCTCAACTCCTTCTGTAAACCATTAAATCTACTCCTAAACATGCTACTATTTTGTTACTAGTATATTATATATTCAAATAATTGAAGAGTCCACTTAAATATAAGATGTGTGTGTATTATAGACTATGTTGGATATATTACACTCTTAGAACAGTTCACCAAAGAGTCGATTGGCTTTTTGGTGCAACTGGGAGAACAGGCACTTTGAACTTTATCAGTCTATAGCCCTAAAATCTTCACGTCCCCATTAATATTAATCTAATCATGATGCACTCCATAAAAATAGAAGCCACACCCAATTTCAACGTCAACTACAGTACTATTAGTCTATCTCATTAGTATCTTTAGCAGTGTCATAATTTGTCAGAATGAACCTAAAAAGAAATATAAAATTAGATATAACAAGGATACAAGAAGTCTGAGCTTAATCTATAAATACTTTAATTAAAAATCAGATTTATATGAATAATTCATTTTAGACCGTTTAAAAGATATCGTTCATTAAAGATAGAAAACTCAATTTGTTTTATAATAATAAATTTTTTGACTAATTCTTAAAATTCAACGTATATCCAATTCTTTATAAACATATAAAGTAGTCTTAAACATTAAAAATAATCATCATATTCATGTATAAGATAACTTAGCAAGAGCATAAGAAATATTGGGTGAGCCCTATTCACCTTCTCAAAATAGTTATGCAGAACGCTTCATTAAAACATCAAAGTAAATAATAAACACATTTTTAATTGATCCCAGTTTACCTTCAAAATTCTGGGAATTTTCCTTATATATTTTTTGTTAGAGTTATGTGATATAATCTACGCCCATACTTAGATATACAGTCCTGTTATAATTTCTCTTCCCTATTCCTCCCGTGTGATCATTGTCTGACTCACTTGTTGATAGATTATCCGTTTCACTTCCCTCGATCCCATTTAGTACTGTCATTTTTACTACCACCTTCAAACGTTCACAAAACCTAAATTTAATACCCGCCATATACATTTATGATAAAATCAAACTAATGCTATTGCTATTGGATGAATTGGAAAATACTAATTCTCCTGTTAGAGTAACATTAAGTGAAGATCTTAAATTGTTACTGCCTGATATTCTCAAGAAAGAGAAGGAATCAATGGTACACTCAGATGCAACTATGACGAAATTGATAGATTCACCAAAGCCCAATCTATCAACAACAGCTACAATTGATAATCATTGAATTTCAACGACATTTCTTCCGGCATCTACGATCCACAACAAATAAGAACTCAAACAAAACAATGGTTGATGAACATTCTACTAAAGACAACAATAAAAACATTTCTTAAGAGATTACGAAACCTACCACGAAACCTACCACGAAAGATTCAACAGCTACAACGGTCAATATAGCCGAATTAGAAAAAGCAAACTAATTTTGAATGTTTCACAAATTAACATACATAAAAGACATTCCGGATTGGACACGGCTCATGAATTGATGGCGGACGATAGCGATATTGTACTGCTTCAAGCGCAGGATAAAGCTACACGGGTCGTCATCCTTAGATCTTAATTTTTAGGTATTCAAAACAATCCCCAATAACAAAGTTATGAGATATTGATTTCCATCAATTTACTAATAGACATATTTTATGTTATTTGATCGGCATTGTAAATATTATTGTAGAATAGAGAATAATAAAATAATGGAAAAGTTGAAAGGAATATTAATCGTCATAAAGACCAATAATGACAAATAAAGACACAGTAATCCATGGAACGCCCAGTGTAAATATCATACCGATATTACTTAAGCTCTTTTTTGATGGTTAACATTTTAGTAATTATTAATAATAATAATATGGTCCTTACAACAATTTATATTGCCAGAGTATGTTTAAACCTCCAAATATAAATAAAACCAATTATCATGTAAATTAATTTCCTTTGGTGTTTTTTTTTTATTAGCATGGGTATCGAGCTAATTGGCTTCCACCTCCACATGTTCCTAGTCCAACTGGTATTTTGTCAGATCCTCCATTAGCACCACATGGTGTCACACAAGCAAAAGAACTTGCAGATTATATCAAAACTTTGGATCCAAAGCCTGAATTGATATTCAGTAGCCCCTTTTATAGATGTATTGAAACCTCGGTTCCTGTTTCTGAAGCTTTAGGTCTTGATATTAATCTTGAAAATGGAATAGGGTAATTATCAATATTATTACTATTATTATTATCATAATGAATACTAACTAATTTAATGTTTAGAGAATGGTATAAACCAGATAGATCTGAAATTCCATCACCAGCATCTTTAGAACTTTTACAATCATTATTTAAAACTGTTGTTTTAAAAGATACTACTTTAATAACTCCATCAATAAAAGGAGAAAATGAATCACAAATATTTAATCGTTGTTCAAAATTTTTATCAATTTTTCTAAAGACAATTAATGAAAAGCAACCTAATATTAAATCAATATTATTTGTAACACATGCTGCTTCAAAGATTTCACTTGGAATGGCATTATTAGGTAAATCAGGAGTTTATGATAAATTAAATAATGATGGTGAAAAAATTAAAAGTGGTACATGTAGTCTTGATACTTTTAAATTTAATAATAATGATAAAAAATGGGAATTGATTGTTAATGGTGAAACAAGTTTTTTAAAAAATGGTGAAGAAATGAATTGGTATTTCGATAATCCTTTTGAAGCTGGATCTGATGAAGATATTAAATGGAGACAAGAAACTGCTAAAAATGATGATAAATATGATCAAAATAATACAAATGATGATGATGATGATGATGATGATGAATTAGTGGTAGGTATTTGAAAGCAAAGAAGATAAAATATAGATAATATAAACAGATTGTCATTTACTAATAGCATAGTCTTAGGAAACATATTTTACAATTGATATACCTGATACTATAATAAATAATAACACATTACCAAGCAATTCTAAAGAATCAACATTTAAAGATCCAACAAGTCGATTAAAACCAAAACAAATGATTAATTCAAATTCAGAATTACAAATTAGTGGATTAGAATCTTTAAATCCATATGTAAGAATTGATGATTCAATTTATAAAGGTGAATGGAGAAGAATTGTTGGAACTGAAGTTATTGTTGATTCATATGGGAATCCTATTGTTTCATTAGAAGATAAAATTGAATTAACTGCTGGTTCATTAAAAAAGAAAGGTGATAAACAAGCAGTTAATTTAAATTTATTAGAAAAGATTGCAAAGTTACAAACCAATTAATAGTATATATTCCATGGGTCCAAATATTAATATGTGTAAGATGCCAAATGTTTCATACTCGTAGTGTGCGAAAATTAAGAATCAAGAGATTACCCTACCTTACAGCATAGTTACGCGTATAAAACATAAACATAATTTTAAAAGTTATATTCCACGAAAATGTCAGAATTACCATTAGTTGGTCTTCATATCTGTTGTACTGCTGTAGATCCACTTCTACGCGTAAGTAATTTACTTCAATATATCTATTATAAAAACTAATCGCTAAAACTGATTATTATATTAGGACAAATTATCAAAATCATGTCGTTCTATGGGTGCAAAATGGTCAACTGATTTAATGAGTGATGTAAATCTTTTAATAGTAGGTGATCGTCATACTCCAAAATATGAATATTCTGTTAAAAATCGTTATGATATAATATTCATAAAACCAAATTTTTTTATAAATTTTTATGAAAAATGGATAAATGGTGATAATATTAATTTTAAAAATGATTTAATATTAAATGGTTTATTAGGAATTTTTCAAGATATGAATATATGTATTGCAAAAACTCCAACATTATCATCAAAATCAAAATATAATTATGAAAATGAAAATTTAAAACAAATTATTTTAAAAAATGGAGGAATTGTTGAAGATTCATTATCATTAAAAACAACTCATTTAATAACAACATTAAAAAAAGGTAAAAGATTTTTATATGCAACAAAATGGAATATACCTATTTTACATCCAAAATGGATTTTAAAAAGTATCGAAAGAGGTGCTGCTTTAGAAGAAAAATATTATGATATTTTAAATATAAAAAATGATAATGATAATGATGAAGAAAATGAAAACGATGAAGAAAATGATAGTGATGAAGAAATTGGGAAAGATTCATGTACATGTTGGGATAAAATCAATTCAAAAGATATGAATGATAAAAACGACAACAATGTAATGGAAACACTTATCAATAATATTAATAATGATAAATTTAATAAATCAGAATCAAATTTAGATTCAGAAATTTTTATACCAAGAAAAAAAACATCATTATGGAATAATATAATGGATCATTTAAACTTAAATATTATTAAAAAAAGAAAAAATGATGAAGAATCATCATGGGATACTATTGAATCACCAATTAAAAAACAAAAGTTAATAACAAATTTAATTTCAAGTTCTCCAATACCTAAATCATCATTTAATAATAAAAATAATGATGATAATGATAATGAAATTGAAATTGAAAAAAAAGGAATATTTAATGATTGTATTTTTGAATTATTTGGTTTTGATTCAGAACAAATTCAAAAATTAACAAATGTAATTATATCTCATGATGGAATTATATTATCAAAAAGTGATACAATAACAATCCCAACACATTTTTTAATTTATTCAAATTTATCACCATCAAAAGCCCCAGATTTTCAAACCATTCTTAAAAAATCATCAAAAATTAAAATTATAACACAATGGTGTATCGAAAGATCAATATATTATAAAAAATTAAAAATTGATAAATGGTCAAATTTTTTCCAAAATCATTCAATTAAAAAATTTAAAATTTTAAAAATTTCAATTTCTGGCTTTAATGGTATTGAATTATTACATATTACAAAATTAATATGTGAAATTTTAGGTGATTCAAATAACTTAATTGATTTTTTTACAAAAAATTGTGATTTATTAATTATTTCAAGTAATTGTAAAAATCCAAGAAAATTAAATTTTGCAAAAAATTGGAATATACCAATTGTTAATGAAAATTGGTTATTTAATATAGCAAATGAATTAAATGGTGATTTTAAATTACCATTAATATCAAAGAAATAACATAATACATTTTTTAATTTCAATTTTTCATCTTCCATTTTTCAATTTTCATTTCATATGTATCTGAAACATCCATACATCCAAAATTAAATATGCTACACTTTGGAAATTGGAAAACACGAACTTCATCACCATCCATCCCATCATATAACAATCATGTCTAGACAAGTACGACAAGATTATATTGCAAGAATTAGATATCAAAATGATTTACCTGCACCACCAGTTCCACCAAAACTTTTAAACCTACCATCAAATGAAGAATCATATATTTCATCATCATTATTATCACAAATGTTAAAATATGGTTCAACAAATATAATGGAATTAAATGGAGAATTAGGAATGCCATTTGATTTAACAAGCATTCCTGGTGTTTTGGATAGAGATGATGAATCAAGTAAGTTTTTACATTTCCATTTTTATACCTTTTTCAAATTTAATAGCTAATGATGATGATAATGGATAGAAATATTACCTATAAAACCATCAATTCAATTACATCCAAAAGATAGGATTTTATTAAGAGATCCAAGTATGTTAGGTCGAACAAATAAAGTAGCAGGAAATGTTTCATTTTTAAGACGTACAGAATATATAGCATCAGATGGAATTAAAAAAAGAAATGAAAGAACATCATTAATTAAACATAATAAAAAAGAAGAAAAAACAGATCCTGAATCACAATTAAAAGCAGTTGAAGCAACATTTGAAAATGCAAATGAAATTTTTAATAATAATAATGATAATGATACTTTAGCATTATCAAAATTAAAACATCCAACGAAAAAAAATTTAAAAGCAGTTTCTATAATTCCTATATTACCAGATGCAGAAATGTTAGATTTAGTTTATTTAAATGTAAGAATGATTGGATCTGCAGGAGGTATTAAAAAATCATTAAATGATGATAAATTAGATCCAAGTCTTGATGTTTCAATATTCAGACCAGTTACTTTAGAAAGTGATGAATGGATGTCTTTTTATAAAAGTGATAAAAAATCATCAATTCAATTAAAAAGAAAATTATCAAACATTAAAAATGATAATAATGAAAATAATAATAATGAAAATGATAACGGAAAAGTTTATAGATTTTTACATCAAAGAAATTATGATATGAATTTTACAAGATTTGAAGGAACAGATGAAATATCAATATCATTTGATGATAAATTAAATAAAGCATATTATATACCAATTGGTGGTAGAATTGATTTAAAAAGAAGAAGAATTAAGCAAGAACAGTTTGGTCAACAACAACAAGAAGATGAAAATATTGCAGCTATTGAATTAAGTCTTAGAGAACCAACTACTGAAGAAACAATAATGAGAGATAATCAAAGAAGTCAATTTGATCCAATGAATTATCAAGAAATGGAATTTATTGAAGAGACTCAAGAACAAGAAATTGGAACAAGTGATCATGAGAATGAAAATGATGGTTCTAGAAATCATGAAGATGATTTAGAATAAAGTCTCATTAATATGATTAGTATATATTATAACAAAAAGTCTCTAATAAATATAAACAAAATATATATTCTAAAAATATAGTTTCTATAAAATAAAATGTATATCTAAAACTAATAAGTAACATTAACATTATTTTAAAAATCAATAATTATTTTCATCCTCTAGCTATATCTTTAATATCATATATCATATCATATAATGATTTATGATCAAAGGTCCATATATATAATTTATTATGAAATGTTATATATTTTGAATTCCTAAATTTATAATTTGATTAGTTATTTTATTCCATCTATCATTATCAAATTTATCAATTTTTTTAATAATTGAATAAATATCATTTGTAGAAATAGTAATTGAATCTTTTAATTGTAATTGTTGTGATAAATTTTGTGGAAAATTTAAATTTTTAATAATTTTTTTTAAATTTGTAAATATAATTATATCTTTTGTTATAATATTTTGTAATAAATTTAATTCATTATTTGGATAATCTAATTTATCAATTGATAAATTTGAAATTGTTTTTAAAATTTCTTGTTGATTTTGATTTTGTTGTTGATTATTATATTGATTTTTTCTAATGTTATTTAATGATGATAATGATGTTGTTGAAAAATCATTTGTAAATATTTCAAAAAAATTATCATTAAATGATAAATTTCTTTTTTGTTCATTTAAATTCTTTAGTTTCAATGCGTCGTTATCAACATCGGTATCATTATCTGCATGTGCATCCGTCTGTACATCCGCGTCCGTTACGCTTGTATCGGAGGTAAAACAAGAATTATTTAACTTATCCACAAAATCAACTAAAGAAATAGATGATGATGGTGAAGATATATTATTATTAATGATATTTGTAGTTAAATTTGATTTTAAAGATATTGATTTTTCAGATTTTTCTGTATTAAAAGTTTTACCAATTAAGCCACCAGGATGATGTTTACCAAAATTTTCTTTTCTAATTTCTTCATCTTTAACTAATAATTCAGCTAAAGTAATACAAGCAGCATCACCAATAATAAGACATAAAGTAGTTGAAATTGTTGGAGCAGGTAAACCATATAAAACTTTTTCAGAATATTTTTTTGGTAATTCAACATGTAAAATACCATTTGATTTTAAAGCTAAATTTGAATCAACAACACAAGTTAAACAAATTTTAACTAAATTTGAAGATAAATGTTTCAACATATTAATTAATTCGGGGGTTTCACCACTTGCAGTAATCATTAATAGTAAATCTTTTGATTCATTTATAAGACCTAAATCACCATGTAAAGCATCTGAAGGATGTAAAATATTTGATGGTATTGATAAACTATGTAATGTAACAACCAATTTATCAGCAATTTTTAAAGATTTTCCAACTCCTGTTATAACGATTTTACCACCTTTTAATATACATGATTGCAATAAACTTATTGAATGGGCGAAGTTAGTTTGTGTATAATTATCATTTGAATATAAATTAATTAAATGGTTTAAAGCAGATGATTGAGTTGATAAAATTGATAACGTTCTACTAAGCATATGAGCAGGATATTCTTTTGAAGTTTCCATATTGATCAATAAATAATGTTGAATAAATATAAAAAAAGTAGAAAGTAGAAAAGTTGACTAATTTAAATATTTATAATTTTTTGAAGTGTCGGAGTCGGAGATTAAATCGAAAATTATAAACGTGCGATTGTGCCAAAAACAAAGTTAGCGTGCTCATCCAATTTCAGCCAATCAGAGCCAAGTACGCGCCACGGATTACTAATATTATTAATATTCAACCAGTAATTACGACATGCCAATTGTTTCATATCCAAACGTGCCAATAATGCCGATTACATGCCAAGCCCATCTAGTTGGCATCTAGTTGGCATCTGGCTTGACAATAATACACACTAAAAGTCATTCAAATTGTATATTTATATGCTAACCATCCATCAATGTATTATTTATAATAGTTTAAAAATTCGCTAATGTTAAGGCTTCACTAACACCAGAATGAGCAGTTGCTTTGACAAATTCTTCAAAATCTAATTTCCCGTCTCCATCTTCATCTGCTTCCATAATTGTTTTATCAACAATTTGCTGTAACTGTTCTTCTTCTAAATTTTTACCAACCATCATTTTTAAAACCAAAAATAATTCACCATTTGATATAAATCCATCTCTGTCAATATCATAAATTTTAAAAGCAAATTTTAATTTTTCAATTTTTGTACCCTTTGATGAAAATGTTGATAATGCTGATATAAATTCTTCAAAATCAACATCTCCTCCTCCATCTTCATCAAATATATCAATAAGTCTTGTGCCTAATGGATTTGTTGCAATACCTGGAATAGACAAAAATTCTTCTTTGTCAATTGTACCTGATCCATCCTTATCAATTTTCATGAAACGCCTACTAAGACGATCAACTTCCTCCCTATCAACTATATAGTTTCTCAAACTTTAGTATTCTTGATAAAACAAAATAGAATAATATTAGAAAGATTGTAACTTACAATTTGTCCCTTCAACAACTTGATCTATGATTTGTGATGCACTGGCTCCCATTTTCTTTGAATATCTGATAATAAGGAGTCTTCGAATCTAATTTTGACACAAATGAAGATATCACGTGCTGTAATTGAGCAGGCGATTATTCACCGTAGTGAGCTGACTAATCAACTGATTTTACGAGAAATACGAAAAACTGTCAAATTTTAAAGACATCAAAGTTAAATTTATAACCCTATCAAATGAAATATTAATATTATTAATTTGTAGCAAGCAATTGGCAATCAGCATCCACCGCCACCGCCACCTCCATCTCCTCCTCCTCCTCCTCCTCCACCGCCATCACCACCACCTCCAGAGTATCCACCACCACTATCACCACCAGAGTATCCACCTGAATGGCCACCTGAATGGCCTCCTGAACAACCTCCTCCATAATCGCCACCAGAGTATCCACCATGGCCATGACCACCTCCTGTATGAACAGTTGGGTTTGAATCAGTACCTCCTGTATTTCCATGATGATTACCTGATCCATTGTCAATTGGAATAACACCATATCCTGTTAATCCAGCACCACCACCACCATTGGTACCACCAGATCTTATATATTGATTTCTAACTTTTTTATTTTTCTTT
This sequence comes from Alloascoidea hylecoeti, assembly GCA_001600815.1. Taxonomy (NCBI): domain Eukaryota; kingdom Fungi; phylum Ascomycota; class Alloascoideomycetes; order Alloascoideales; family Alloascoideaceae; genus Alloascoidea; species Alloascoidea hylecoeti. The sequence goes on along the minus strand of BCKZ01000038.1, from coordinate 78,418 downwards.
TCAGATTCTTGATCATTTTCTTTAGATTTCCGAGATTTAGATTTAGATTTCAAGAATGAAAAAAACCCCATTGCTTTTGAAATAATTGTAAAGAGTTTAGAAGCCAAGAATTAATGAATGAATCAAAAAGGGGGTCTTATCCTCTATTTATATAAATATGTTCATAAGGTATAACCCAAATCACAAATAAACCGTAATATGTATTGCTAATGACATGATATGAATGTTATGGTTATTGGCAGTTATGCCCTGCCTACTTATTTTACAATTACTAGTTGGTGGCAACCATTAATAAAACGTAAAATGCATTCATCACGGTCATGTATGATAGATATAAGAGCTAAAAATAGTGTTTCAATTAAACTGGTTGATAGCTATGACATAATAATAGATATAAAAATCGGCTGTTTATAGGTACCTTTCACAGTTACTGGTAACTTATTGCCAAATCTAGCATGGGCAGAAATGGGGTTGCTAATGACGTAGACCGGTATATCAAACCACCTATAAGCTAATAATCTATGCCAATAAGATAATAACCCACGCGGTTCTATATCCCGTGATAACTTGTAAGATCTACTTTGATATCGATGATGCATAACTATGCATATCAACAGAGTCGTAGATTTGGTTGGAACCAAAAGTAAGAAATATTGATATATTTGTAATCTGTTGTTAAAAGTCTTTATTTAGTTTATTAACATTCAAATTCTAGATAAGCCTTCCATATAGGGCTGGTCCACGAACAACGGTCAGATATCCACCAAAAGAAGTGACACAAGAACTACAACTGAAACAATTTATATCTCTTTGCCGATGCTAAGATAGTGGGTTTCTTGAAAATATATGATTATCAATACCAGGCATTGACCTCTAAAAACATACTTTCTCGTTTCAAAAATATAACTCAAGCAAAAACAACTTTAACTTACAACAATCACAATCACTTCTGGTCCCGTTAATAAAGAAAATCACTCTGAATATTACGAAGCAACAAAAAAGTGAATATTGATCGAATCCTATGAGCGAAGAATTATGGTTTTCATTGTACACGTGATCCAATATGTTAACGGTTGTAAAATAATAAAGTTCCAAAAACTAAGGGGCTATAATTACCCCTCGAACCTGGCTAGTTGTAATTGAATTAGTCACGGATGCTCCAACCGGAACAACAATAGTGGGATATTGGAGAGAAAAACTAGTGGGAAATTTACCCCTTTTAGCACAACAAGTTTTACCCTTTTTAATTCATCTTAATCCGTATTCGCCTCTGGTGAATTTGTTGAAAAATACAATTATTCTTATAAAGCTAATGAATATCTTATGAACATTTGGGACTACTCTATATATTTATAAAGAAAAAATGATTATACGTTGAATTTTAAGGATTAGTTGACAAATTTATTATTATGTATTATAAAATAAATTGAGTTTTCTATAGCTATCTTTTAATGGTCAATATCTTTTTTTTAATTATATCTTAAAGGAATTATCCATTTCGAATCCGATTTATAGAATATTTATATAAAGCTACTTCAGGTAAATCTTCCTATTTTTATAAATTATATTAGTTGTTTTTTTATTCCATTTTAGGTTCATTTTGATAGAAATGATACTAAACAGATGGACTAATATAACGTTTATATCATGATTTTGGGTGTGGTTACTATTTTTCAGCCGTGAAATTGCAGGTAAAGAGATAGTTCTCTTATCATTATATCGAGCGCGACTAGATCTAGAGGATAATATACTATGTGATATGTCACGATTAGATTTATATGAATGTGGGTGTGTTGATTATAGCACTATAATACACATGAATATTATGTATTTAAATGGACTATAAAATATAGTAACAAAACCTCTCTACCTAATGATGATTAGAAACATATAAGAGGCTGATAAATTGGGGTTTGAACAAAGCGATAAGTTCATCTGGTTCGAGGAAGTCTATTCTTCTTGTTCACATAACTTAATTTATCATCTTAAATGCTTGTTTACAATTGTGATATGTTAAAGTTCACCTTATATAATTAAAAGTTTCTAAAATAAAATTATGTTGACTAATTTAGTCAGTGCAAATTGACACAACAATATATATGTAAATAGTTTGATAGATATTAATTAATACACAAACTAAAGGTATTAATAACTGTAAATAAGATAATTAGAATGGAAGATAAACCATCAACAAGTAGATATACAGCCAATAGTCTTAGTCATCAAGGCATTTGAATCTTCCATATTCTTGGCTCTTTTTGAGAGATCGACGACTTGTGGACCAAGACTATTGGCCGTATATCTACTTGTTGATGGTTTATCTTCCATTCTAATTATCTTATTTACAGTTATTAATACCTTTAGTTCGTGTATTAATTAGTATAAATATATTGATAATATTGATGTTAAAATTTTGTATTTAAGTCGTGGAGTTTAAATATCTATCAAACTATTTACATATATATATATTGTTGTGTCAATTTGCACTGACTTAACTAGTCAACATAATTTTATTAGAAACTTTTGATTGTATAAGGTGAACTTTAACATGATACATAGTATGCTTCAATTGTATGATCAAGTGAAGTATAACTAAAATTATATTCCATCATTTTTATACTTTTATACTTAGTTTCTTTTGATTTACCAAGTATTTTCAACCTCATATATGTAGTTAGGTTTTAATCGTAGCTGGCAGTAGCAGTATTCTTTTTTTTTTTATATGCTTGTATCTACACAGATAAAAATTCAATCTTTCTACACTGAGCTGAACAATTGAGTTCTATTTATCATATTACTTTCATTAAGTTCAATTGTAAATGAAGATTTAAATTTTTTCTACGAAGTTATACTAATTGAAATATTAATCCTCGAGTTCAAAAGTACTTTATATTTCAGACTGTTACTCAAGGATCAATATTTAAGTGTTAGCGTTTATCAAGCTAAAATAGAAGTCATAATCTTGTTTATTAAAAAATGTATATATTTTCAAAAGGCCATAAATCGTTATTCGGAATCGGAAAATAAAAGATAAGAAAGAAAAGAATGGTTCTCATATTTAAACTATAAAGATAATTAATAACCACATTGATTTGGGTATTTACGATCTGTTAATGGTTGTGGGAATAAATCATATTCTATTAATGTATCAATAGTCCATTCAGCTGAACGTTCTGTTTTGAATGTCCAAAATATCCATCCATCACCTTGTTCGTAAGCATCCATTTGAGCTTCAACAAACTTTCTAGTATTGATTTTCTTTTGCTCACTCCATTCGAATATATCATTAATCTGCGCACAACTACCCATGTAAACAGCACCATTGCCTCCCTTTGTGCCATCATAAACACTACCAATACCAACGCCACCATCAATCCATCTTGTGCAATCGGTCATTGCGGCAGACCATTCACCAGTAATAGTTGTGAGAGTCAAATTCTTAATTTCTCTACCTGATTCACAAGCATTTTCAATAAAGCCATCGATAGTTAATGATTTGTTTGTTTGATAAAATTGATATCTATGAGTATCCATAATAACATCAGTATATTCTGGAGAAGACATGTAATCATTCCAATAATATCTGTAATCACCTCCTCGAAGGTATATATAGCCATCATGAAGTATAATTGTAGTGTTAGAAACATTTCTTATAGCTTCATAACTTTTTTCATAAAATGATTTAAGATAGTCATCACCATAATATGTAGCATTTGGTTCATTAACGAGTTCAATACCGGCAACAACATCTTCATAATTAGACTGTCCATATTTTTCAGCAATCTCTGTTAAAACCTTTACTGATAACGTCATATTATCTCCATACCATTCATAAACACCCCTAAGACCCGAATTATCAAAGCCATTTTGAGAACCAGGTTGACCATGAACATCGATCCAAACCTTTAACCCTGCATCCCTAGACCATTCAAGTGCCTTGTCCAAATAATCAGCAGCACCTTGGATAAATGGATCAGTATCACGAAGTTCGAATGCCCAATATCCAATTGGTATTCTAACAGTATTAAATCCATATTCTGCAATTTTATAAAAATCACTTTTTTTGTAAAATGTATCCCAATGTTTATTCATAACAATTTTTGCTTCATCTTCCCCTAAATATTCACATAAGTGATATTCATCAACGGGAACAGTATCATTGAAAGCTTCAAACAAAGAAGGAGTGATCCATGGTTCCAAAACAAACCAACCACCAAGATTTACACCTCTTGTCACATTGATTGAACTTGAATAAGTATCTCTTTTCATGAGATCTTTGTTACTAATAAAAGAAGTTCATGTTAGCCTCATAATTATTCCCAAATGAGCATAAATATAACAATTAAAGCAGCTAATTCATAAATTTAAAGACATACATTGGAGCGGCATTAGAGCCAGCTGTAGCAATAAGTAATGAGGTTCCAAAGGCTAAGAGCTTTTCAAACATTATATTTTTATGAGTGTATCAATTGGAATTTCTTTAGATTTATAGGTCTATATATATAGCTGCTGATATAAAATAACTTATTAGTGATATCAGACGTATGAATTGTTGATTATTTCAAGCCTTGATTCTATGTATTTTTTAAGTATATCGGTATCTAGGTAGTATAATTATAAATGACTGTAGATGTACAGTTAGTGGTATGATATTCAACCATTAACCTTAAGATTAATTCAAACTTTTAAGGAGATTTAAACGTTGTCTATGGAACGTACGTGATGAAAAATAATCGAAAATAATACTAAATATTTAGCCAAATAATTTAAAATACCAATTGCAATATATAATTATGTATAGCATAATCCTGTAACGCGTTATATACAATTACAATAATCATAAGTTTTTCATCTTCTCTCGAGATCTCTTATTATGGTAGATCCATCTAAGCGCTGGGACATTAGAAGTGTAAGGTTTATATATGCTTGCAATTGTAACCAGTCAAATCTGGAGATTATTTATATAAATGAAGTAGGTTCTATTAAAAGTTTGGATATTAATACGTATGTATAATATTGTATATTTTGTGGGTAAGCTTCTCGTATTGTATATATTGTAAATTCCCGTTCGAATTTCCGATAGTAACCTATTAAATATATCATTTATTAAATCCAATTGTACGTATATGCATATGCATATGCATAATACATGTAAAACTTACGATTTTGAACCTTCTGGAGTGCATAATACACAGAAGTTAATCCGGAGAGTGATAAATTCTTAGTATATGCATGCATAGCTGAGTTCTACAATAAATTCTTGCAGTAAACTAATGTTGAATTTTTGAATAACTAGATACATGTACATATATCATAGGTAAATTGATCCGGACCTAATTATAAGTTAGATCCGATTATAAATTTAAATGAAAGCGGTCAATTTTAACGAATTGAAAGAAGAGGAATGTTTTATCCCCTCTGACAACGGATGTACTGACACAATATTTAGTTTAATATGTGATTAATTATTGTTATATTACAATATATTGAGCAAGATCTACCATGTAGGTGATAGTAGGATCAGTGACATACATGTATGGTGGGCGTCACAAAAATGTTTTCAACACCACAGTTGGTATATGGTGATCATCTAAAATGAAGTGCATTTCCTACACCCTTTTTTGATCCATCACCACCAACCAACAACACCATCAAGTGACAATTTTAAATATATACCTGGATATATAAATTGCAAATAGAATTTCCGCGCTCTTTTTTTTATTCTATCGGATTGCAATGAGGCGGTATGTTAAACTTAAAAATACTTTTTCTTTACTCCCTGACTGGGCTCAAGCAAAAACGGTGATAAAATATGCATGCACGTTGATACTTTGGATATCCCCGTACGTGTCAATGTCATACGAAGTGTTCGTATAATTAAAAAATGTAAATGTGATCAAAAGTAAAAAGTTTTTTATATGTATTATTGTATTGTATTCAGCTTCACAAAGTAATACTTAATAACAGTAAAACACTAAGGACGAGACGATAAACTATTGCAACACAATAAACGTGACAGTTCTAAATGGGATCTAGGGAAGTAACACGAGATAATCTGTCAACAAGTAAAGCCAGACAATAATCACACGAGAGGAATAAGAAAGAGAAACTATGGACTATACCATAATCTATATAATAACAAGATCGTAGATCTAAGAACACGCGTAGATTGTTGATTATTTTTGTGGCAGAATATTCAAAGGCTGCTGATCCATCTTTATGATGTATTCCACCTGCTGAACGAAAGAAAAGATTTCCAAAATCTCTGAAAAATATTTTCCAGTTTCTCTAAGTCTCATTAAATATTTTGGTATAGACAATGCAAATAATTTTATTGAATTTTAAAATATTGTTTTAAATTTAGTGGTTTTTATGGTGCATAAAGGTGAACGGTTGTTAGACAATAAATCGATATGGGCATACAGTAAAGCTTTTGTATCGAGATCTCAGTGACTATGAAAAAGGGGCCATCAAATGATGGATGATTTTTTGAGCGTTTCTTAAGACCCAAGTGCCTGGAAAGAAGGAAGTGAATAAACTTTTATCAAAACAGAAGTATCCGAATTCTCAGTAAGCTCCTCATATTTTCTTATGAATATGATGATTTTCCGAAAATTTAAGACTACTTCATATTTATAGAGAAATGGATATATGTTGAATTTTAAGAATTAGTCAATAAATTTATAATAAAAAAAATTGAGTTTTCTATCTTGAGTGAATGACAATTATTAGTTTTAAAGAATTATTCGTTAGATTCTGATTTAAAGTTTATATAAAACTACTTCTTAGGTTAGTTTTTTTTTTTGGTTATAAATTATTTCTAATTTTTTCAATACGTTTTAGATTCATTTTGACAGCAAAAATGACACCGCTAAAGATGCTAATGATATTCTCTAACGTTAACATTGAGTGTGCCTGCTATAAGGCCCCTTATACTTAACAGGGTATATTGTGATTGGTATGACTAAGGAGATATATTGGCACACAGATGTGCACACGGGGAGCTGGATTGAATTTTTGACGAGTGATATACCGGTATTTGCTATAAAGCCCTTTATTTACAAACTCTCAATAGTGATCACCGCCACCACCACCCCCTCCGTCTCCACCTCCCCAACCTCCTCCGCCACCAGAATATCCTCCGCTATCACCACCGGAGTGTCCTCCTGAATGGCCTCCAGAATATCCACCATCATGACTATGACTACCATCACTACCATGGCCACCTCCTACACGAACTGTGGTTGCGTTTTGATTTGAATCTGCACCTCCCTTAGAATTTCCATCATGATGGTGATGAGCAGATCCATTGTCATTTGGTTGAGTTAAATCAGTAAGTACTGTTAACCCTGTAGCACCGTCTGAGCCACTTGATGCCAGACCTTCATTTCTAACCTTCTTATCTTTATTTCTCTCTTCCTCAGATTCGTCATCATTGTGTTTGGATTTCCGAGACTTAGATTTAAATCTTTTTAAGAACGAAAAAGCACCCATTATTTAAAGATTTAGATCAAGGAAAGATGAATAAAGAGGATATTTTCCCCTATTTATAATTCTATCCTAAATTACAAATAAAAGTAACATTATTATTTGATGATATTCTCCCCGCCGGCTTATAATTACCACATTTTGAAAGTTAGTCGAAAATATTAATGAAAATGTCAGGTGCATCATTACTGGCATATAACAGCTAAGAATAGTGCATGTAAAAGCAATTGCAAACAGCTATGAGGTCATATAAGCTGTATTAATATAATTATTTTCGAAAAGACCAGTTAGTAAAGAAATACGAGACAGCGCATATTCGTATTAAATGTCTGTCAAGCTTAAGCTTGTAAAGTTCAGTGTCGTTTAATAAACCTGCAAATCCCGCGTTCCATCCTTGTACTCCGTATTCCGTATTCCGTGGTGAGTCCTATCTCCCCCCAAGAATTAGATATCGTAAATTTATGCACCGAAAAACTTCATCAGCAGATTCGTAACTATTGTGGTGTAGCTCATTAATAATAATAATCATACAATGAAGCTCTACCAAGAATTTTTGGCTTGTTATAAACAAAATAATCAATAACTTGACCAAAAATAAAGAATTTTCTCAAATGTCTACTATCACGACTCCTCAAGTTCTCAGCTGCAATGATGATTTGTTGTAGCTTAAAGATTTCACTTAATACACTCACTTAACTCTGTATTCAAAATATAACCACCAACAAGTATAAATTTTAGTTAATTTCATAATTCAGACAGTATACTATATGATAGATATAAGTTACATGTATTTGTTTTGTAAATGAAGAAGAAATTATTTTGATTAATGAAAGATTACGTACAAAATAAGTTTTTATTTTATAAAATAGCATGTATCTAAAGGAATAAGTAATCACACACACATTATACTATCATGTAGAACGATTATACATACATGTACAGAGGATCAATTAAGTAGATTTGTATCGCTCGATTATAGATGTTTGATGTATTACTATAAGTATTAAGAGAGATTCAAATCAATATTTTCACCTTTAAATTCCAACTCAAGAGTATTTGGAAATAGATTTCCTTTCTTACGTTTTACCCTACTGAACAGTGTCAAAATAGTTCCTTTAAATTCACTTTTGATTAAGTCTGAATTGTACCCATTTGATTGCTGTAATATGACTGGTTTTTGTACTTCAAAAGAATTTATTTAACGATGTTTGTCTGTATTCATCTTCCAGGGCTATCTGGAATTACTCATGTTTTATTGAAAAGAAGAATTGAAAAAAGCTATGTGAACTTTATTCAGAAAACCATATCCCTTTCAAATGCTATAATGTTAAGTATTTATGTACGATGGTTTTCATAACAAACACCATAAGAATTGTTTCTTGATGTCATGTGTTAATCAACGCCAACTATGAATTCAAAGGTATTTGGTCAATTTATCTGTTTATTAACAATATACTTTTAGTACTTCTATTTATCGGTCAATATTTCATCATAATTTCCTATATAAGAGTTCAGCTTGCGATTACAGATGTCATCCACACCTTCTTATCAATTAATTAATCTAATTCTCCTACTATTTGCAATGTTTTATGGCTTATAGGTTTGAAAATTTTTAAATATAATTACCTATTAAAGATTATAAAGTTATTAGGTCAGCCATCCATGGTCCGAAAAAAATTCCATATAATTCAGTACTAAATGTATGTAAAATTAAATTAATTGCTTGATAAAGAAGTCCCACATCTTTACTAATGACCTAGTTGAATGTTTAGAATTTAAAGAATGATTTACTGGATTGAAAATATATTTTAAATTAATAATTAATAATAATGGCAATACTAAAAAGATTGTTTTGGTATCGATTTCTCCTCTCTCCACAGGACATGAAACAGCTGGCCAACTCTGAAACTAATACCCTTTAAATGAAAGTTTCCCAGAGAGAAAAAACTCTACAGCTGGGAGAAAGAAAATTTCCAGCACATTCAAAGTTAAACCGATTATTTATAAATAGTTTTTAAAATTAAGTTGGTGATGCTGGTTATATGGATGCTTGATCGTATCAACAACACATAACCATTTTAATGTACTGTAGCAATTATTTTTATTTATAGCAGACTAAAAACAAAACACAAAATAATAATATCAAATTTCTTAACATCTTTCAAATCCAATTTTGTGAGGTACCAGCTATTAGCTGTGGGCGTAAAAGTAAAAGAGAATATCTACTACGTATAGATATAATCTACTATTTTAGTATAGCAAATAATATAGCAACTTTAATCCACTATACCATTAAATAAGTCGCATTATATACAACACTCTTCCCATACTGCATAAGATATTTGAAATTTTTTATTTATAGTTTGATACATAGTTATAATATAAATATTCATATATTTTTGTTCGATTACTTCACTTTTATTAATACTTTTATTTTATTAATATATATTCACAATATTACTTGCTATAATCCGTCATAATATTTTGATCGACTACTACAGATCATATTATATCTGACATCTTTTGAATGTAATTATTATCTGTTTCTTATTGTATATATATCTGTTCTATCAAAACAAGTGGAAATGGCTAACTATATGGTAACTACTAAATATCGATCCTTACTTAATATAGAATCCAACAAAACTTAATACCCAACATATTATTATAATCAGCCAACATCGATACGGATCAAAATACTAACTTAGAGCACTTACAAATCAAAAGGGATCCGATGAAGGTGTTCCCATCAGAAATTTTGATAGAAATATTTAGTCATATAGTTGAACAAGGATCGTTGTCAGTACCCAATCAGACTCAGCGCGTCTCTCGTTACTGGTACAATCATATTAATCAATCCGGATTTTGGAAACTAGTCTTGTCTCCCTCGGAACAAAAAAAATACCAACTATGGTTAGTGGCGACGATTGAAAGAATGAATAAATTTAATGGTGTACTCATATACAAAAATCAGAGTGATTTATACTCAAGTAGCAACAAACCCATCATCATACAGATTACGACGATTAAGTCAAAATCAGACTTTGCATTTTTAGATGACCATGAGACAGAATTCAAAATTATCCACGTACCCTAAAGGCAGGAATTCCTATAGAAATACCCCTGGTACTTGAAACTAATAATAAATTATGGGCTCGTAAACTTGACTTTGAGTTCAGATATTTTTAATTATGTTGAAGATCATAATATTGATACATCAGAAATATTAAATAAGTTTCCGGATCAATTTTCACATTTAAACATTTTTCCTCAATTTCCAGCCAACTACCCTTTTATCATTTGAAGTTTCGATCTGCTGGTAGAATTTGGCATTTAAATATTTTGACGGAAAGCTCTATGAATTGAGAAATAGTATCCATCATGATGAAATAGGAATTCATAGGTGTATTATGTGTATTTGGACACTATATTCTTCTGGAACAAAGTTGTTCTACCATTGGTCAGAAAGTCTAAATGAACCTGTCGACCAAAGAACGGTAACTCCTATAACTCCATTCCTTTATTATATTCAATTATTGAATTTTAACGATGATAGTATGGTGGTTATAACTAAAAGTTATAATAATCAATTACATCTTTATATATATGGTGTAATCATCTATAGGATCACTACTGGTAAGCTATTAAAAATCACCCACACATACTTCCCGGTCCCTAAGCCTATGATGATATCTGGTAAATATGCTTATACTTATTCACCTACATCTCAGTTAATGAAAGTTTATAAAGATATGATACATATGATCCGTATACAGGGAAATATTAATATATGAATTTCTGTTCATTTCAACGTCCGTAATAGACAATTTTTACAGAGGGAAGATTTCACAGTTATTGATTTTGGAACTCCTTCTATCGAAAGAATGTTGGAAAATAAAATTTGAGACCGGGAAGCATTAAAGTAGAATTTATGAATGAAAATATTGATTGAATTCTGTGTGAAAATATATGATCATACATCACACACTTTTAATCGAGCAAAACGATTTTTAAATTTATTTATTTAATTAATTAATCATTTTTAGATCTGACCCTCTTTATTCATAATCGTTCCACAGAATTGGAATAAGTGTATGTGATTAGTTATTCGTTTAATTATAAAGTTAATTTATCCTATTTTGTAAAATTAAAAATTTAGTTTGAATATAATCTTTCAATAATTAAGATAACTTCTTCTTGTAATTTAAATCATAAATTTATAGATTTTTTATTTTAAAATGTAAACTTTAATGTAAATGTTAATTTAGAAAATACAGTTAAAATAGATTATTGTCAAATCTTACAGTATTATCAATGATATCAAGAACTATTGTTACTTAATATAAGTTTGGTTACCATTGTGGGTCGAAATTTATAATCAACACGAAAAGCGATAGAAGAAAAGTAAATTTTTTGAAAAGAAATTTAAAGAAGGTAAGAACTAAACTAATTACAATATAAAAACCATAACATCCAAACAATTATTTCTCAAATAATCAGGGGTGGTGAGCTTTTGGATTTTGCAACTATAAAGTATACCTGGGATCACAGATATAATAAAATTAATATCAATTATATCCTTGTGTTTGATTCCAACAATTATTGTAGAAGTCGAAAAACACTATTCCGGATGTTAATCAGCTAGATTGTGGAAGTTGACTTAGACCAAATTAATAATATAGAAATAAAAGTACAACATTCAAGAATACTAACTGTTCCTGGAACATACGATGCAAGTCTCTTGATCTACGATGCTCGTTATTAGTGTAAAAAGCTATAAGGTATTAAGATCGAACTTGAAAATTCTCCTCAAAAGATGTGGCTATTGAAATACATGTGCTTTTTATTCATCCCTTACATTTTTATTAACGGCTCGCAACTTTTGAGCTACTTGTTAACTGACAGCGACTAGAAATAATGCTAGTCATATCAGTGATTTGGTAAACTCGAACAAAATCGAGTATTATTCATATGTACACAATAACCATAAAAAGTTAAGGTTTACTTGAGAATTTATATTCTCTGAGAAGAAATATTGACTTATTCACAAAAATATCGGGCCGCGGAATCGTTTATGACTTAAGTGTAATGAGTAGTATATATAAATATATTTTTACAAATATATTAATTTTATATGTTAATAAAATAAACCACTGTATTTTCCAATGAACATAATCTAATTATAAGAATATTTGGTTAGAATTAAATTTAAAGTTAGACTAAATACATGCAATAATACAAGCTTCTTCCCGTTACAGTAACTGTTATTAAAGTTAATTGCTATTCTAAGAAACAAAACCTTCAAAAAAAAATTAATAGAGGCAACTATAATGCAAGGAAAAACAAATTTGAGTAATGGAATGGAAGTGTATAAAAGCTTTGATTTCTATCAATATTTTTATTGCTCTACTTGATATATGTTTCCCAGTATGGATTATTATATGCTCAATAACAATCCCAACATTACTCTTGATCAGAAGAATGCCTATAGGGGTGTTGGATCCTACTTTACTACTCACCCTACGTACCAACACCATTTCCCGTCCTTCGACACGGTGTTAAATCAATCTATTCTTAACGAGCTACCACTCCTACCCCGCGCAGATTTCCAGCGCCATTTGTACCTTGTGGCATTTAAAGCTGGAAGAGTCAATGTCTACTGCACTACCACCATAAACGATCTTCATATTCAAGTGAACGACATCGTTATCGTAAATGTTGATGACGACAAGGTGGACATAGGAAAAGTGATCCGCTGTAATGTTTCCGAAGATTATGTCCGTTACCTGAAATATCAACAACACGATATTCAAGAAAACGCCCTCGTTGCAAGTGGTGTTATTCAACATCCAAGAGATCTGGTCCTTTTTAAACCAAAAGAAATTATTAGATTCGCTGAATGTGGCGATGTTAATCTAATTAGTATGAAAAATGAGGATGAAGAACGTGCTTCAACGCTTTGTCGTAAAGAATTGATTAGGCAATATAATCTTCAAAGAAACGGTATGGATCCGACAACTTTAATGGATATTATCTATTGTGAATATCAATTTGATAAAAAAAACATAACTTTCTACTATAAATGTTCAGAAAAGGTCAAGTTTACAAACCTAAATAGTGCAATGTATAAACTTTTTAACACTAGGATTTGGATGTGTATTCTTCCTGGTGGATTGGATGATCAATTCATAAATCGAATGCGAGAACAAATACAAACTCCAGCAAGACAAAAAAATCAACCACACCAAATGAAAACTCTACTATGGCTTACACATGAACAAACCCAAATACATACTCTACCAATGGAAATATCACGATCTAGAATTAATAATAATAATAATAATAATAACAATTCTAGTTATTCATATTTATTTGAACCGTTTGCTGATTCTATGGTTTATCCAATTATTTATCTGTCTTCGAATAGCAGTTTGAACTCTCCTAATTTTCCACCCAAGAATACAAATAGAAATATATTTAATGATAAAAATGAAATTTGGAATATATCTGGAACAACTGATAAGAATAGAAATGCATCTGATAAAACGAATGTAGTTCATTATAATAATTATAATGCTTTGACTAAAACTAATAGACTCAGCCCTCTTTTGAAGAGTACTCACCGAGGTAATTTAAATAGAAGAAATAATGGGTAAACAAATTTTAAGTTTGTAAAAGCTTTCTCCTTGAATACATTTGAAGTGCTGGGTTCAAAGCTCAATCATCAAAATATCAGATCCTACCATAAGGACTCTCCTGAAAAACATTCTTTTGGAATATGCTTTAAATCCTTTTTATGAATGCGAAGAGCCGACGAAGTTGGATGATATAACTTAAAGATAGATCACAGTACTGCTATAGCTATTAACTATAGATAGACAACGTTCGCGATTTTGATGAAATGAAAAAATACCAAAATTAAGATTTACTGTACAAGGTTGAGTAGATATGAGATAACGATGATAAATACACACAGTTCCATTATTATATTTGGATATAATGGAATTAACATGTGGTACATGTAAAATTTTGCTATGAATTTATATATCACACACTAACAGCTATATAAAAATAGGTAAAATGCATTTTAAATGAAAAATCTATATGCATATTTACTGGCTGTATGTATTTTAATACTATGGCTATCATTCGTTTCTTTAAAAAAGAAAAAAGAAAAGTGAGCACACGGCGAATAAACTTTATGTACACACATGTACGTGACATGAGATTCCCTCATTCCTTTTGTTAAGTGGCAGTTGGAAGAAACAAATTTAAGGTAACAGAGTTTAGTAAAACAGAACCAAATCGAGTAGTATTAATGCTGATGATTATTCAAATAGACTACTGCATTTTACAAATAAGAGAATTTAAGCTTAAGTATTAAAGTTAGACTATTCAATATAAGCTTCATCCCGTTGTAGTAACTGTTACTGCAATATATTGCGATTCTAAAAATGCAAAACCTTCAATTTAACAACTATGACAAAAAAAARAAAAAAAAAAAAAAAAAAATATGAGTAATATAAAGGTTTGATTCTCTTTTATATATTTTTACCACTCTACTTGATACATGCTTACCAGTATGGATTATCATGGCCGTCCCCCCTACAACAATCACAATCTATCTCCAACTCTCGGTCATAAGAATGCTATTGATTCTTACTTTACTACTCACCCTGCATACCAACACCATTTGCCCCCTTTCAACACGGTGTTAGATCACTCTATTCTTAACGAGCTACCCCTCCTACCCCGCGCAGATTTCCAGCGCCATTTGTACCTTGTGGCATTTAAAGCTAGAAGGGTCGATGTCTACTGCACTACCACCATAAACGATCTTCATATTCAAGTGAACGACGTTGTTATCGTAAATGTTGATAAAGACAAGTATGACATTGGAAAAGTGATCCGTTGTAACGTTCCCGAAGATTATGTCCGTTACCTGAAATATCAACAACACGATATTCAAGAAAATGCCCTCATGGCAGGTGGTGTTACTGTAAGGCCAAGGGATTTTGTGCTTTGTAAACCAAAACAAATCATTAGATTTGCTGATTCTGAGGATGTTAATTCAATTAGTATAAAAAATGAGCAAGAAGAACTTGCTTCAAGGGTTTGTCGTGAAGAATTAATCAGACAATATAATTCTGATAAGCGCGGTATGGATCCGACAACTTTAATGGATATTGTCTATTGTGAGTATCAATTTGATAAAAAAAAGTTAACTTTTTATTATAAATGTTCGAAAAAGGTTAGTTTTAAAAACCTAAATGATGCTATGTATAAACTTTATAAAACTAGGATTTGGATGTGTATTCTTCCTGGTGGMTTGGATGATCAATTCATAAACCGAATGCAGAACCAAATACAAASTCCAGCAAGACAAAAAAGTCAACAAAAYCAAACACAAACTCCATTATTGGAAAGAACTCAACAAATCAAGTTACATACTTCATCATGGTATAGACCTCAACAAAACCAACTACATACTCCRCTMATGGAAGGGYCACAATCTGGAGTCAATGCTCATAATCTTAATATTAATAATAATTCTGGTTCTTCAAATTTATTCGCATCGTTTACTGATTCTACGGTTCATCCAAATATTTCGAATTTTAGTTTAAACCCTTCGTTTACTACTTTCCCACTCGAGAATCGCAATAGAGATATATTTAATAATACCCCCAATGCACTTTCTGATAGAAATATATCTAGATCAACGGATATTAATATAAATACACTCGATAATACGAATGTTTCTTATAAAAATGGGAATGCATCCACTAATGTAAATAGGAGTCCTTTTTGGGATAATGATTTTGTTTGGAATAATACAAATGGAAATCGTCCAATTACGAGAACTAATTGGCATACAAACGTTAACGGTTCAGAACCATCCTGGTATTCGACATATATTAATGAACTTGATGGACGTCGACGCCAACTATCTGAACTACAAGATCATGCTCAACATCAACATAAAGGTTTCAATAATGAAAATAACGTTGCAGAGACTTCTGAAAATCCCAAAAGGAAGTAATTCAAGGAGTTTTTAAAAGACTAAAACTAAAAATTTATTTATTCATTTTAAATTTTTTTTTTTAAAGTTTCTTTTATCTTTTTTTAAAAAAAACATTGATAAATTTCCTATATTTGATTTCTTGATGTAGATGAATGATTATGAATTCTTTTTTTATTTATTTAATTAATTTTACTATTATTAACTTATCGTACTTTTTATTTAGAACCGTAACTTTAAGTAAACGTTTTTGATACCTTGAAAAAAAAAGACTTTAAATGCTTTCAAACAGGGTATTAAAAATGTTCCAAGAACTGAAACAGCTAATACGTTTGAATGTTGAATGAATTGTTTGGTTTAATGTGATGTTTAAAATCAAGCTGATGAATATCCAGAATATTTATATTATTGATGAAATCTACAATAATTATTGGAATCAAATACATAATTTAATATTTTAAAGTCTGTGAATTAATTGATATATTAAGATTATTATCTTAACTAAAATCCTCAAACTTAAATATGTTACGAATGGTACTACATTTTTAATGTTGTAACTTGTATTGCATATATTGCATAATTATAATTTCAGTATACATGTATGTAACTTTATAGCAAAAAAGTTAAATGTTAATACTTGTAGAATTATTAAGATAATTGAGGAATTTTGGTATTATTTGCTTCCATGTAGTTTTATGATGATATTTTTTCATTGCGAGGATCCCAATGACATATTGTAGTCAACAGGTACCAAAATATCCTTTAGACCTAAGTTTAGCTAAAAAATAATTGGATTTCTTACAGGAGGTTCAGCTCTTTTGATTTTGACGGTTTAATGAACTTTCACTTGAAAAACACAAAACAATGTATCATAGTTCTATGCACGCCCAATTAAAAGAGTTTGCCTGTTTCATTTGGGGATTCGCGGTATAAGACTTAGATTTGTGCGTCTGTTTTTTTTTAATACGATTCATGACAAGGAAACGAAAGGATGTAGACCTGAAGATATACAAAAAATAGTTGAGATGATGTTAAATGTTCAAATTCAAGAAGAAGAGCTATTGGTAAGGTTTCTTATCAGAGATGTGAAGTCAGGATTTCAATTTCGACATGACCGGAAAGATCTACAATTTCAAGGATAGTAAGAATGACGGTTGCAAGGCATGCATAGCAGCTATTTTGCACCAGATTATCGACAGGACGACTGCGACAGTAGCAGAGCGACAATGGCGGGGGGGGGGCATTGTTGGAGGCCAGCCTGAGGCCAGCCTGAGGCCAGCCTGAGGCCAGGCCTGAAACACCCACTGTTCAGTTACGTAAGCGGCACACTGCTGCTGACCAAGCAGCACGCCGACGCGGGACGCTCGTGACCGGCTGCGCATGAAAGAACAGCAGCCGGAATGAATGGGCGCTACACTCTGGAAATATAAAAGTAATAAAGTTCTCCTCTGCTTCTGGTTTCCACAATTTTCGAGTTTCTTTGTGCAGATTAGTGTCGGAGTGAAGCCAGGACTCTGCTAGGAAATGTCCTCGAACGACCCTTCTCTCTTCTCGGCCGCCCTGTCCTCCATCACGCGGAACATGCGACACAGCCAGCAGCCCAGCCAGCAGCCCAGCCAGCAGCCCGACCCTCCTGCCCCCGTCGCGTCCCCCGCGGCCCCGGTCCTGACTGCCGTGGACGTCACGGCCCCCAGCTCTCCCGAGGCGGTGCATTCCACGGCTGCAAACAATGAAGGCCACACCCCAAACTTCAACCTGCTGAGGAGACTGCGAGCCCCGTCCCACGATTTCAGCCATATCGCCCCTGAATCGTCCGACGACCCTGACGATGAGAGTGAGAACTACCACACTGCTGACGATCTTCAGCCCCAGGCCCAGCCCCAGGCCCAGCCCCAGGCCCAGGCCCAACCACAGGCCCAACCACAGGCCCAATCGGATCTTGACACATCCACCAATGCTGATGCTGATATTCCAACTCCCGTATGTATTCGTTTTCTATTTCTATTTCTAATTCTCACTGATTTTTTTTTTCTAACGCGTTTTCCTTTTTTTTTGACTTTCTAATTTTAGACTTTATATCGACGCGTTGCTGCTGCCTCATCAACCGGTACTATTTCCCAAAGATCTGCAAACACAACCATTTCCCGCTCACAAACTGGAACAACTACCACAAATTTACAACATGATCCACAATCGGATATTAACTACGTATCTGCTTTATCCGATCAATTATTATCCGAATTAAGATCCTCCCAACATTCAAACCAATTAAAAACTGATGAATTAAATTCTTCAAAAGAAACAATTAAAAAATTAAATTTAAAAATTTCACATCTAGAAAATGAAATATTAGAATTAAATAATCAAGAAGAACAATTTCGTGATATTAATTGGAATTTAGAATTAAATATACAAGATTTTTCAAAATTAAATAATGAATTAAAATTACAATTAATTAAATTAAATTCTGATTTATTAAATAAATCTGAAATTAATAATAAAAATTTGTTAAATATTGAAAATTTAATATTTGAAAAAAATGAATTATTAGAAGAATTATCAAATTTAAAAAAGCAAATGAATGAATTTGAAAATTTTAAAGATGAAAATGAATATTTATTTAATGAAAATATTAAATTAACTTCAAAATTAGATAATTTATCATTAATTATTGAAAAATCTAAAAATAATTATGATTTATTATTAGAAAAATATAATAATAAAATTTTACAAGATGAAAAAAATTATGATTTACAAAGTGATAATGAAAATTCAAACAAACAATCTAATAATAATAATAATAATGCAATTAATTTTAAATTATTATCTTTAAATAATGAATTAAATCAAAATGATAATGATTCATCATTAAATCAATCTCCTTCAAAAAATAATTTATTAGAAACTGAAACTTTAAAAGCATCTTTAAATCATTCATATCAAACAATTAATAAATTAAGAAATACTTTGATAAAAGAAAAAAATAATAGAAAAGATTTAGAAATTTATATTCAACAATTAGAAGAATTAACAAATGAAAATTCTGATAATTCAAGTTTAAATGATAATCATGAACAAATAATAACAACAACACCATTAAAAAATCAAAAAAGATTTGCTAGTCATTTAACTGGTGGTTCAAGAAAAATTTCAATTTCAAATTCAAATAGAAAAAGTAAAATTAATATTTATGAAGAACAAAATATTATTGATGAAACAACTCCTTCAAAATCAAATAATTTAAATTCAAATTCAAATTCAAATGTAAATGATTTAGTTGGTAGTGATACAGAAGAAGATTTTTTTGAAACTTATGGTAAAGATGAAGGATGGGTAAATTATGATGAATCAACAAGTAATAATGAAGATGATGAAAATACTGAAATTAATGTTAAAGTTCCTCAATTTTTATCAACTCCTTCAAAATCAGTTATATTAAAATCAAAAAAATCAATTGAAATATCATCATCTAATAAAAAATGTAAAAATAATAATAATAATAATAATAAATTAGTTAAATCAAAACCTAAACATAATAAACTTAATTTAAATACAAAAAGGTCAAAATCTTTAAAATTAAAATCTTCAAATATTAGAAAATCAAGTTATAATAGTTTATCATCATATTCATCAACTGATTTTTCAACTGATTCAAATAAATCAAATCATTTAAATTCATCACCAATTCATTCTCGTTCAATAAATTTAAATCATTTAAGTGAACATGAACATGAACATGAACATGAACATGAACATGAACATGAAGATGTTAAAACAACAACAACAGTAATTCATGATTTAAGTCAATTACCAAGTTTTTCAAATCTTAAATCAAAATCATCATTTGATTCAATTTCAAATTCAAGTAATAATGAAAATGAAAATGATAATAATAGTGTAATTCATCATACTCATAATTCATCATCAAATAATTCTAAATTTTTCTTAAAAAGATCAAATTCAAATAGATCAAATTCAACATCATCATCAATTATTCATAATAATTTATTATTAAATAAAGATAGTAATAATATATTATTTAATGAATTAGATCAAAATGATTTTAATTATTCTGATAATGATTTAGATTCAAATAATAATGAAGAAAAAATTTCAAAAATTAATTTTGAAAATTATGCTGAAAAACATAATTATATATTATTACAAAAAGGTTCAAATTTAAATGAAAATATTTTAAGAAATGTATGTGAAAAATTAGGTTTAGTTATAATACCAACTTCAAGACCAATTACTCCAATTGAAAATAATCAAAAAGTTTTTGAAAGAGAATTTTTTATTGGTGATATAAATGATCATGAAAAATTAATAAAAGATGATGAATTAAGTAAAGAAGAAATTATAACAAAAGCAATTGATTTAGGATTTGAAGTTATTAAAAAAGTTGATTATTTAGAAATGGTTGAAAAATTAAATAAACAAATTTCAATACCAACTACTAAATCAATAATAAATAATGATGATGAATATAAATCAGAATTAAATCTTGATGAATTACAAAGACAAGCATTTTTACAAAATTGTAAAGTTATTAAATTAATTGATTATGAAAATTTAATTAATCCTTCAATTTCAACAATATCAACAATGACTGATAATTTAGGTTATAAATTATTACCAATTGAAGCATATAATCAATTAATTTCTCCACCATCACCACCACAACCACAAATACAAGGAAATGAATCAATTTTAGAAGTTGAAAAACAATTAGGTGATGTTGTATCAAGAGCAAACGTTGCTGAAAAATTAGGTCATATTGTAATAAAAGCAAAAGAATATAATGATATAATTGAAGAAAAACAACAATTAACAAAAGATTTAGAAAAATTTGACGATTTAGATTTCTTAATAACAAAAATTGAAAATGAATTTAATTATGTTTCAATTGAAAAAGATGAATTTAATATAATTAAAGAAGAATTAAATCAACAAGAATCAATTATTCCTAAAATTACACTGAAAAGTTTAGAAAAAAATGCTAAAAAATTTAATTCAATTGTTATTTCAAATGATGATTATGAAAAATTATTGGAATTAAAACAAAATCCAACAAAAGAATGGTTAGTTGAAAAAGCATTAATTTTCAATTTAAAAACTATAACATTTGAAGAATTTTCAAATCTTGAAGATAAATTAAATAATCCATCATTAGAAATAATTATTAATAATTCTAAAAAATTTGATTATATTACAATATCAAATACAGAATATAATAATTTAATTAATTCAATAAATAATCCATCAATTGAATACTTAAAAGAAAAATCATTATCTCAAAATTCAATAATTTTAACAAATGATCAATATAATAATTTAAAATCTCCAACAATTGAATTTTTAAAAGAAAATTCTAAAAAATTAGGTTTTGAATTAATTACATTTGAAAATTATAAAAAATTATTACATCCTGATTTAGGATATTTAACTGAAAAGGCAACTGAAATTGGATTAATTGTTGCAACTAAAAGTATTTATTCTTTATTACAAAGAAAAGCAAATGAACCTGAAATTGAAGAAATAATTCAACATGCAAACAGGCTTAATTATACTGTTGTTTCAAATAAGAAGTATGATGAGATGGTTAAAATAATTGATGAACCTGATGATGAATTCCTTAAAGAAAAAGTGGGATTGAAAGATTCATTAATTATTCCAACATCTAAATATCAAGAATTAATTCATCCTAATGAATCTGTCTTGGCTGAAAAGGCTTCAGAAATTGGGTTTGTTATTACTGCTAACGAGATTTACTCACAATTACAGAAGAAAGCTGAAGATCCTGAACTTGAAGAAGTAATTCAACATGCCAATAGGTTTAATTATGCCGCTATTCCAAAGGATGATTACTCACAATTACAGAGAAAAGCTAATGAACCTGAACTTGATGAAGTAATTCAACATGCTAACAGACTTGATTACACTGCTATTCCAAATGAAGAATACAATACAATGGTTAAAACAATTGATTCACCAGATAATGAATTCCTCAAGGAAAAAGCAGAGGTCAAGGGTTATGTTGTTGTTCCTATAGAAGAACACAAAAAGTTGGAAACAATTGTTTCTTCTCCTACA
>BCKZ01000038.1:0-49140 GCA_001600815.1 Alloascoidea hylecoeti | reverse complement strand
CTTGTTGGGAAAGCTCGTGAAGTTGGGTTTGAAACAATTAAGAGAGATGAATATGATCATATGGTTGAAGTATTATCACATCCTGATCGTGAATTTTTATCTGAAAGGGCTTCTAAGATTGGTCTAGCTTTGATTTCTATAGAAGAACAACAGCAATTATACCATGATGCTAATGAACCTAGTATTGAGCATATCACAAGTAAAGCTGAGGCTCTTGGTTACAACATTGTTCTGAAAGACCGATTGAATGAGTTGGTCAAACTAACAACAGAACCAACAATAGAATATCTTGGTGAAATGGCTTCTACATTAGGTTCTGTCATTATACCTAAGGTCGAGCATGATAGACTACTTTCTATAGTAAATACACCTGATATTGAGTTCATTACAAACATGGCTGAAAGCCAAGGTTATGAGATTGTTAAATTCGAAAAATATCTTGACCTAGTTAATCCAGAACATTCCGCTATTGTTCAGCATGCTAAAGATCAAGGATATCAAGTTGTTAAAAATGATGAGTATGAAAAGCTTGTAAAAGATGCCAATGAACCGGACGCTCATCATTTATCAATGACTGCCGCTGCAATTGGGTCTGTAATTTTAGGTAAAGAACTTCACGACAAACTTGTTGCAAATACTGAGAATCCAAATATCGAGTTCCTTACTTCAAAGGCAAAGGAGATTGGTTATGAGACGTTGCCAAATGATAAGTACAACAGTTTGTTCAAGTTGTCAACTAAACCGGAATATAATTTTTTGGCTGAACATTCCAAGAAGCAGGGTTATGAAATGGTTCCTGCAGGTGAATATGAAAAAATATTGAAGGATGCCAATAATCCAGATGAGAGTCATATTGCTGAGAAAGCAACTGAAATTGGCAGTGTTCTATTACCAAAATCAAAATACGATGAAATTCAAAAGAAACTAGAACATCCTGACATAGATTTCATCACTGGAAAGGCAAAGGATAT
The DNA here is from genome assembly GCA_001600815.1 of Alloascoidea hylecoeti. Classification (NCBI taxonomy): domain Eukaryota; kingdom Fungi; phylum Ascomycota; class Alloascoideomycetes; order Alloascoideales; family Alloascoideaceae; genus Alloascoidea; species Alloascoidea hylecoeti. The sequence continues at coordinate 48,169 of BCKZ01000038.1, read as the reverse complement.
TGGTTACACTACAATTCCAGAAGAGCAGTATGCAAAGTTAATATCAATATCTACATCTCCTGACTATGAATTTATTCTTCGTAATGCTAATGAAAAGGGATATGAAGTTATTGAATCTAATGTATACGACAAACTAGTAAAGGATGCTTCTTCCCCTGAAAGAAGTTTATTGGTTGATAATGCTGCTAAATTAGGCTTGGTGGTTAAAGAAGAAGATGAATACAATTCTCTTTTGAAAAATGTTAATAATCCTGAGATTAATCATATTGTTTCAACAGCTGAAAACGCAGGTTATGTTGCAATTCCAAAAGATGATTATACTAATCTTTTAGAAAAAGCAAATCAACCTGACTTGAAACATATTGAAGATAAGGCAAAAAACCTTGGATACATTGTCTTGTCTATATCTGAACACATAAATCTTCTTAATAGACTGGACAATCCCGATGAAGATTATATCAAATCTAAAGCTTCAACTATTGGGTATGCTGCTATACCACAGAGGGACTTAGAACTGCTAGAGCACCAAGCTCACGAACCAGACTCTGACCATGTTATAGAGAAGGCTTCAGCACTTGGTCTTGTTGCTGTGTCTAAGGTTGTTTATGATAAGCTATTCAAAGATGCCAATGAACCAGAACCTGAACATGTCATTGATACAGCTCGTGCTGTTGGATTTGAAACCATTCCTAGAAATGATTATGCTGCCATGATCCAGAAATTAGAGAATCCAACCCCAGAGTTTTTATCCCAAAAAGCCAAAGAAATTAATTATGTTCTTACACCCGATCACCTTTATAATGAATTGGTTGAAGCGGGTCGACCTTTAGATCAAGGTAAGCTTGTCGAGATGGTCGAAAAACTTGGATACGAAGTTGTGAATAAGAACAGATATGCTGAACTCTATAAACTAGCTAATGAACCTGATTTGATGCATATTACTGAGAAAGCTACAGATATTGGTTTTGCGATCTTACCTCGAAAAGAGCTCGATGATTTGAGCTCGAAATTGAGCAATCCAACAGTGGAATATCTCACCGAAAAGGCTCAACTGCAAAGTAAAATTTTAATCGAGGAAGATGTCTACAATGGGCTTGTCTCTATGACAACTAATCCCGATATTGATTTCATAAAAGAAAAATCCAAACCTCTTGGTTACACTTTAGTCCCTGATTCTACTTTTAAAACAATTCTTAAAAATGCGGAGAATCCGGACTTCGATCATATTTCTAAGGTTGCGCTTGCAGCTGGTTTAGTTGTTGAACACAAGGAATCATATCAAAGACTCTTAAAGAATGCTAATGAGCCTGAAAGGGATCATATAATCGAAAAGTCAAGATTGATTGGTTATGAAGCAGTACCAAAGAATGAGTATGACCTATTACACACAAAAATTGAACATCCATCTGAAGAATACTTATCAGAAAAGGCATCAGAGATCGATCTTGCTATTATATCTAAAGAAGAACTTGATGATCTTAACTCAAAATTAAAGAACCCAAGTATGGATTACTTAAGATCTGCTGCTGAAACTATAGGAAGTGTTTTGTTAGAGAAAGATGCATTTGATTCTCTTTTGTTGAAGTCAACAAATCCTGACATTGATTTTATTTCTACTAAAGCAAGAGAACTTGGTTATGAGAATGTAAAGAAATCCGATTATGACATTCTAATGAAAAATGCAGAGAATCCTGATTCAACACATATTTCAAAAGTTGCTAAGGCTATTGGTTTGATTGCGGTTCCGATGGATTTTTATGAACAATTATCTAAGAAAGCTAACGAACCAGATAAAGACCATATTATTGAAAAATCCCGTGCTGTCGGATTAGAACCAATTACAAAGGAGGAGTATGACGCTTTAATGAATAATCTGCAACATCCAAATGAAGAGTATTTATCTGAAAAGGCGATGGAGTTGGATTTAATTGTTGCTCCTAAGCCAGCATACGATTCATTAATCGAGGCAGCAAGGGAACTTACCCCCGATGAAATTCTCAATAAAGCTACTAATTTGGGTTACCATCCCTTAAGTGATACAGAGTACACTGAGCTAAGTAGATTAGCAAATGAACCCGATTCTCAGCACATCATTGACAAAGCACATTTAATTGGATATGAATGTGTTTCTGCGACCGATTACAAGACTATGGTTGAAACGATTAATCAACCCAATGAGAAGTTTTTATCTGAAAAGGCAAATAATATTGGCTTAGTTACTATACCTATTGAAGAACATATTTTGTTGGAATCTCATGCTAACACACCAGATATCTCATATATTTCTGAAAAGGCCACTGAGCTGGGTTATATTACTATAGAAAACAAGGAATTTTCTGATCTCAAGGACAAAGCTCGTCCGTTGAATCAGGATGAACTTGTTCAGAAAGCAGATGAACTTGGTTTAACTGCTATTCCAACAGATGAATATAATGAAGTAATTAAAAAAGCGGATTCACCCGATGAAAAACATTTATCAGAAAAAGCCAAAGCTATCGGATTGGTCACTGTCAATGAATCTCTCTTCCAACAAATGATAAAGAATATTAAGACTCCGGAGAAAGATTACATAATAGAAAAGGGTACTTCACTTGATTTGAAAGTTCTTCCTAAAGATGAGTATGATCAGTTATTATCTAAAATCAATCCTTCTGTCAAACAAGTTACAGAAGCAGCTGAGAAGCTTGGTCTAGTTGCAATCGAACAACAAGAATATAATAAGTTAATTGATATGGAAACAAAATCAAGAACTGTTTCAGCTCCGGAAGCTTCCACAAGAAACTTGAATGCAGATGAGATATCTAGAGATGCAATGGCAATCGGTCTTGTTGCTGTTCCTAAAAAGGATTACGATCAATTATTAACTATACGCACAAAAAATCAAGGTTCAACAGGAATACGTAATGCTACAAGTATAGAAGTTTCTAAAAGAGCTGAAGCTCTTGGATTGGTTGTTTTGTCAAAACATGAATATAAAGAATTACAAACAAAATCTCAATTAAGCTGGCCTGGTCAAGCTCCAAGTTATAGATCTTACTCTTTATTGTCACAAATTCCTATACCAGAAAGAGACGATTCAAGTGGTGATAAAACTATTCAAGATTCAAAAACTAATGATCCCTATAATGAATCTCATGATGTTTCAGAAGGAACAAGTGCACATCCTATTATATCTCACCGTGACACCTCTTCTGGCACATCTAACCCACATTATGCGGAGATGCAACGAATTTTAGCAAGTAGAATGGGTATAATGGGAGTAACTGGCGCAGCAGAAAGTGCTATACATTCATCTAACCTTACCATCGGTACAGTAGCATCGATGACAGAAAGAAGTATGATTCCAGCAGTTACTAAGACTGTAATTGGAGAATATTTATACAAATACTATAGGAAACTGGGGGGTGTTAGTGGTATTTCTGACAGTCGCCATAAACGATATTTCTGGGTTCACCCGTATACTATGACTCTCTATTGGTCTGAGAAGAACCCTGCTATTGGTGACCCATCTGCTGAGAGACCTAAAGCTACAGCAATACTAGGTGTTGATTCCATTGAGGATCCTAATCCTTTACCAACAGGTATTTGGCATAAAACTATCATAATAAAAACTAAAGGCAGAGATCTTAGAATTACTTGCCCAACTCGACAGTCACATAACATTTGGTTCAACACCTTCCGATTTTTAATTCAACGTAATGATGCTGGTATTAATTTTGAAGAGCTTTATGAGGATACTGATAGTATTGCTGACATTCCTCCTCTCCGTGAGCATCAAAGCAGTTTCTTTGAAAGAGCAAGACAGGCATCGGTAACTGATTTAAGAAGAAATACTACTATATCAGCACCTTCCAGTCCAAGAAGATCAAGTTTTAGAAGACATACAAGTATGAGCGGAGGAGAAACTCAAGCTGTACCTGCTCGTCGATCAATGAGAAGAATTTCATCCATTATTAGAGGAGAGCATATAAAACCCCTAGAATAAATTATTCTCTTTAAATTTCTTTATATTTTTTTAAATTTCTTTTATTTCTTTCTTAATCAGCATTGCAAAACATTTGTTTATTTTTTTTTGTGTTATTTATATATATATATACAAGCTTTTAATTGTTTGCAATTAATGACTATTTAGTATTTTAAAAATTTTAGTGATTGAATATAAATTTTTGGCAATATTATAGAATTGTGAATTTAAAAGTAATTGTATCGTGGTTTACATTAAAGTTTCGGGTTACTGTGAACGTCAGTTTGAACTGTAAAGACTACCAGAATACATGTTACGGCATTCTTCGAGAAACGTAGACTAAAATAGCCATCACAGTAGGTATTAATATATGGAATACTTTATCTTTTTGTATCTCTTATAAAATAGCTTCAAAGATCGTCCAAATACTCTGCATATGATTAATTGACTCCCCACAGGCTGTTTGTTTCTCATATAGGGCATCAATTTTCAACAAAGAGGCTAATTATAATTTGCACACAACAAGAAATGATCTTCCGAGAAGTATCCAATTATTAATTCATAGAATAGTGCTAATTAATTTCCGGTGTATTACCTAAATACTTTTCGAATATAACTCCAACTTATGACGTATTATTCACCACACGTAGCACCACCAAGTTTTCCTGGGTAACGCTAAATGATTTTCAGCAACTTCACTGATTCATTTGCAAAGATGAAGCTAATTCAGTTACGGAAACATCGCTAATTATTTTCCAGACAATTCTACAATTCGAAGAGACCGTATATTTCATATTGCGCATGCATCATGCAGTGTGTGCTTAAAGCTTTAAACTAAAAAAGAAAAGTTTCCACGCGGCTAATAAACTTTATAATGCATATGTGCATTAAATTCATTCATCCCCCTTTTTTTTTCACTCTTGTTAGCCAGCACTTGCTGGAAACAAGGTCAGCCAGAGGTTAGTAAAACAAAAAAATCGAGTAGTATTGATATTAATTAGGTGAACAATATTTAAAATATAGCAAAATTTAGCTTGCGATAATAATACAATTTTTCTCGATATAATTCCAAGTCTATATGCATAATAATGCAAGCTTCTTCCCATTACAGACAAGTTGTACTGGCTGGTACTGAACAGTCAATGTCTACCTTCCACTATAATGGCAAAAAAAAAATTGAATAATGAATTGAAAGGTCATAAAAACTTTCATTCCTGTCGATATTTTCACTGCTCTACTTGTTACATGTTTCCCAGTATGGAAGATTATGCCCTTCATCAGCTCTACAGCAAAATATCTTCAACCCCTGAACAAAAGAATGCCTATATTGGTGTTGGTTCCTATCTCACTACCCACCCTGCGTATCAATACTATTTTCCCCCCTCCAAAATGTGGTTATAACAGTTGTTCTCAATGCGCTACCCCTCCTACCCCGCGCAGACTTCTAGCGCCATTTGTACCTTGTGGCATTTAAAGCTGGAAGAGTCACTACCACCAAAAACAATCTTCATATTCAAGTGAACGACATCGTTGTCGTAAATGTTGATAACGACAAGGTGAACAAAGGAAAAGTGATCCGCTGTAATGTTTCCGAAGATTATGTCCGTTACCTGAAATATAGGCAACACGATATTCAAGAAAACGCCCTCGTTGCAAGTGGTGTTATTCAACATCCAAGAGATCTGGTCCTTTTTAAACCAAAAGAAATTATTAGATTCGCTGAATGTGGCGATGTTAATCTAATTAGTATGAAAAATGAGGATGAAGAACGTGCTTCAACGCTTTGTCGTAAAGAATTGATTAGGCAATATAATCTTCAAAGAAACGGTATGGATCCGACAACTTTAATGGATATTATCTATTGTGAATATCAATTTGATAGAAAAAAAATAACCATTTACTATTAAAGTTCAAAAAAGGTTACGCTTCAAAACCTAAATGATGCCATGTATAAATTTTACCGTAGTACACTAGGATTTGTATGTGCATTCTTCCTGGTGGTTTGGATGATCAAAAATAAATACAAACTTCACCAAGCCAAAGAAATCCACTAAGCCAAATACAAACTCTAGTATGGCAAAAGGGATCAATATATACAAACTGCAGTATGGCAAAGAAATTATCAAAACCGAGTACAAGCATTTCCTAATTATACATCTAACAATATTTATGGATATCTAATATTTAATGCTACAAATATATTTTCTGATAGGAATATATCTGGATCAACTATATATATGAATAGAAATACCTTTGATAATTCGAATATAGTTTATACAAATAGGAATGCATCCTCTAATGCACTTAGAAGTCCTCTTCGGAATAATACAAATCGAGGACATTCAAATAGGAGAAGTTCAAGTTCAAGTTCAACATTAAGCTTCTAATAATTGTAATGATGATCTTGAGACTTCTCCTAACCTAAGAACTTCATGGAAATTATAAAAGCCCAAAAATTGAAAATTTAAGTCTTATTTATTCAATCATAATTTTTTAATTCATTCTATTTATTTTTCTCTTATAATTAAAAATAACATTAATTATTCATATTTACATTGTGAGAAATTACTACAACAATGAAGCCTTTTTTTTTTTACTTCCTTGAGGTAAATGAATGATTATGAATTTTTTTTACTGACCGGAATTAGTGATTCTCCTAATGTTTTATTTGTGTATTAATTTGATTGGTTCAATTTAATTGGTTTTATTATTATTAATTTCCCATACTTTTTATATTTAGAATCGTAAAAAAGTAGCTGGGGTACAACAACTGTGTGGAGTTCAGAGATTTACAGTTCACACCTCCATGAAAAACATTATTATATTTCCGCATACGAAACCCTTTTCTGAATGAGAAGAGTCAAAAGAACAAAATGATTATTATTTAAAGATACATCGGAGTGTTTGGTATGGTGTTGAATTCATAGACGAATCTTCGGTCGTTACAAGATCAGAATCCGGACGCCAATGCTCGACAATAGTCACTCCATACATAAAGAGTAAAGAGGTGTTCCACTTTGATGTGTTGAAGGCCGTTACCCTGTTGTGTTTCTAGACCCAAATTAGCTATAGCCCAACTACAACTAGCAATACATATAATTATAGATATCAATTTTGTTTTTCAATCGTGGCTTTAACCTAATATCTCATTATAATCCAGCTCCTTTTGAATTGTAAAGTTGATTAAATGAGTTAAGAGTATTTCTTACAATATAAGTAAGTGTTTTACAGTGTATATGAATAAAAATTAAACGTTAGATCTTAAATTCTCGTCTGAATTCGATCTTAATTTCAAAGTAGAAAAAATATAGGAATCTGTCATAAGTTAAATATTAAAAAATCACAAATTAATATAAGCTTCTAAGATACATCATAATCACAACTATATCTTTTAAATTTCCTTACGTTTATATTTGATCAGAAGAAGAGATCAGGAGGTTCAGAAAATGGGATCAATTCTTCGAGAAATAACTCGAATCAAAGAATGTCTGCTGTTAGTATTAGAGATTGAACTGCCAATTATATGATTGTAAGCCTATTTTTATTAACAATTGTATTCTCTTCTGCAATAAAAAGTGTATTTTAATTAGTATTAACGTGTGCAATAAAAATTTTATGCCTATTTGTAATGCCATTGATAGTTGTGTTCCAAATTCTATGAGAGTAGGGGAAGAAAGAATAGCAGAATTTGTTATATTAAGCAACTACTCTCTTTACGATTGCGGTAACAACGATTGCTGTTTAAGAGATTAAGTTGAGAATATGCAGGGCAGTTCCTCCTAATATTGTTAAATAGATAAAAGTTTAATATGGCATACATAGTCACAAATTGTAAACTAATTAGTATTGACATTGAAAACTTAAAAGAATACTGATTTTGAAATTTTACATGTGAAAAGGTTGTTGATATGAGTAAATCTTAATGGCGAGCCTCTTAGAGCATAAAGTCGAGTAAAATCTGGTGAAATCAATGGACACAAGTTGAACATGCTCACACTCAGGCTTATCACCACCGTTATGAAGTTTCCTATATATTTTATATTTTAAATAGTAAATTCAAAAGGTTATTACTACATCTCTCAATTTTATCATTAAAATAAACCCCATGAAACATAATATAAATATTGCTAATATATTTGTGTTTCTCTCCTTGTTGTTTTGTTTTCGTTTTTATATGTGTTGTATAGTTATATGTTTTTTTTGAAAGAATATTTTGATTTTTAATTACACACAACCAATGTTTCTATGAGTTTTAAATGATGGGGTCATAATCTGAAAGGACTAATCTGAACCAACAGTATAAATGAGAACGCGCGTACAATCCAGCACATGTATATCTCACTCCAACAAGTTACCCTACCTTCCCAAAAAACGACATAACAAGCATTACGTAATTTATTAAGTATATATTATGTAATTCTTGAACGGAGCCAATTGAGACCAGGAAATCGCCAACAGACCTGGAACAATACTATGCATGCATAGGGCTCTAGTATCCCTTATCTTCGACATCGAAAGTTTCAATAGCCAAAGATAAGTAATCCAACACGGCGTAGTACCAAATTGCAATAAATCAATTTGTTTAAAGCTTAACCCCGCAAGAGAGTTCATTTTAACATTAAGGATTATTTATGAAAATGATTGCACTCCACGTGATTCCCTTAAAAACTATATAATTTGTATATTTTCTCTTCCTCTTTCTAATTTTTGGAAAAGAAATATTAAATGACAATTGATACTATTGAAAAACCAAGAGTTTTAATTCTCGGGAATGTCTCCTGGGCTAAGGATAAATTAGAGGAATTAAAAGACATAGCTCAGATAGAAACTTATACATCGACATCAAGGGAAGAATTCATATATGATTTACAACATAAATATGATGGTGTAACTTCAATCTTTAAATCTTGGGAGTCAGCAAAAATCACTGGAAGATTCGACAAAAAAATTGCTGAACATATGCCATCAAGTGTAAAAACAATTTCAAATAAAGGCGCTGGCTATGAACATATTGATGTGGATTTTTTCACTGATAAGGGAATCCAGATATCAAATGTAACCGATCCTGTACAAATTGCAACTGCTGATACTCATTTTTGGCTATTATTAGGTGCTTTGAGAAATTTTGGACAAGCTGAAAAGAATTTACGTAAAGGCAAATGGATTACAGGTGTAGATTTGGGTGAAGATCCATCAAGTAAAGTTCTAGGAATTCTTGGAATGGGTGGCATTGGAAGAAGGGTCCGTGATAGAGCCCAACCTTTTGGATTCAAAAAAATCATTTATAATAATAGATCACGATTAGATCCAGCAATAGAAAAGGACTCAGAATTTGTATCTCTTGATGAACTACTTCAAACAGCTGATATCATTTCTATAAATGTCCCTTTAAATGAAGAAACACGACATTTAATTAACGAAAAGACTTTAGCAAAAGCAAAAGATGGTGTTATTATAGTTAATACAGCTAGAGGACCTATAATTGATGAAAAAGCACTAGTTAATGCCTTAGCTTCTGGAAAAGTCAAATCTGTTGGTCTTGATGTTTTTCACAACGAGCCAGAAGTTAGCCCTGAATTATTGGAAAATGATAAAGTCATATTAACACCCCATTTTGGAATTTTAACCAAAAAGACCTTATATGACACAGAGGCATTTGTTATTGCTAATATCAGGAGCTATTTAACTACAGGTAAGCTTATCTCACCCGTACCCGAACAAAAAGGTAAATTTTGATCACTAGTACAAATATTATATAGTCCCTAAATTTATACCTAATATATAGATTATTCATTATCCTATATTTCATTCTTTTCCTGATTCTAATTACTTAAAATCATTGTTCCATAATTTCATTCTTCAATGCGTATAGGTTATATTGATGATTTTTCGTTACAATATCGTAACATACAACCATATCAACTACTTAACATTCACCAACTTCATCTATTTTGGCGATTTCATCTTCATAAACCTCAACATCAAAATCTTATTATTCTCAAAGTATTTGAATCCATAAATAGAAAAAATTTTAAACCTTGATTCCAAATATACCTAGGATTATCACCATTAGCTACTGTGACATCATTTTATTTATTCTTAAAAATAGTCATAGGTGGAGGTATATAGACTATACTAGTGATCAGTTCACCTCTCTGAAATTCAATTTTAAGACTATTAGATGAAATTGAGGTCATAAATTGTTTATCCTATTTTTCTGTTATAATATCTTGTGTACCTGTCTTCGATGTTCCAAATATGAGAATTTCATATGTTCTGAAAACTTCGTCAACTAAAGTGTTCCACCCGCAAAGATATTTTAAATCCTCACTTAATGGTCTATAGGCATTAAAATTTCTAATTCTTTTTATAATAAAGTGTAAAGTGTCTTGGAATGATGGTGTTTTGCGGAACAATAATATGCTCCCTCAGGACAATTTTTGAGACGGATCCTTTTTCACGCGTTTCATAACCATCTAATCAACACCTTCACTAAAACCCTCTATATTAGCGGCACAACCCATTTTTACAAAAGAACAAGGGTTGAGGGAAGAGCTCTTACTCATCAAGAGTAGATAGATGCCTTTGATTTTGGTAGGAGTCTCGTCTTATAATTTATTATGGAAAGTGATCTTGGTCGTGAAGAGTTAATTTTGGCATACCAATACCAAATATGTTCGCCGCTTTCACCTACGACACGTCCATGTATTATCTTTTATATTCAATATCCAAGATTATGGGAAGATGCCAGTTGGGCCAAATTTCAGAAATCTTTTTTTTTTCATGTGTCTATATATTAAACTTCTATATCTATAAATACTATATTTATAACAAAAAATTGTGAAAATAAAAAAGACCTATTACTAGGCAAAAATTGCTATTACTAATCTTATAGCTTCACTCTTTTTTGAGTGATGTTGTTACTTTTGAGTGATGTTGTTACTTTTTATAGTATTAATGTCACCATGTCCTACTTTTACTCAATGTATACTAATAAATGATATTATTCAGAGATTAAAAAAAGAGGCCAAAACCGGATTCGAACCGATAACCTAAGGACTTGCAATCCCACGCGCTGCCATTGCGCCATTTGGCCTAGGGATGGATGATTGGTCATAAATTCGACTCATGAAGCTAGACAATAACCACAATGATGCGCATAAGGAACACACTGAGGGGACATAATGGATACATTTGCTCAGCTTGGGATATGTTACTCATATGCTACATCATAACAAAAAATAGTAGAGATTTCCTCAGAATTTACATAGTTTCTAGTTATATAATTTAATTGGAAAATATATGAAAAGTTAAAAAAAAAAAAAAAATGAGCCACAAAGGATTTGGGACCTATGCCAAAAAAATTCTTACCATATATATAATTGGACTCTGAGTTAAGCCATATAAATACAACCTATAGCTAAATTTCTGATCATGGTAACGGTATCCGAATTTTTCTTTGTTGATATTGTATTGTGGTCATATCACATGGTGGAATGGTAACTATAACATCATTTATAACTATGAATTTGCAGCATTTGGTATAATGTTATTCTTTCTATATCCTATAGACTATATATACAAATAGATGGAAAGTATTAAGAAATTCCAAATAGTTTTAACTAACATTTTCCACCAGTGTAAGAGTAACCCCTTGCAATTCCATTAATTCCTTGTTCGACTAAAGCGCCTGGTTCACCACTTTTATTGGTAAAATCACTACCGAGCCCAGTCCAAGTGAGCTTTTCTTGAAAGTGTAGAGCAGAAGTAGAAACTGTATTTTTCAGAACAAGATTTGACGAAAATTTCTTAACAAGAGCATTTGAATTTTCATCATCCTTTTTATTTATTTCTTCTTCCTCTGTAATATTTAAGTGTCTTATTCTTCGTAATGGACGACTGTTAAATATATATTTACCGGTAACTGAATCAAACTCAGGTGCATCATCGTCGATATAATCTTCTTTAACAGTTTCCTCCTCTTTATCAATTTCAGGCTGTCTATCCATAATGGTATCAAAATCAGTAACCCATTTACCGCTCCATATAACCTCATTCTTCAAAGCCATCTTTAACTCATAAGGGGTAATGATGGGTTTATAATATTCATTATTTTCATCAATTATAATTCCACTATTTCCACACCCTAAAATGCACCAACAATCAACAACATCAAAATTTGCAAGTTTTGCCACATTTGGTTTTCCAACTGCAAATATGTAATGCTTTTTTCCCGAATCTTTAATCCATTTAATAACAGTGTTTAATAAAACTCGAGTGTTCTTAACAGAAAGTGTATTTACTAGTATTCCAATTGTACCAGCTGTACGAGCGATATGCATATAACGATATCGTCGCATTAATGATGGAAAAGGACCATCAGATATAGAGTTACCGTCCAGTGGGTTCAAAATAGAGATGGATTCAAAAATCGTAGATAAGTAAAGGAGCCTAGAAGCACTAGGCAGCGTGATATGGAAAAGGCTATATTCTTTTAAGATTTCTTGATCTTCAGTATCAATATCATTTATAACTGAAGCACCAGATATTTTTCTACCATCAATTTTAAAACATTTTTTCATTTTTCTCGTTATTGGTATCGTACCATTTTTATTTTCATTGGGACTTATTATGATGGCTTTGTTGTCTGAAGATATGTTTATGTCTGAGAACAATAAATTGGGATATTCATCTATTAAACTATTGTAAATGTTTTGCAAGTGATAGTTATAAGAAGTGTCTGACATTATTACTATCTTTTTCTCCTTATCAGGATATTTTTTTTTGAATGCTCTTAGCACACCTTCTGTATTTAGATACGGACAACCAAAATCGTAAATAACCGGGAGTTTTTCATTTCTATTATTAGTCAAAGTTAGAATAAATAAAAGTATGAGAAAAAAAAAGTAAAGAATACATACGAATTTAAACAAGAATCACCAAAGTGGACCAGAACATCAGACCTAACATGTTCAGCTGAAACTTCATCAACACAACACATCCCATAAGACGTATCTGCTAAAATAAAAACTCTTCGTTTTCTATCTTCTTTTTTCAGTCTTTTACAGTCTCCAGAGCATTCACCTCCCGTTGATTTCTTACAAGTATGATTTGGGGTTTCGCCATGACCATGATGAGTTTCGTCTTTAATAACATCCTTTAAACCAGCAGTTATAGCATCAGACACATAAACAGAGTCCCCAACAAGCGAATCTGGAAACTGTAAAGCAATTCTCAGGTACTTAGTTTTATTCAGATAACCAATTAAGAGATCTAATGAATAGAATAAATCTAACCGTAAATTTAACTCTTCTTTATTTTGCTCTGATAATAATGATTCTATATCTTCTTTTGATCCGAGGTGTAAGAATTTTTCATATTCGGTTTTTTGAATTTGAACTCTGTCATACTTAAACTCCTCATCTTCTTGAGTCGTTGATAATATAGGAGCTGTTGATTGGGACATTTTCAGTATAGAATTAGTCCTGATTTTTAAATTTAATTGTAGTCTTCTTTTGCAATTTTTTGGTTCAAAGGAACATCCATACACCTTTAAATTGATGTGAAAAATTGGTGTAAAACGTTATTCATATACGCAAAGTACTGTATAATGCGATATTAGTTAATGTATAAAATAAAGATATGTGATCCATTAACAGCTATTTCAATACTCTTATGTTCATCAGAGGAAGTTAAAATTGATTGCAAATTTAGATATCCTAATCTAGTTCCATTGGATTTATTCAATACAAAAAGTTGTGTATTATGATATAAAAATAAAAGTATTATCGATTGCAACAGAAATCTTAGTTGTTTGTGTGTACTCTGATTCTCGCGTTTACATCCAAATCCAAATCAAAACAAGTTAACTGAGTGTCTGAAGTTACATAAAAGTAATCTCCATTTGTTATAACTGGATATTTGAATTTCCAAAAAATTTCTAAGCAGATACCAGTCTTTAGTTGTATATTGGATAATCGACAGATTGATATCTCAATATTTGCACCTTCCCTTCATATTTAATCGTCTGTGACCTAAGTCTCGAAATGCAATTGTATAACATCCTATTGTTGTTAAGTTTGTAATCTTATTTATTTCACTTGGCTATTTTATATTCTAATGGATACCCTTCCGAAATTTTCAATTGTATCTCTTTTTCCATTGAATTTCCTATATTTAATATTGAATAATCGAGAAAATAATGGCATTCAGTTAAAACCAGTTTCTGTTCACATAGTCCTTCTGCAATCTATAATGAAATAGTTAGGCTTGAAATCAAATATTGAAGAAAACTTTGAGCTCAAGGAAAGACAAAAATTTGGTGTTTTAACCTGTTTCGTATTTGTGTCCTTATACGAATGTATTGTTGTATGAATAGTAGTTGAATATGTTGAATTATACTACTTAATTGGGCATCTCCAACAGAATGCAATAATAAAACACTGTAATATAAAACAAAAATAATCATAAAAAAACATCGAATCATGCATATCTACATACATGTAATAGTTCACTTTCATAAAAGATTATGGAAGCGGCGCAAAAATAAGACACGGTATTGTCTGTGGCCGCGAGTTTTAAGAGTTTGGCAATATATTGAGATATGGCTAACATTTTTTATCTACAAGGCAGAACAATAGTGAGCAACTGGTCGTTTACTTGGAGTCTCAGTTGGCTCATAATCAATGCATCATGTGGCCAATTATTCAGTTTGAAGAACGGACACGAATATTTAGTTCAGGTTCTCTAGCAAGTGCATAACATGGAAGAGTAGCACCAACAGGGCGAACATTAAGTGTATCACACGGCTGAAATATACGATATCACCGGACGAACATTTAGTTTACAGACGTGGCCGGAATTAGGTGAAATGACTGAAATAACGTTTTATGTTGTGAAGAGATCTAAAAACTAATATCAATCGTACAAAAGGTGTTGTAAGAGTCGTTATCGCTATATTTATAATGGTATATACAGTACTAGCGTACTATACACTATTTCCTGGGTATTGATCATCTTGACTTTTAATTTCACTCATTTAAATGTCGGAATTGATCGTTTGAAAAACTATTTTTATGATATCTATGAAAATAGAAATGCAAATGTTTGATATTTATTTGGTGTTATAAAAAATTATCATGATTTATATATAATTAAATTACTCATGTAAATGGTTAATTTTTGGGGCTGAGTTACTATTTTGGTTGTAAGATGGCTTATAATTACCGTTATCTCTTTGATTGCTGTTATCACGAGTAACAGTATAGTTCCGGTTATCTCTATCATTGTAGCCATTGTAATTATTGTCTTGGTTGTAGGAATTCTCGCGATTTTGAACATTATTTCTATTATCCTGTTTTCGATTGCTTCTATTCTGGTTATTTCGTTTTCTGCCATTGCTTCTTCTTGGTCCCAGTGGATTAGAACGATAGGAATCCATATGTGTATTACGTTGATACTTGTTCTCAGAGTAGTCATCGTTACTAGTGTAATAGCCATCATAACTAGTGTAATAGTCATCGTAACTGTTATTACGGTAATAATGATTACTACTATCGTTGTTGTTCTTCTTCTTATTGCTATTATTATTGTTCCTCCTGTTGACATAATTGTTATTAGAATTATTGGCATTAGCATTATTGTTGTTATTCATATTGCTATCATTGTTATTAGCATTAGCATTATTATTATTATTATTCTTATTATTATTATTGTTGTTAGCAGCATTATTATTAGGATTATAGTTGTTCTTCTTCTTCTTATTATTGTTGTTAGCAGCATTATTAACATTATTGTGGTTCTGATTTTGAATACGATTATTATTCTTATTGTCATTACCAATATCGTTATTAAGGTTGCCCGTGGATGATTGTGGCTTTGTGCTAATTTTTGACTCATTGTTGTAAGTTTTGGATCCGCTTTGTTGGTGAAAGTCAACCTTTCTATTAATATTCAGATGTCTATTATCATTGGCGCCCTTGTTTTTATTATTGGCCATGTAAGAATTGAAACTCATATTCCTTGGACCTGTTGGAATAGAATTAGAATTTGAAGTAGGTGGTCGGTATGATGTTGGTCTTTTTAATTTACCTTCCCCCTTCTGATTATCTACCGCCCGACTTTTGTTTATATCAAATATTAGATTTTTAGTATTAGGTTTCGGTTTATTTATTCCGCCAGGATGTTTATGGTATTTATTATCATATACAGGATTGTTAATTGTTGGCGGTACAGCCTTTTTTATTTTGGGCCTTGCTAATGAATTGAAGTCCTTAATGTGAAATTTTGGAATAACCGGATCTTTTGACGAATCATTATTGGCCTTCACTGGAAGTGAAGAAGGCTCCTCCAAGGGGGGTTGAGATTTTGACTCAAGATTACTAGAGGCAATAACCGGTTTAGTGATTGGTTGTGTTAGATCGGAAGTTTTTAATTCTTTTAGTGAAGTGCCGTGGGTGGAACTTGGGTTGTAACTCTGATCTTTCGTAGTTGATTCTATATTACTGTTTCGATTATTCGCTTTCGTAGGAGCAATAATAACAGGAGGTCTATCCAGAAATCCACTTGTAGCTTTGGTATAAAGTCCTCGATCCATGGTATCTTCAATTAATCTATTCCAGACACGATTGTTTTTCAAACTAACAGAGCTACCTAAAATCCAAAGTGAGCTTCTAGCTCTTGTTAAGCCCACATTCATTCTTCTGACATCGCTCAAGAAACCAACTGATCCTTCACCATCATTAGCACGGACACATGATAAGATGATAATCTCTTTTTCCTGTCCTTGAAATCCATCAACTGTATTAAAATCGATCTCATTCAAAATCGCCTCATTATATTTCCTCTTAAAAAGATTTTTTAAACTTCTTATTTGCTCTTTATATGGTGAAATAATACCTATTTTACCTACCCAATTATCGTCGGGATACGTGCGGATTACTCTCTCCACAATTTTCAGCGCTAATTCAGATTCTGCAGTGTTGAATAGTGATTTTGACTTAGTTGATTGTTGGTGCTTACTCACAACGTCAAAGAACCTATAAGGACCTAGATGTGGGAGTTTATGCCATTTCTTCTCAGTGATTTTGGCCATGTTTGGACCATCAATAAGTTGTGAATGATAAAATTCTTTACTTGGGAAGCTTGAAATCATTGGGTGCATTCTATACTGAGTGTTCAGTAAGTAGACCGAATTCGGATGATTCTGTTGCATTCGAACAAACAGACTTTGCTCATATGAGTAAGATGCTGCAGCTTGGGATAAAACAGTAGGGGGAAGTTGATTTGGATCACCGACCATGATACATTTTTTGCAGCCATATCTCAAAGGTATAATAGCAGATAACTCAATACATTGAGCGGCTTCGTCAATAATGACGGTCTCAAATTTAATACCAAGATTAGATAAAACAGAATGTGCTGAACCTGATAATGTTGAGCAAATAATTTCAGATCCAGCTAGTAAACTGGATTGAATATTTCGTCTATTAATTTCGCGATTTCTGAACGTAACAGCTATCCTTTCACGTTGTGCATCCAATTGTCGACCAAGTTCATTTTTTCTTTTACTAATTTCACGTAATTCAGTTTGAAGATTTGCTATTTCTTCCCCAGTTAAATTTGGATCTTGAAGTTTCTTCCGAACCTCATTACGCTCTGCTAGTACCTTAGTATGATTCTCTCGGTTTGATTTATCAACCTCTAGTTTCTCTTTTCCCTCTTTATTCAATTCTCTTTCGACCAATTCTTCTAATGTCAAGTCCCTCACGCTTGCATTGATTGCTTCTCCTCTTCCAAGTCGAATAACCTTCGGTTTACGCAAATCTCCGTTTGAGTCTTTAATTCCATTTCTCAATCGTAATACTAATTCATCTACAGCTGCGTTACTCGGAGCACATAATAAAATTTGTTGTTTTTCTGGTTGAGGAGCCTTAACAGGTGCTTGATGTTTAGACCCTGGAATTGGTATCGCAGCAGCAGGAATATTAGGATGCGAAAGTATATGCCCAATGATTCCCAAAATTGTCTTTGTTTTACCAGTACCAGGAGGACTAAATTAATGTTAAAAAGAAGAGATATCAAAGTCAGACACTTTAAGGATACATACCCTTGAATTAAGGAAAATCCATTAGCTCTAGATGATCCTAAAATAGCTGCAGCCTGTGATTTATTTACATCATAGGTATCCCGAATTTCTTTAAGATCAAATTCAGATGCTAGTAGAGGAATATTTGGTGTTCCTTCAAGAATTTGCTGATTTAGGCCATAGTACTGTAACCCTTTAACAGAAGTATACTCCCTCTCAATGGTAGTCAAGCTAAAAACAAAGTTAGTAAATTTCTCTTTTATAGAGTAAGCAATGGAAAAAACATACTTCATAAGCCTCATACCAGCTAATTCTGTCTGAGGTGCTAAATGATAAACCATATCTGATCTACAAGCAACTCTTACAATTAAATCTGAAAATTCTGAATTTGAAGATTTAACCTCTCTAACTTTCCCTAAACAACAAAATTTTATTTTTTGTCTCAAACTAGAACCATCTCTTGGAAATGTATTTGAATTGATTTTAGTTCCACCATTTGGACCCTGCATCTCAGTACTATCATTCAATAACGCTAAAACCATTAAATCAGAATCATTAATTCTACCTTCTCGGGGTACTTTGGATTCAACGGAACAATAAACATCGAAGAAATTATCACAAGATGTTCTGTTACCTGTGATTACTTTAAATGGTTTATCGTTATTAATAGTCAATTCTTTTGATTGAATAATCGATTGCCAACATTCTAATAATAATAAAGGTTCAAATACTTTTTGATATTCTGAACAAGTACTAAAAGAATCAGAAACTTTTTGATATTTCTGATTGTTATTTGTTGGAAAATTACCCTTTTTCAAATAATCCCAAGATAATAATGAAGCATATAATGGATTCATATTAATATTTAAACGAGCTCTCATGTTCCGTTCTTCCAACTCCTTTTCTGATATTCTTTGGCGTAATTCCTTATTAGAAGTAACCACAGAACCACCATCTATTATCCTCACCTTAGGCTTAGGTTTTGAAAAGTTGAATAGAGCATCAATATCTTCTTCATCAGAATCATCAGAGGAACTATCATCTGAATGTTGATGTTTTCCTAAATTCGTTTTCTTTGCTGATTCTCTATCAACAAAGCCACCAGGCCTTGCAGGATTAACAATAAGAGGCTTCTTGGTGCCGTTATTTTTACCCATCGATGCATATCTTGCTGTCATATTTAATTGAGCTTTTCTTTTCATTGCAAGTTCTTGTCTCATTGAAGAAATCAATGATGAAGTTGCACCCATATCAGGACCATCATCTTCAATAGTTCTTCTATAGAGATATTTATCGGGAACAATGTTAGTAGGGGCTTTGTGGGTTTTTGAAACAAACTGAGATATAGAACTCTGAGTTGGGAACCTTTCCTTTTGAGTTTTATATTGATAAGACGATGAGGATAATGATGTTGATGATGTTGATGATGTTGATGATGTTGATGATGTTGATGATGTTGATGATGATGACACAGGTTTTGGATATTTCAATGTTGAAGATGAAGAAGGCGGATTAATTACTATAATATCGTCATCAATATTTTGAGTTGTCGGGCTCTTAGAAGTGATCTTTGTAGTAGGAGTGCTTTCAACTGATGTGGCTTTAATCTTTTCAACGACTGGTTCGTTAAAATGACGAACTCTTGTAATTATCTCTGAACATTGTTGATCCGTTAATTTGTTTCTATAACCTTTACATCTAAGAGCATATTGAGCTAACACCGTTAATATTTTAACACTTAATTCAAGTTTATATTCATCTGCCAAATCCAAAGTAGTTATTATCATTTGAACACAAGATCGTAACAAAGATTCATCTCCTAAACGTAACCATAATGCTGTTGCGGTGAAAACTTCCAAAATATCTGACAATAGACTTTCTGGAGTATTAATTTGATCTACGGCATCATCTAATGATTGTGATTCATTTTGTGAATTTGATTGAGTTTTAAGACATTCTAATATTAATTTTAGTGATCCAATCAAAGTATTACTAAAATCTAAAGTATCTCTAGTAAAATCAACAAGTGATGAATGTGAATAATAGGTAGTCCAAGTAAAAATTTCCATATAAATCATATTTAATAAAGTCCAACTTCTTCTCCAATACTTCCTAAGTTTTAATTTTTCAATTGATGTTTTTAATGAATTAACTTGTAATATACCAGATCTTGGATCAAATAATGTATTAATCATATCCATTTGAACTCTAATTAATTTAGGACATGGACCAAACATTTTAAATGCAGCTGTATTTTTAATCATTTTTGTAAATGCTGAAATTGATAATTCAATATTTTTACTTGTTAATTCTTTTAAACCTTCTAATCTTCCTTCAACATCAAAAGTTTCATAAATCATATCAGTTACTGCTTGACTTATTGAATTTGGACTTGAAACCATACATGTGAAAAAACCTTGTAATGAA
Organism: Alloascoidea hylecoeti; assembly: GCA_001600815.1. Lineage (NCBI taxonomy): Eukaryota > Fungi > Ascomycota > Alloascoideomycetes > Alloascoideales > Alloascoideaceae > Alloascoidea > Alloascoidea hylecoeti. The sequence continues at coordinate 27,692 of BCKZ01000038.1, read as the reverse complement.
TTTTCATCATTAAATATTAACTGTAAAGAATTTGAATCAAAATCACCAATTCTTAATAAAATTGTTTGAATTGGTTGAATTATTTCATCAATCATTTTATTGAATTCTTTCCATTCATTTTGATTTTCTAACACCTCACCATTATTATCTCTAATTGGTATTGAAGGTTCTGTAACTTCATTAATACCAGATATAAAAGTTAATGAACTGAAAAAACATTTTCCAAATTCAACATCATTTCTAATTGATTTTCTTTTTAAATATCTAAAAAATTGTGGTAATAATTTATCATAACCAATTTTTCTTCTTGTTAATCTATGACTATCATTTGACATATTTTTAACATCTTGATCAATAACAAATTTTATTATTTCAATAGCTTCATGTTTAATTGATTCATTATTTTGATCAATTGCATTATCAATTATTAATTTATGATAATCTTCAACTATTTGCCTTGCCCAAAATTTAGAAGTTCTTAATTTTTTAAAAGTTTCACCAATTGATTTATTAAAAAAATTAACATATGGATTAAAAATTATAAATAATGATTTTAATAATTCATTATTTGATTCTTCAGGAATATTTGTTGCTTCTGTTAAAAGTTTAAATAAATTCTTAAATGTTTCTTGATCTTTTGAATTAGTTATAGGAATATTATTTGGTTCAACTTTATCATCATTCTTATTTTCTGTAGAATTATTTTTATCTTTTTCAATAATGTAATCTTCATAACTTGTTATCAAAGGTATTATCCATTGTGTAATATCACCACCATTAACAGCAACCTGTTCAACAGATAAATATTTAGTTGCACCAGATGTTTTTTTTAAATCTTTTTCAACTTCTGCATGCTCTTTTGCAACACTATATGTTGACAATGTTTGTAATAATAAAGTAAAATTTTGATTATTTTCTTGATTTACAAAATGAGATAATAAACCCATTGGTGTTAATTGTGGAATTTGTTCCCATAAATTTTTACCATAAATATCACCTAATTGTTTTAATACTCTTAATGCAGCAGGTGTAGCTTCGGATATTGAAGTCAATAATAAATCTTCATATAATATAGTTAATAAATCTTTTGAAAATTTTTGAGTTGGTAAAGAAACAGGTTTACATAATTTTTCAATTATAGTTTCTGATGTAACAATTGATAATAATAAATTAATATTAAGCCAAAAATCTCTTTTTGCAATAAAACCAATTCTTTTTTGAGTTAATTGAATTTGAAATTCATTCAATAATCCAATATCAAAATCGTTTGGTGATAATTTATTTTTAATATTATGTAATGATATTAATGCCCATTTTCTTGATTGTTCTGAAACTTCTTGGGAATTTCCTAATAAAAAGTAAATAATTGCTGGTATTAATCCTTCACCTAATTTTAAAAAGGTATTATTTCGTTGTAATCCATCAAAAATTTCATCAAACTTAACTCTAACAGTAGAATTTTTTCGTATTAGATCTGGATAGCAAAGACATTCGTATAACGCTAAAGTTGTTGGAGGTGGTAATACATTCATATTTAAAGGTTTTGTAGCATCAGTTGTATCGGCCAATGATAAATATTTCAAAATTCTTTCAAGTTCCCAATCTCTAATTATTGAAGAAAATTGTGATACTTGTCCAGGATCAACACCTCTAGTTGAAACACAAAGATCAAATAATTCAACTCTTCCAATATGAAACGGTCGTATACATTTATAACATTCAGATAATTCTTTATTTAAAACAGCTTTTAACCATTCTAATGTTTCACTAACTTCATAAGAAAATAACAATAAGGTATGCAAGGCAATCGGCCGTACTTCATCATTACAAAAGAAATGGGTACCTTTCGGTAGAGCAGCCAAAAATTGTAAACATGATTGTAATGCAGTTTCTTGTAAAGAATCATCATCAGGATTCTTATGACTAAGTTCTATCTGTTGTATTAATTGTGATCGCTGTTCCAGCTTTAATTGTTTTGGATCACTGCTCATCTAGAAGACATTTATTTATATGAAATATTGGAAATATTACTTTTCTGTATATTAGCGGTTTTGTATGGATATCTGTAGTTGCAGAAAATGTTAATACCGATTTTATCTTTTAGTCGATGCTTGTGTTACTTGTTTCCAATTTTTTTCGTGTCGCATACTTTGGTCTCCGGGTAATCCCTATTCGAATGTTAGGTTTTGGCTCTCAATGGAGTTTTAAAAAACATCTCCACACGATTATCAAAACTTTTATTAAAACAATATAGTTTTTTAATCAAACAAAGAACATCAAATGGGTGATTCAGATGGAAGTGAGAAGATGATTTCTAGACCCAGCAAATAAATATTACAGACCTTTAAATGTAACTTGTATTAGTAATATATTACATAATAGGTGAAGTGTATAATTTTGTAGCTAAAATTTTCATCTTCCTTCCTTTTCATTCTAAAACTAAAAATGTCTTTTCTCAACTCCATCCGTGGAATCTCACGTTCCAATTCATCTTCTTATCGTGTTTTATCAAACATATCAAGATCTGGCTTACTAAGATCAACTTCCTTAATTGCTTCTAGATCCGCCATTTTAAGAAGTGCTACTACTATTGCACCAAGATTCTTCTCCGTTTCTTCTGTTGTTAAAGATGCTGATTCTGCTAAAAGAGTTCTACAAAAAACTTTACAAAGAGAATATGAAGAAGAAACAGTAGAATCTGATGGTATTGATACTCCTCCAGTCGAAGTAACTAAATTTTTAGAATCATCTGGTTTTGAAGTTAACAAAAAACCTGGTCAATCACAAGTTGAATTAGTTAAGAAATCTGGTGATGAAATTATTCATGTATTTTTTGATGTTTCTCAAGTTTTAGAAAATCAAGAAATTTCAGATTTAGCTGAAGATGATGCTGAAATAAATCTTAATGAAGAACCTCATGAAAATGATGAAATTCCAGATGATTTAAATGATGAATTTGTTCAAATCTCAATCACTATTGAAAAACCAGCAATCAATAGAGCTATTTCACTTTCTGCAAGTCTTGGTGCTGACAAATCTATTTTCTTCCTTGATAGTATTGTTCCATATGATGATATTAAATTAGCTTTACAAGAAACTCCTGAAGCTGTTTATAAACGTGCTACTTTATATAAAGGTCCGACTTATTCTAATTTAGATCCTCAATTACAAGAAAGTTTTGAAGATTATTTATCTGCAAGAGATATTGATGGTAGATTAGGTGAATTTGTTTTTGAATATTCTTTCTATGCTGAAAATAAAGAATATATTTCATGGTTAGATAACATGAATAAATTCTTTAAAAATTAATTGATCATTTGATCATGAGATAATTTTTTTAGTGGGTTTTTATGAATATATGACTGCTCTTATTGTTGTATTTAGTTTGGCAGATGTTCATAAATTCTTTTTACAAGTATATAACTTTTAATTATACATAATTTATATGAAAAGTGTAATGTTTCCAGCTGTATTTCAAAATATAGCTATTTCACTTAATTTCGAGCAATAAACTACGTCGGCTCCCGTAAAATTTGCTATGGGATTTTCACGATAATTAGTGATCACTATGGCCGAATTTAAGTAAAATGTCTGTATTTTGGTACACCCAACCCTTAACATCGGATCAGGGTAACACATGCGATGGATTTTTTTCAAACAATTTGTCAACATCTATAACTATAAGCGTAAAAATGATGATTAACCGTCTTAAAGGAATTTGCCGTTCAAACCGTCTTGGTTTTCATATTTTATCTAATATTACAACAAATAATGCCATAAGGTTAAATCCTTCTCTTGTCACAAAATTCAGACCTTTCTCTGTATCTTCAATTAAGTACCAAGATGAAGTTTCGAAAAATTTACAACAAGTAATTCAAAAAAATTATGAAGAAGAAACACAAATTGATTCAGAAAATGATATATTAAAAGAATTAAATCAATATTTAGATAAAAATGGTTTTATTGCTAAAAATAAATCAAATGATTCAAAAACTGAATTAATTAAAAATATAAATAATGAAACAATTGTTCATATTTATTTTAATGCATCAGAAATAGTTGAAAGTGAAAGTTTTCTAAAAACTGAGGAAGAAGAAACTGAAGAATATGAAGGTTTTACAATTTCAAATGATTCAAATTCAAATCCTTTGGATAATTATGAATCAGATGGTCAAAATCATTTTATACAATTTGGTATTGTAATTGAAAATTTAATAACTAAAAAATCTTTAAGTGCTGGCTGTTTAATGTCATCACCATCCTCAACACCATTATTTTTATTATCTGAATTATCAATTAATGATACAGAATTAACACTTTCTGAAACTCCTGAAGATTCTTATATAAAAGAATTAAATTATAATGGTCCAACTTTTAATTCATTAGATCAACAATTACAATCTGATTTTGAATTATATTTTAATGAATTAGGTATTAATAGAGAATTAGTACAATTTATTTTTGATTATTCTTATTGTATTGAAAATAAAGATTATATTAAATGGTTGGATCAAATGAATTCATTTTTTAAAAATTAAATATTATAAATTAAAAACTAAAAATTGTTGAGTTATTGAATGTTATGTTTTTGTAAATAGTTTAATCTGCTTAATTATATTATTTCTCAAGTTTGCAATTACAAATGAAAGTGGAAGGAATGGTAAAGATTAGGTCTGATGTTCTACTTTAAATGATTATGTTTCTCTCTATCCTAGCCATTGACAATGATCGATATCTTGATTAGTAATGAGTTATAGCACTATCCCCCCGCAATTTTAATATACCTTGGTGTAACTTATAAGTATAGGTAGATCAGTATAAATATGAGAGTTTTGGATGATAAGTATTGCCAGAGTTTTCAAATTGGGTGTGCTTTTTGTACTCTGAAATGGAAATTTAAAGCGATGCGCTTATCTTACCTGATGAGGTCTGTTAAAATTGATAAGGACGGTAACAAATAGCGTCCTTATCCATTGCAATTAATACATTCTCACCCACTTAAATTCATTCAATTGCAAATTCAATTCTTTATAAATAAACTCCAAGAATACAGTCTGCAATGGGTGTCATGGAACAATCACCAGATTCAAAGTTCTTATCGCTTGAGGAAGGTATGTATCAAACATATAACGTTAATTTATTTACACTTACAAGTAATACTAATTGCCATAATTAGTCTCGAAACATAATACTTCTGCCTCATTATGGTTAATCATCGAAGGAAGTGTTTATGATGTTACAAATTTTCTAAAAAATCATCCAGGTGGTAAAAAAGTTCTTTTAAAGAATGCTGGAAGTGATGCAACAAAAGATTTCAATAAAGTTCATTCAATTGATATAATTTATGATCAATTATCATCAAAGTGTCATATTGGATTTTTAGAAAAAAAAAATAGCAATCAAAATGATCAACAATTATCAATGATACAAGAAGAGTCAAACATTAATGTTGAATTAAAATCTAAATTTAAATTACCACCACTACAATCAATTTTAAATATTTCTGAATTTGAAAATATTGCACAAAATATATTAGATAAAAAATCATGGACCTATTATCATTCTGCTGCAGATGATATGTTTTCAAAAAATTATAACAATGAAATATATAAAAAGATTTTATTTCGTCCAAGAACTTTACGAAATGTTAGAACAATAGATATGTCAAGTTCAATTGTTGGAACAAAAATTGATATTCCTATTTTCATATCACCAGCTGCGATGGCAAAACTAGGCCATCCAATTGGTGAAAAGGGTTTAGCAAATGCTTCGTATAAACATGGAATAGTTGAATTTGTAAGTTTTAATTCTTCATTATCTTATAAAGATATTGTTAGAAGTAAACCTTGGTATCGAAATCAAAAGTTTTTTTTCCAATTAATGATTAATTCAGATAAAAAGAAAACTGAAAAATTATTAAAAAGAGTTTTAGAAATTGGTCAATTAGTAGGAGTTGTTGTTACTGTTGATGGAACTGCACCTGGTAAAAGAGAAGCAGACGAGAAATTAAAATTTGAAGATGAATATGAAGAAGCAATGACTGTTGGTGATCAAAAAATAGGTATTGATGGTGGAATTGGGAAAACTCTTTTTAATGGTACCTCACAAACATTTGACTGGTCAGAATTAAAATGGTTACGAAATTTCCTACCAAAAGAAATAAAGATAATATTGAAAGGAATTGGTTCATATGAAGATGTTGAATTAGCTGCAAATAATCCTTATGTAGATGGTGTCTATTTATCAAATCATGGTGGTAGAGAATTAGATTTTGTTAATCCACCTTTAATGGTACTTCAAGAAGTAAGAAAATATGTTCCTGATTGTTTCAACAAAATCGATATTATTATAGATGGTGGTATTAAAAGGGGAACTGATATAGTTAAAGCACTTTGTCTCGGTGCAAAGGGAGTTGGACTTGGAAGAGCTCCATTATATAGCTTAGCTGGATATGGTGAAGATGGAGTTTCAAGGTTATTAGAGATTTTAAAAGAAGAAATTGATGTCGCAATGCGATTATTGGGAGTAACTAAAATAAGTGATCTTGGCCCACAATATATTAATACCAGACAACTTGATAGTTTAATATATCAAGCAAAGCTCTGATATACATAATACAAACATATTAATATTATTTTATATTTTTTATTCGACTCGTTATTTAAAAATTGACTATATTTTATGAATTTATGGTGCCAGTCACATGATTAAATCACGCGTTTGGCGTTTGGGTGGATCTGAAAAAAAAAAACACGGACGCGTCGTACTCTTCTTTCCTTTTTTCTTTATCCCTATCTCTTAATAAATCACCAACCACTACCCATTAAATCTATAATTATTTTACAATGCTTGAAGGAAAATTCGAAGAAGCCGCTACTCTAAAAAAGGTTAGTATTTTCTTCTTTTTCCAATTACTAATGGAAATATAAACACAATACTAACATTTTTCAATTAGATTGTTGAAGCTGTTAAAGATACAGTTAAGAATTGTAATTTCGTGTGTTCTGAAAATGGTATTAGTTTTCAGGCTATTGATGAATCCAGAGTTCTTTTAGTGTCTCTATTAATTGGTAATGATGCTTTTTCTGAGTATAGATGTGACAGAAACATTACACTTGGTATTACAATTCCATCATTATCTAAAATTTTAAGATGTGGAAGTAATGATGATCTATTAACAATTGTTTCTGATGATTCTCCTGATACAGTTGTTTTTGTTTTAGAAGATAAAGTAAAAGATCAAATTTCTGAGTTTTCACTTAAACTTTTAGATATTGAGACTGAATATCTTACTGTCGATGATATTGAATATAGTGCTTCTATCACTCTACCTTCAACAGAATGGTCAAGGATTGTTAAGAATCTTTCATCGCTATCAGAATCATTACAAATTTGTGTTACAAAAGATCATGTTAAATTTTCCGCAGAAGGTGAAATTGGTGAAGGTAATATTATTGTTAAACCATATACAGATTTTAAAGAAGAATCAAATAATGTTAAAATTGAATTACAAGATCCTGTTGATTTAACATTTGGTTTAAAATATTTAAATGATGTTGTAAAAGCTACATCTCTTTCTTCTCAAGTGACAATTAAACTAGCAAATGGTACACCTGCTTTATTTGAATATCCATTACCAAGCGGTTATCTAAGATTTTTCCTTGCTCCAAAGATTGGTGAAGATGACGAGTAAAATATTTAAGATAAACTAAATAACAATATATATATTTATAAATATAAATGTGAATAGATTCTCTTGTAATATAGTAAAAGATACTTCATGATGTGGAGATGACATCTCATCCCATCATGTCATGTCATCTCATTTTGTCTCATTTTGTCATCTCAATAAATGACATGTCTTTATGACCAGTAACTTTATATTAAGTTTATATTCCATCAAAGCCGGGTAAACTTTAAGGTCAAAAAGCTCATATAAGGTGGCCCATCCCATTATAATATTTTTGGCAACTTAGGATTTAATAATATTTCCCTTATATTTTATTCCATTTTCAATCTTTACTTTGCACTTAAACAACAGTATAATATTAGAATAATGAATAATAAAGAAGAAATGATTGTCAGATATGCTCATACGGGCCAAGAATCCAAGATAAATCCTAATCAGTTCTTAAAGTATGTGCTCAAAATTGGTATTGCTTTTGATATTGATCTACTTCTTAATTTAAATGCTAACCTGTTTTCGTAGGTTTAATGATTTCACTGATTGGATTCAGGAGAGTTTTGACATACCTATTGATAGACAGTTGCTATTAACAAGACAATCAATCAAGGTAAAGCAATCACACCTAGTTGATGGCGTATGTATCATATTACATTTAACATTGCCCCTGCTTTTTTTCAATCTACTAATTCTTCGATGATTTCCCTTTTTTTAGCAAGAAATATTCTTATTTGATCGATTATTATTTTCAATTAAAGATGCTCCAGATAATTTAATTCAAAAATTAATAAATCATCAACCTCCTAAATTTATAAATATTACAATACCTCCAGTTTATAACACACGAGATATATCAACAGTAAAACAAATTGTGAGTATTTTTAATCAAAATGTAATATGGTCAAAAAATGTTCTTAAAGAAACAAAATCATTAAAGGAACAAATGATTCAATATACAAGATTAATAAAAGTCATTAAGCAATCAATTCAAGTTGCTTTTAATAATTTATTTAAACATTCAAAAACTGTCGAAAAATATTTCGATAATCTATTAAATTATACTGTCACTTTAAATCAAGAAGCTTTAGTTAAACAATGGAGAGAAAAATATACAGTATTAGAATCATTGCCTATCCACAAATCATTTCAAATTGCAGAAAATGCTGATAAGAAATATTTATCAGATTGGATAAATGTCCCCCAATTAGAACAAATTTCAAAAGAAGCCGTTAATTTAGGAGAAATTGTTGAAAAAAAGCTACGTGATCTTAAAATGGATTTAGATAAAGCAAATACAGATGGTTTCAATCTAGCTGTTCATAGTAGTAAAACATTTGAAGGCGATTATATATTAGATGATACTTCATACAACGAAATAATAACGGAAATTGAAACCTTGACTCAAAAAGTTGAAAGAGAGTCTGATTATGTGTCATCCTTACCTGAATCACTTCCAAATATGCGAAATGCATTTCGAGTAATATCGCTACATCAAACGGAATTTTTACCACAAATACAAACCCTTGTAAGAGAACTACGAGATCTTCAACAACAATGGCTCAAACGAAAAGCTGATTGTATTACTACATCTATTGAGTTCTTAAGAAGTATTGGTGAAATACAACAAAATTCCGGAGAAATTAAAAATTCTATGGTTCTTCTTAGAAATGATTTAGGAGTTGCACATAATTATAGAACCATGTTCGCAAGAGTTGTTGATATGCCACTTTTGTATGGTTCTACGTTAATTGAAATATTACGAAGAAATAAATGGGTTCTTAATACAAAACAAAATGTACAAGATATTTCCGAAACATTTGCTGAAATAAGAGAATTTGAGATAAAAAGAAGACAAAATTGGGATAAAGAAATTGGAATGAACTTACCTTGTAAAGATGCCATACCAAATGTAAACCTATTCTCAGTTGATATCACAATCAACGAAGCAAATAATGAATCATTAAATGTAACAGAAAATGATGTTTCGGAATTCATTCAAAAATTAAAGTCAAATACTTCTTGGAATGACATAACCATACAATTAGAGAAACAACTTCAAAATTTATCTACACCTTCATCAGGATCAAACACTATGAAAAAGAAAAGAAATTTATTAAGAGAATCATTGAAACATAATGATCTAAACATTTCAAATTATTTTAGTAGTGCAATAAATCTTGATTCTGAACTTTCAGATGAAAGAGTTCGAAGTTATGAATCAAGAATAAGACGGTTAGAAGATTTATTACATCAAAGACGTGTTCGTAATTTAAGTGGTGGACCAATTACCCCAGAAACCGATCCACATAGGCTTTCATTTGCAATGAACAGTGAAACGGAAGATTTTCAAAATAGAATAACAGCTTTAAAAGAAGTTCATTTAGCAGAAATGACAGCTCTAAAGGATCAAATCGGTGAATTATCAGATGAGAATAAAAAGTTAAAAGAAGAAAATTCCGAAAAAGATTCTTCAAATAAATCTTTATTAGAAACTATGACAACTCAAGAATCAGAATATGCAAAGGAGAAGCAAGTTCTACTTGATGAAATAGAAGAGCTGAAACAAAATATCACCAAACAAGAAATAGAAAAGAATTTAGAAGAAGACATAAAAGAATTAACGAATGAAAAAACTATTCTACAAGAAGAAAATGAAAAATTAAGTGCTGCAGTAGACTTCTTTCAAGAAAAATCTAAAGACCTCACCGAGAAACTATACAATGGGTATCAACGAAGTTGTCTAACTCTCGAGTCAATTGGATTAATGCTGGTTAAGGATGATGGAATAGATGGAAAGGGTGCCAATTTAAAGATAATTCGAGTTAAGGGTCTCGGTAAATCCCGTCGAAATAGTACTACGATTTCATCCAGTATTGAACATGTTGTACCTCCTGGAGTTTTAAATGGATCACTTTTCAATCCAGGTACTACACTTCCACTTTTTTCTGCTTGTATAAATGATTCAGCATTATTATATTGGATGGATTCTCCATCTAAAGAAGAACAAACTAATGGTTATACAAACGGTACAACTCTTTTAGAATCCAAAAATAAAGGTAAAGAGCTCAATTTAGAAATTATGGAAAATCGATTTAATAAATTCATTAATGGAACTAGATTAGATTATGATATGTTTAAAAATTCAATTGATAAAAGATTTCATGATGTTGAACATTTAGCAAGAAAATTAACAAAAGAATCAAAATATTATCGTGAAAAAAATCATACATGGGAATTAGAAAGTAAATTTAAAGTTGCGATAAGATTATTTAAAATTGGAGATTTAGTTTTATTTTTACCAACAAGAGATGGTAATGATGAAGTTAATAAATCAAATAATATTCCACAGAAACAACCTTGGGCTGCATTTAATGTCGGTGCTCCTCATTTTTTCTTACAAGAGGAAATTACCCAAAGACTTGTTAATAGAGATTGGATGCTTGGTAGAATTAAAAAAATACAAGAAAGAGTTGTTACAAAAGATAACATTTCACAACCTAGTGACAATCCGTTTTCCCTAAGTTTAGGAATACGATGGTATTATATTGATGCAGAAGAAGAAATCGGTTTAATGTAGGGTTATGCTCTATTTACCTGATTTTAGATCGGATGGTCCATTAATATATTGAACTGTAATTATGGGGTATGGGTATCGGTATAGAGATGTAAGTTTTGCATAGTTTTTAATCACATTTTCATTAAATCCAAGCTTTGGTACAGTCAAGTCAAGTCATATATAAATGTAAAATAAATTCAGCATGTCATAGTGCACCAAATTTCCCAAGCTAGTGACATAACACAATATAATCTTTTAAAAATTATATATATTGGATCATTAGCTTTTGATATTACTGGATGGAACTCAGTGAATAATGCTTTTCTCATGCAGCAAAAGTCTATATCAGTCTCAGCGAGATATACTAGTTCTAATTTCTACTCATATTCTCTATACGGTTACCACCATAAATATGCCTGTTCCGCTTGCATCTTGCTACGGTTGAGCTTCGGGTACCAATATTCCACTACGGCACTTCAACGATGGGAAAGTTTATTGTTTGGGTTGTTATAACCGCCGTATAACAATGCCCTGGCCCCTGAGTATGCTGCACCAATGAATTAGTCTTGGGGGTACCTTGCTCAACCCAAACAAAATGCAGCGAAACAGGCACATTCACGGCACATATCATATATTTAGTTTAGAATAGTCCCCATAGACTATACTCTCCTCTTGTGTGTTCATACAGTCTGACCACCCTGGGTGACAGCTTTTCTATAGATTCCTACAAAACACTTCTCTTATTCAACTTATTACACTATCGATTGAGATATAGTACTGCTAGTCTCTACGGGTGTTCTCAGCTGTACATATTATACTGTGTAACCCAACTACAATTAATATATATAAGTCTTATAGGGTTTATATATGCTACAAAATGACGTGTGTGTATAATTAATTAATTGATATCGGCGTTTACCTATATTTTTTTAGTTGAAGAGTAGGTATTAAATGTAAACCTGGATAACTATAGCTATAAGTTATATGCTGATAATAAGAGCATTATATATATATATATACATATTAATATACACGAGTCCAAAACAGTTTATCATCAGCTGGTTATTAACTTAATATCAAGCACTGCTATATACTCAATGGATCCTAGTTCCCGATCCCATTTTATCGCATCCAGTAAAAAAATAATAAGGTACACTATTTTCACTTAATTTAAGCCATCCTTATGACTAATCATCTGATATTCTCTAAATTTCGGCCAAGTTTGGGAATCCACAGTTCCACACCTATATCAACAAGTCAAACAGAAAATAACGCGGACGAAAATTAGTTATGGTAATGATCGATAGTTGTTAATCAGAATGGGCTCAATTAAGTGAATATGAGCTTATTGAGTTATAATTCAGAGCTGCCACCTTAGTTCTTCGCTTAGACCATAAGTATTTGCGATTTTATTTTTCAACTTTGTTATATATCTATAATTAACATTATACGCAGCTGCTAATTAAAAACCAACGAAACTGTTTAAAAGCTTTAATATTTTTTGCCATTGATCAATATTATTAACATACTATAATCAGTTAAGCAAAATCTATTTAGACATTGAAATACAAAGTCGGTGAAGAACCTGCAATTGTGAATAAACAATATAAATGAAGGCTTACACATAGAAGAAGCTATACTTATAATTATAAATAACAAGGATTCCGTTGATGATAATAATTATAATCATGATTTGACATCATGAGGTAATATACATGCATCCAAAAAATATTTACTCATCACCAGATTGTGATCTATTAATTAATAACAGGTTAACAAACTATGTCAACGCCCAAGCTTTTCCATATCAACTGTTTTCAGCGGAAGGTTCATAATTATGCGCATAAAATGACAATGACTTGAGCTTAATGTCGGAACTGAAACGGATATACGAACACGAGTGGGAAAACAATATTTATAGTCAAGAATCAAGATTATAAGGCCATAACCTTAAACCTACACAATTATCTAAGTTTGAAAGAAACCCGCGAAATGATTGCAATTGATTTACAGCAGAAGAGAATTCTTGTCGGAACATTTACTAGCCAATAAGCAGTGTTAAAATATTAAAAATGATATTAATATTAAAGCCCGGGAGATCCAGTATGAAGCCAGCACCAGACCACCCCATGGCACAATCATTTAACCTGCAGCTTTGTTTGTGGGATAATATTTATACCTGTAAATTTTGTTATAAATATCGCCGTTACCCCTTTATTTTCTTCTTTCTTCCTTTTTTCATTTCAATTGTCATTCTTATATCAAAATATAAATATAACAAGAAATGTCTACTGAAAAGAAACAAATCTCATTGGGTGAATATTTATTCCGCCGTCTTTATCAATTGAAAGTCAGATCAATTTTTGGTCTTCCAGGTGATTTCAACTTGGCTCTTTTAGATAAGATTGAAGATGTTAAAGGAATGAGATGGGTTGGAAATGCCAATGAATTGAACGCTGGTTATGCTGCGGATGGGTATTCTCGGGTTCTTGGACTCTCATGTATGGTCACAACCTTTGGTGTTGGTGAATTGTCGGCTGTTAATGCTCAAGCTGGTTCATATTCTGAACATGTTGGTGTCCTTCATGTTGTTGGTGTTCCATCAATCGCATCACAGGCCAAACAATTGTTTTTACATCATACTCTTGGAAATGGTGATTTCACTGTTTTCCGTCGTATTTTCTCAAATATCTCCCAATCTACAGCATTTTTGGATGATTTACATTCTGCTCCAGCTGAAATTGATAGAGTAATAATTGATGCTTATGTTCGTCAAAGACCTACTTATCTTGCGTTCCCTTCAAATTTTGTGGATTATATGGTACCAGGTTCCCTTTTGGATACTCCTTTAGATATTTCCTTACAACCTAATGAACAAGAGGCAGAAGATGAAGTTGTTGAAACGATTCTTGATATGGTTTCAAAGGCCAAAGATCCAGTCATCTTAGTTGATGCATGTGCTTCTCGTCATCATGTTAAGGAAGAAGCACTTCGACTGGTAGATGTGACTCAATTCCCCGTTTATGTTACACCAATGGGAAAAGGTGCTTTCAATGAACATAATCCAAGGTTTGGTGGTGTTTATGTTGGATCTCTTTCATATCCAGTGGTTAAAGAACAAGTAGAATCTTCTGATTTGATTATTTCAATTGGTGCTATACTTTCAGACTACAACACAGGTGCTTTCTCATATCATTATAAGACTCGTAATGTTGTTGAACTTCATTCCGATTATGTTAAAATCAGAAGAGCTCAATTCAATGGTGTTCAAATGAAATTTGTCCTTCAAAGACTTATAAATGCCATTGGTGGTTATATAACACATTATGATCCATTTGCCATTCCATTACCAAAGATTCTTAATACACCATCTCCATTTGATGTTCCATTACAACAAACTTGGTTTTGGATTAGATTTTCTTCATGGTTGAGACCAGGTGATGTTGTGATTTCAGAAACTGGTACTTCATCATTTGGTATTATTCAAACTCAATTCCCACCCAATACAACTGGTATTTCACAAGTATTATGGGGATCAATTGGCTTTTCTGTTGGTGCTTGTCTTGGTGCAACAATGGCAGCTGAAGAAATTGATAAAAAGAAAAGAGTTATATTATTTGTTGGTGATGGATCATTACAGTTAACAGTTCAAGAGATTTCAACAATGATTAAATGGAATTTAAAACCAATTATATTTGTATTAAATAATGATGGTTATACAATTGAAAGATTAATTCATGGTTTAACTTCTTCATATAATGATATTCAACCATGGGATCACAAAGCTTTATTACCTGCATTTGGCGCTAAAGATTATCTTACAGATACTGTTTCTACTACACATGAATTAGAGAAATATTTGAATGATAAAAGTTTCTCTGAACCAAATAAGATTAAATTGATCGAGGTTATGTTACCTAAATTGGATGCACCAGCAAATTTGATCAAACAAGCAGAAATTTCTGCACAAACAAACGCTGAGTAATTTCATAATTATGGTTTGTGATATTTATGATTAGAATAGATGATTTTGGCAGTATATTGTAGTGAGTTATGAACTTTGGTGGTCAAATATAAGTTTTTATTACTTGTGGTAGTAACTATAAGCAAGTTTAGGCGTATAGATTCAGAGTCTGGAGTACTTTCTAGTAGCCTTTCTACAGAGTTTGAATTGACACCTAAATCTGTAAACCTCGTATCATCCCGTTTATTTCTTCTCCATTTCTCTACCCCGTGAGGATGGTGATACATAATTGATTCAAGAAACTATAAGTTTCTTGAATCAAGGAGAAGAGATTCCATAATCGTCAAGTGCAACTGAGCAAGTTGAGCTTTAACCGAGTGAACAGCTTTCAACATTATTAACATTATGTTATAGAAAGGCTGAGAGGAAAAATGCTTTACGTTAAATTGAATTTGAAGGTAGTAAATATACTATACCGGTATAAGTTATCTTATAAAATATTTAAATTTCAAAAAAATTAAATGATTACCAACACAAAATCAAAAGTATATTAAAAAAAAAAATTTTTTATTAATCTAAATAACAAATGTAAATTTCATATTAATGGACTCATCGATGTCATCTGAAGATGAATGTGAAAGTAATCCAGTTGAAAAAGGAAATATTCTTAACTTAATAGTTAATGTACCTTCAAAATCATTAGGATAAAATTGTCTAACTACTCTTTTAAAATCAATTGTTCGAATTTTACCCTCAAAAGCTAATATTTCTATTAATGATTCAAGGTTTGTGAATTTGGTATTAGTCTCATTATTCTCATCATCACCAGGAACCACTCTTCTAGAAAGTGTGAGATATCCATCATCTATGGTGTATTCATATGGAACAACTATTTTACAATTGGTGGTGATATCATCTTCGGTATCGAAATCAACGTCTGATTCATCTGAATCAAGAATAAGTGGATTAAACGGAGTAACTGAAGTATCAGGAATCGCATTTCCATCATAATTATAACGATTATTAAAACGATATACGTTCTCGTTCTCGCTGTTTTCTTCATCATTGTAGTACATAAGATGATCTTTGATCTCCTCTTCATCGTCGTCTTCATCATAGTAACACTCAGCATCATCTTTATAATCAACATAAGTATCGGAATCATTATCAAGATCATTATTCACATAAGAATCAGGTTCAGCTGAATCTTTTTTTGGACCAGGAAGTCTATAGTACATGATTATTGATAATATTAGGTGAAAATATGAAGTGAAGATGAAGAATTGAAAATCATAAATTGCTGTTGTGTACATTTTTTCTAAGTAAGGGAACTCTTACGAGGGTCCTATGCATAGAAAAATTCAGATTAAGCATGATAAAAGTTGGTGCACGTGATGATAACTTCCCTGAGTTCGGCTGCAGTTGGAAGGTTGTATTAGATGCTATTATCATTGTGGATGAATATTTACTACATAAATTCAAACTTGCAATGTTATTGAAAATACATGAATAGTTTTTGATCATTGTTAAGATATAACATTGACAACATGGATATATATATAAACACGATTGTTAGCTTAAGTATATGATATGATATAATATTTCAAATTAAATTAATCCTTTTTTGGACCCCATTTAACACCTAAAAAACCAACATTTTTCTTTTGAATTTTTTTAATATTTTGAATTTTTGGTTTAACTAAATAATATCTTTCAATATCATTATATTCAACATATAAATAAGTATAAGCAAATTCATCAATTTCATTTCTTTTCATTTCAAATTGAACAATACCAATTTTTTTCTCACTTTCAATATGAAATCTCATAAATAAATGTTCTTTTCCATCATTATCTATAAATCGTCTTTTTGAAATTGGTCTTGTTCTTGTCCATTTATTATCAGTTGTTTCTCCATATGCTTTTAATTTTGTTGAACCAAATATTTTTTGACATTCTGGATCATTTTCAATTAAATTAACTGTTTTATTGAAAATTTGTGTATCACCGGATGGTAAGAAAATCTCACAAAATGCAAGATATAAAACATAAACCTATACATTTTATAGATATCATTAGTAATTGTAATATGTATATTATGATTGATTATGATCTTACAGCTAAAGCCATCGCACCAAGTACCAAGCCTGAAGTAAACAGGAAAACCGAACCATTTTTAAGTTTTTGAAATAGGACAGTGAATATAGACACCCTTGTTGTTTGAATTCGAGGAGCTTGTCTAGAAGCATCGAGTCTAGTGGTGAAATGCAATTGATTCCGATTATATGAATGAAAAGATCTGTTATTTATGCTGCAATTGACGTTTTCGAATGAATTGAGGGCAGTGATTGGAGAAGCTAAGGGCTTGATGGGGTATAAATGCGACCGTAGTGCTATAATGGGATAAACGTTATTCTGTTTGGGTAGTAAGCCACAAACCCCACGGACAAGAGAAGGTTTCATTGTTATTGGCTCTTTTAATATTTTTCTTGTGTTTTTCTTTTATGCTGTGTGTTTGGGTGTGAGGATGTGGTATATGCTGATGGAACAGACATCGGCTGACGTCAAAAGTAAAACAAAAGGAACTTCGGCAAACAATAATACATCATTTTGCTGTAACAATTGGTCGTTTCTGTTAACGTCTCTTCGGAAGTCGATCAGTGAAATATGTTATAAAATAGTACAAACGGTGATCATGGCAAATAATATAATAGCCATCCAGTAGTATTAATTATGATTACGTATAATTATGAAAAAAAAACAGCAGATGAATCAATTGAAACAAAAGACAAAATGCAAATGCAATCGCAAATGCAGATAATGAGAGATCAAAAATAAAATGTCGTCTGGTGGTATCAATCAATAATACTTGCAACTGCATTTGATGAAATATATAAATACTCCAATTTTGCCCTTTTATTCTTTTTTTCTCTCCCGTTCCTCGTTATCCTTTTCATAACTTATTACTCCAATCAATCAATCAATCAATTCAGCATGCCTAGCTTAGACTTTTTATCAAGAAAAACCGGTGTCATTGTCGGTGACGATGTCCGTAATCTTTTCCTTTATGCCCAAGAAAAAGGTTTTGCTATTCCTGCCATTAATACAACGTCAACTTCAACTGTTGTTGCTGCTTTAGAAGCTGCTCGTGATGCTAAATCTCCAATCATTATTCAAATGTCAAATGGTGGTGCTGCTTATTTTGCTGGTAAAGGTATTTCAAATAAAAACCAATTTGCTTCTATTCAAGGTGCTATATCTGCTGCTCATTATATTAGATCAATTGCTCCTTCTTATGAAATCCCAATTGTTTTACATACTGATCATTGTGCTAAAAAATTATTACCTTGGTTAGATGGTGTTTTAACTGCTGATGAAGAATATTTTGAAAAACATGGTGAACCTTTATTTTCTTCACATATGATTGATTTATCAGAAGAACCAATTCCTGAAAATATTGCATTAACTGCTGAATATTTTAAAAGATCTGCTAAAATGAATCAATGGTTAGAAATGGAAATTGGTATTACTGGTGGTGAAGAAGATGGTGTTAATAATGAAGATGCTGATAAAGATTCTTTATATACATCACCAGAAACTGTTTTTGAAGTTTATAAAGCCTTATCACCAATTTCTCCAAATTTTTCAATTGCTGCCGCTTTTGGTAATGTTCATGGTGTTTATAAACCTGGTAATGTTGTTTTATCACCAAAATTATTAGGTGATCATCAAAGATATGCTAAACAAATTTTATCATCAGAAAGTGATAAACCATTATTTTTAGTTTTCCATGGTGGTTCTGGTTCAACACAAGAAGAATTTAATACTGCAATTTCTTATGGTGTTGTAAAAGTGAATTTAGATACAGATTGTCAATTTGCTTATTTACGTGGTATTAGAGATTATGTTTTAAATAAAAAAGATTATATTTCAACAATGGTTGGTAATCCAGATGGTATTGATAAACCAAATAAGAAATATTTTGATCCAAGAGTTTGGGTTAGAGAAGGTGAGGTTACAATGAAAGAAAGAATTACTGAAGCTTTACATGTTTTCCATACTGCTGGTGTTTTAAACTAAATATAAATGTTTGATATATATATATATATTGTATTAGCTATATGTTTATAATTAGAATATCCTTATATATTGTTAATTAATGATGAAATATCCATATATGAAAGATGTTAGTGGCAGGGTAATCTCAATCCCATTCTTCACAGGTAGTTTCAAAATTGGAAGTAATTAATCCCCTTAAAACTCCAATTTCCAAATTTCCAATTTTTAAAAACTTCAATTATCAATTAATTCTTAATAAATAAATAAATAGAATCAAGTTGTAGTTGACTTATAAAATTTAAGGTATGTAAAGTTTGTCTTATATTTTCTTTTTGTTTGGTACGCTTACTTACAATTTTTACTTACTTTAAAAAATCAGGCCAGGTAGTTTTGAAATAAGCTTTAAATTTAGAATCCATCAAAAAAAATATAACCAAATACATATTTAACTTTACACTTACAAAGTTTTAAACTCACAAAAGATATGTCTGAATTTTATACAAAACAGAAAGCAAGACAATTCGGTAGATCTCATCCCCGTCATCATACCGAATCACAAAACAATAATAATCCTTTAAATTTAGATAAAAAATTAATGATAAAATATAATTCATTACTACCGAATTTAATAGAATTATTTCCAAATTGGTCAAATGATGATTTATTAACAGCATTAAATGAATCTGATGGGAATTTAAATGAAACGATTTTAAATATAACTGAAGGTCATGCTACCCAATGGGGGGAAGTTAAAAAGAAACAAAGAGATAGACAATCAAAACATTTAAATTCAAATATTGTTAATAATAATGATTCTGGTTTAAGTTTCCATTCCCATTTGAATAATGGTCAATCAAGTTCTGGCTTTGGGTCTGGATATGGTACTTACAATCATGATCGTGAAAAATCAACAAGTAGGATAAATAATCAACGGAATTTAAATAATTTTAAAAAATCAACTAAAATACCAATAAATAAATCTAAAGGTTTTCCAACAATTGAAAATACAATTTCACATAATGATGATCATGTTTTAAATTCAAATAAAAAAGATACTACTAATACTTCTATTAAAACATGGGCTAGTACCTTATCTAAAAAAATTGAAACACCTGTTCCTGTTACTCATTCACATTCACATCCATTGAAAGCCCCTAATGATAATAATCATCATGATAAAGATCCACATTCTGAGAATAATGATAATCTACCAGTTGAAAAGAAATCAAAAGGACATAAACCTAATGATAATCCACCAATAAATCAAAAGCCAACTATTACCCCTAT
The DNA here is from genome assembly GCA_001600815.1 of Alloascoidea hylecoeti. Classification (NCBI taxonomy): domain Eukaryota; kingdom Fungi; phylum Ascomycota; class Alloascoideomycetes; order Alloascoideales; family Alloascoideaceae; genus Alloascoidea; species Alloascoidea hylecoeti. Next base: position 7,142 of record BCKZ01000038.1, on the reverse strand, counting down.
TACCCCTATTATTACACCAGCTACTACTACACCAAAAAAATTAACATGGGCTTCAATTGCTGCACCTAAACCCATCACTAAAAAACAACCATTAAAACAAGAACATAAGACTATAGTTAAAAAAGAAGAACCATCTATTCATACTCCTGAAAATCAATCGGATTTAAAGAAAGAAGAATCTCAATCCCAAAATATTGAAAATGTTCAAAATATAAATAACAATGAACAAAAAGAGCCTTCTCAAATCTCTTTACAGAAAGAAGAGATTAATGAGCCCAAATCAACAAAATCAGTATCTCAAGAAGTCAATGAAACTTCAGAATCAAATGATACTACTCAAGAAATCCCAAAATCATCATTATCTCCTCATGATAATCCACAAATTACATATCAACAAAATTCATATGATGAATTATCAAAACCTCCAGGATTAGATATATCCCATTTATCAAAAGTTTTAAAACTTCAACCACAATCACAACCTGAAATTCCAATTGATCCATCATCATCAGAATATACAAAAGAGCATAACGTATCTGTTAGATTCCCTACTTTTAACAATAATAAAAATAATGAATCTATAATTTCAGATTCAAATAATAATGATAATCAAGATCAAGAAAAAGAAAAAGAAAAAGACCAGGAACAAGAACAAGAAAATCAAGAAGAGAGTTTTACAAGTACAAAAAAAGAATCAACAATTATCACTACAGATGCAGATACAACGACAACATCAATTCCATCATCATTAATTTTTTCAAATAAGATTGGATTTAATAAAAAATTTCAAGATGTTGAGAATGGGTCAGGATCAGTTGGTGTTATATTACCAACTAGTATTTCTCATATTGATAGAGTTGGAATATCATTTGGTTCTTTAAATTTAAATGAAGAAAATAATAATTCTTATGATAATGAATCTTCACAAAAGGAAAATTTAGAAAATGAAAATTATGAAAATGTAGAGAATAAAGAAACATCTGAAGTCAATTATAACAAAGAACAATTACAAGCTTCACAAAACCAAGAAACTGTTAATATTAATAATAATAATGAAGATAAACCATCGAATCATTCTTTTGAAATTCCATCAAATCAAATTTCACACAATGATAATGATAACATTCATGATTCTCAAACCACAACCCAACCTCAACAACATATTCAAGATCAAGATCAAGTTATACAATCTCAAAATCAGTCACAATCACAATCACAATCACAAAATCAATTACAAGTTCAATCCCCTGAACAATCACAAACTTCGGCTGATCCTCAAGCCCAAACACAACAAGAACTATATCAACAACAACAATCTCATCCTTATCAACGTCAAGTTCAAAATAATCAACCTGTTTATCAAATGTCTCAAACACCACCACCAGCTCCTACAATCCAGGGATCTAATCAACAATTTATGAATCAATCAAATTATTATAGATATGGTCAACAACAGCAGCAGCAACAAGCTCCTCATGTAACACAACAATTAAACCAACAACAAGAACAAATCCATTCAACAATTCCATATAATCAATTACAACCTAATCAATTGGATAATTATTCAAATAATTATGGTTTCCAATCTCCAATTCCAGCATCAAGTTATCCAACAACACATTCTAATTCAGATTATGGATATGATAATAATAATCAAAGAAAGAATTATAATGTCAATTCGCAAGGAACAAATAGTGTTAATGGTAGTATTCAAGGGCAACAACAACAACAACAACAACATCAACAACAACAACAACAAACACCAAATACAACTACTACTGCTAATAATAACAGTAATAATAATTTAAGAGATAGAAATGGATATGATACAATTCCAACTCAAAGACCATCACCATATTTTGCAGAATCACAAATTCAACAATTACAACAACCAATTCCAAATCAAATACAACAATCATTAACAACTTCACAACAAGATTCAACAATTCCACCTGGTGTTGGAGGAGTTGTTCCACCACCATTAAATTTTAATGGTCAACCATTTTATTCAGCTGTTCCAATGTATTATAATTATTATCAATACCCTCATACTCAATATTCACAATATCCACAACAACAAAATCAACCACAAGGGAAAGTTTTTAATAATCAATATTATGAGCAACCTTATAGATTAGGTCAACAGCCTCAAGCTCAACAACAACAGCAACATGTTCATTCTCAAGTATCATCACAACAACAATCATCAAGTAATAATAATCATATTGAACAATCACAAAATATAGGATCAGGACAATTAAATAATTTAAGTGATTTTCTAGAAAATCAAAACGTTAACGTCGGTCAACAAATTCCAATTCAAGGTAATGGAAGTGGACCAAGACAACAAATAAGAGGTATTCAACAACAACCACCAATTGTAAATAATCATGGCGTTTCAACAAATCCTCAAACTATTGGTGTTCAACAACAATATCATCAACAACCATATCAACCTTACTATGGTTCATATCAAGATTATCAACAACGTGGAACATGGGGTGCCTATTAAAATCATCATCTTGTCTTTATCATCATTATCATAATGTCTTTAAAATTGATTTTATTTCATTTATAACGTACGCATATATTCCATGACATTATTTATTATTTAAATTCTAATTATTCAAATCTTTTAAATATACCTTGTAATGATTTTCAAAAGCAAAGTATACACATATATATGCATTTTATTTTTATTATTATTATTATTATTATTATTATTACTATTTGTTGTTGTTTGTTATCATGAGAGTTGTTTTTATTTATATCTTTTTATCATACATCATTTAATTAATATTTCTATCATTTGTTATTTATATATAATTATATTCAGTATTGACGAAAATAAAAATTGATTTCGTTATCTAATACCTGTGCGAAAAATATCAACGGATCTTAACAGATCCGGGATCAGTAATGTTTATTAAAACGTTAGCAATCTATTAAAATAATATCAGATAAAGCTATACTTTTAAACTCGATGTATATCCTATTCATCATATATTCGTATACTACAAGTTACGGTTTTAAACAGGTTATGCACTCCAAATAATAATATAAAATAGCAATATTGTAATCAACTATTGATTATAAATAATCTACAAGGCCTTAAACTGCTTTTTAAAGACTGTATGATGTTCTTTAACTTCTAGATATCCCATTTCTATATAAAAGAACAATTTAAGCTAAGTATTTAGAGTTAGCACCCTAAACTTCATAAGTAACCACAACTATAAATACAATCAACTTCCTTGTGTTTCACCCTCCTCACAACCGATATTATATAAACTCTTTATTCATATTCAACTTTATCTCTTAAAAATTTATAATTTTACACAACTACTATGAATGAACAAAATTATCCAAATGAGAAACCCGCAACTGTCCTGTTATCTCTACATCTACATTTCGATATATATTTGATTTACTTCGTCCATGTTCCGTTTTCATTCCTTCTTTTCCAAATAGCGCTCTAATTAATTCTCCTATTCCTACTTATCTTCATTGTTTTGTTAATAATTTTAATATCTATTCTTGGAATTATGAATATTATCGGTATTACCGTCATCATGGTCCTTTTTAATTTACTTTTGAAGAATTCTGAATTGTACCCAAATTCTCTGCAATCTATCTGGCATCTGTACTTCAGAAGAGAGTTATTTGAGGATGTTTCACGGTATTTATCTTCTAATCTTATCTGCATGTTGCAAAAGCATATGGAATAACTTTGGCGATAGCGCCAACTATTTCAAATGCTATTATGTTATTTATTTATGTACATTGGATGTCAGAAATTCCCAAAGAATTGTTCCTTGATATCCTTAGGGATCATAGTTTTATAATCAATCCTACCGGTGAATTCAAAGGATCTTGGTCAAACGATCTGTTTGTGGATATCAGAATCTTAACAGTTTACTTCTGGAAATGGAGAATCATCAGGAATATCAGTTTGTAAATACTCATCTCCTTGCATTTGGCATTTATGGACCAATACTTCATTATACTTATCTATATCACAGATCAATTTATAACTACAGATGTCTCACCTCTTTATCGACTAATTTTCCGTCTTTGTACATTGTTTTATGGGGTTTGCTCTTGTCCATGGTTAGCAGGTTAAAGGGTGTCTATTATTATATTCAATAGGTATTATATCTAAAAAGTTCCAAACCCCTACAACTGATTATAACTGCACCTGATGATATGCAAATTCTAACATTTACCTTAGTTATTTTATCATTAGTATTAATTAGTCTTGCTGCTGGTGCTTGGTTTTATTATATTCTACCAGAAATTCACAATTTAAAGTATGAATGTAGCCTCAAAAGTAGAAGATATACAAATAATAAAAAAACTAATATCTTGTAATTAATTATTTCATTTTGTAAACAATTGGGCATTCTAAAATATTTTTTATCTCTTAATATTCACCTAACTGACATATATTTTTGGTAACTTTGTAAGATATATTGGTCATAGAGACAATGAAAAAAATGATAAAAAAAATTAGGATTCAAATAAGGATTTAAGAAAAGAATGACTTTGAGTGTATATCTATGATACTGGCCTTATTGTTCTTCCGAATACAATAATATTTGCTTAGATTATTCGGCTTAATTTAACTGCTTAATATATAAAGTCTTCAATTATATAAGTTGGTATACTAATCTATTATCAGGTTGAGAACACCAACATTCTCAGTTCTGATTATTTAATGGAATATCTATTCTTTATAAAGTTTAATTATATCTATTCTGGAAAATTTATTAAAATACAATATTACTTAAAGTTTCCAACTTTTAATCTACTAGTTTAATACCACGGTACCGAACTACTTTGTTACCACAACTTTGGTGCTACAACTCTGATACTACAGCTATGATACTAAAACTCTGATAGATAATGTTAAATCAAAATCAGTTTTTAATTTAATTTACCATTCAAAACTGAGGTACTCTTAGTTCGAGTGTTCGATACCCTCCGGCGAAAATTTGAAAAATATGATACGGCAACAACGATACCCGAGCAAATCTTCTTTTAATGTCACCCTTATTGAGAACAAGAACAAAATAATGGCTAGATGAAGTGAATGAACTCCTTCATTAAAACTTAAAGTAAAGAAAATAGATAAACTCTATTTATCACACTTATGTATATCCATTCAACGGAAATTCTAACTTTAAGATTTGGAAGTCTTCGGATCTAATGGTTATACATCTTGGTCTTGCAATTAAAGTAGAATAATGGTGGGTTTAAGGCCGGTATAAATATGCAAGTAAAAGTAACATATAATATATGTAATATGTATAACCTGTACCACGTATGACTTATTAGGTTCAGGTTAGGTTATCTATAATCAACTAATGTCATCAAATGTATAAAACTAAGGAACAAACCATCCAAAAACGTTTTGCTCCACAATCCTTTYCAAACAACAACAAGAACAACAACAACAAATTCAAGCACAAAATAATGGAACTGACTCAAATAAAATGATTGAACTCCTACCACTATATTTTCCAAGAGCTATTTARCTCCTCTCACCAGCTTATTTCCCATAATTTTGTACTATGTCAATGGAGACCCGGATACTTCAAAAAAATACGAGGTGGAGAATTAAACAAAACCAAACAATCGAAATATTTTCAGCATTATCTATGCTTAAATATAGGTATACACTTAGTTATATAGCGCAACAATTGATGAATAATAAGTTCATATTAGAGCACGAATATTTATATATATTGCATTATAAGATAGAAACCTACGGAGCGCTTGAGAAATCAGTAGAATATTAATCATTTCAAACCGATATTTAAGTGACTCCAGAAGTTTCCATTAATTTCCTTTTCGATTTAATATTTAATTTGTGTGATCTAAAATAAGGGAATAGGGTAGATGGGTGGGTTATCTAACGTCGACTCTATGTATGTAAATGTGCATGCATTTCTTTGCATAAATGCACATAAAGATTGTTTAAAAACATAAAACAAAAAATGAAAAACTGAATGGCATCAATTACATAAATTTATGTAAAGAGTTTAAATAAATGTGTATACTTTTCTTTGAAGATTTTTAAAAGATTTAGCTTAAGGTATATTTAAAAGATTTGAATAATTTATTAATATAATGTTAAAGTTCAAAGTGCCTGTTCTCCCAGTGTAGTATATCCAACATATAATGTCATCGGAAAAATGATGGAAATGTATGCGTACGTTATAAATGTCAGTCAAAATGGTGAATAGGTTTTATAGCCTACTAAATGGATGAAACGTGAATTCCAATATATACCTGTGTAAGTGTACTTGTTAAATGAGATAATTAACTTATCCTCAAATTAATAAGCTACAAATCATTTCTTGTTGTGATATAACTCTTGGAATAACATACATGTATATATATTAGTGGAACTTTTAACGCACGATGTGAGGAACATGGTACATATGGTTCTTCAGAATTTGAGATTTACTGCAATCATAAGCTAGAGAAAAATAGGGTGCACCTGTTATGGATTATCTTTCGATATATAGTAACTTTAACCTTGCAAGTTGTAACTGTATAATGAAAATTTATATTATACTCGTAGTTATTCAGGCACGTAAAAAAAAGTTTGAATTTTCTTCTGTAAGAAATTGATCTAAGGTTTATAATGATATTTTTATTTCAGTTTGTTATACTTCTACCACCAAGTGCGATCCACCTGTAGGCGCCCACCGGTCAGTAAAACCAGAGACTTTATAATTTGAATACAATGATTATTCAAAAACGTAAACGTATAAACTTAGATGGCATATAGACTTTTATGTTCCGAGATTTAGAGTGTCGGATAATTATAAGGCCTTACATTTATTCTTTACCCCACAAATGTCATACTTCTAACGAAACTAATGGGGAAAAAACACCTTCAGCGATTACATAACATCGAGACCAATATGTATATTGATACTCAAATTGAAGAACAAATAGAAATCTAATTATTATTYTAAGGTGTCTTCCAAATCAAATAATAGGGTTATCAATAATATCTGATATAACTATCGACTAGCTTAAGAATATGTAAAGTTTGCTGATATCAATTATTTCTTCCTTGAAACTTAATATGTGTCAGGAACTTTAAGCTTATTTCTGCGTAATTTAAC
>BCKZ01000037.1:0-103304 GCA_001600815.1 Alloascoidea hylecoeti | reverse complement strand
AGAGTCTGAGCCTGAACTAGTATTTGGAAGAGCAGAACTTGATGTTATTACAGTAAGTGGAATTGAGTTTGAAATAGTGATTTCTGGATCTTGGGAAGGTACATTACTCGATAAAGTAGTATTGGAATAACTTGAACTGGAAATAGTGACTCGTGCCGAAGTTGAACTTGAGTTAGTGAAATTAGATGATGATGTTTCACATTCAAGACAATTAGTAGTTGTAGGTAATGAACTTATTGAACTATCTGCAATAGTTGTAAGAGGGAGTACTAGAACCAAACATAGACTTTTTAATTGGACCATCATTTTGAAATATTAAATATATTAAACGATATAAATTGGAAAACCAGTTTGTTATTGAAAATTAAATATAGGAAAATACCAATATTTATATGCAAATATAATCCGATTAATTGTATAACTGTTTTCGTGAATTTGAAATTATAATGATAGACTTTTTTAAACTTCTTAATTGTAACTAAAAATATTAAACAGTTACTCTCTAATATGTAATTAATCAAAATTTGTTAAATTACGCAGAAATAAGCTTAAAGTTCCTGACACATATTAAGTTTCAAGGAAGAAATAATTGATATCAGCAAACTTTACATATTCTTAAGCTAGTCGATAGTTATATCAGATATTATTGATAACCCTATTATTTGATTTGGAAGACACCTTARAATAATAATTAGATTTCTATTTGTTCTTCAATTTGAGTATCAATATACATATTGGTCTCGATGTTATGTAATCGCTGAAGGTGTTTTTTCCCCATTAGTTTCGTTAGAAGTATGACATTTGTGGGGTAAAGAATAAATGTAAGGCCTTATAATTATCCGACACTCTAAATCTCGGAACATAAAAGTCTATATGCCATCTAAGTTTATACGTTTACGTTTTTGAATAATCATTGTATTCAAATTATAAAGTCTCTGGTTTTACTGACCGGTGGGCGCCTACAGGTGGATCGCACTTGGTGGTAGAAGTATAACAAACTGAAATAAAAATATCATTATAAACCTTAGATCAATTTCTTACAGAAGAAAATTCAAACTTTTTTTTACGTGCCTGAATAACTACGAGTATAATATAAATTTTCATTATACAGTTACAACTTGCAAGGTTAAAGTTACTATATATCGAAAGATAATCCATAACAGGTGCACACCCTATTTTTCTCTAGCTTATGATTGCAGTAAATTTCAAATTCTGAAGAACCATATGTACCATGTTCCTCACATCGTGCGTTAAAAGTTCCACTAATATATATACATGTATGTTATTCCAAGAGTTATATCACAACAAGAAATGATTTGTAGCTCATTAATTTGAGGATAAGTTAATTATCTCATTTAACAAGTACACTTACACAGGTATATATTGGAATTCACGTTTCATCCATTTAGTAGGCTATAAAACCTATTCACCATTTTGACTGACATTTATAACGTACGCATACATTTCCATCATTTTTCCGATGACATTATATGTTGGATATACTACACTGGGAGAACAGGCACTTTGAACTTTAACATTATATTAATAAATTATTCAAATCTTTTAAATATACCTTAAGCTAAATCTTTTAAAAATCTTCAAAGAAAAGTATACACATTTATTTAAACTCTTTACATAAATTTATGTAATTGATGCCATTCAGTTTTTCATTTTTTGTTTTATGTTTTTAAACAATCTTTATGTGCATTTATGCAAAGAAATGCATGCACATTTACATACAATAGAGTCGACGTTAGATAACCCACCCATCTACCCTATTCCCTTATATCATTAAAGCTTTTAATCTTTGTTTTTTATAAACCTATTTAGTATTCATAAAAATAATACGCACTTAAAGATATATAACTGTTAGATATATTACACTCTCAGAACAGTTCACTAAAGAGTCGATTGGCTTTTTGGCGCAACTGGGAGAACAGGCACTTTGAAGTTTAACACTATATGCTAGTTATAGATATCGATAATTGGAAATAGCATCCGATTTATGTTTTACCCTACTCACAGCAGATATTATGACATCTTCATTCTAGTCCCCTCCTTTGTAATTTTAAGCCACCACTATGAGTCGACAAAATTATCCACCTGATGAACACGATGATCAATTAACTCCTTCATATTATGGCTTAACTAATTTTCCTATTCGCATCTCTTTTCACGCTTTGTTCGCATCTTTTCTTGGAATCGTGAATGTTTTCATTATTTCAAGTATCACAGTTCCTTTCAATTTCCTTTGGAATCAGTCAGTGTTTAATAATGAATCTCGTTATTTATATTCCAATGATGCTATCTTGCATTATTGAAATTTTATCAATTATCAATTTCTTTCAACCGAGCCGCTTTGGGACAATACTTAAGAACCTATTGCCGATGGCGTTGTGGATTTCCAACATTGTTTTAATTTTCTTTTATATGAATTGGTTTTTAGAACTCCCAAAGTCTTTTCTCTCTGATATGCATATGGATCATAATTACATCCTCAATCTAACTAGGAAATTGAAAGTATTTTCGTCTAATACACTGCTTGATGACATCAACACACTAATTTATTATTTCAACCTATTCTTTCCCATATTTTCCTCTATCACAGAGAAAGATATGATTAAAGAAGTGGTACCTCCAGAAGTTCGCTTATGTGGAATACTTTCTTTCATATTTATGGGTGCTTGGTTGGGGAAACTGATTTATGTGACTGTCCTATTATACGTGATAGGTAATTTTATTAAAAATACTTCAAACCTCTACAACTGATTATAGCTGCGTCTTATAAGACGGAAATACGAACATTTCTTTTAGGTATTTTCTCAACAGTTGTCGTTATTGGTAGTCTTAACAATCGTTATCTTATTTCAAAAAGCTGGATTTCGAAGAATGATAATGAATCTACAAGTGTAGATGGAGATCTGGATCCAATGCCATACCTTTGTACTAAAGGAAAGAGATTGTTAGCTGATGGAAAGATGATAATTGAGATTAAGAAGCAACTGAATGATCTTGGAATCAATAATGAAAGTATCAAAATGAGCTAATATAGAGCAAAACATTAAGAAGTTAGAAGAAAAATTACAAAATTTATAAAGTTGCAGAGTTGTTCTTGGAAAATAAATATTGTCAAATGATCGTATATAAAATCAAAGAATGATTTACTTAAAGAAAAGTTGCTGAAAAAATAAAAATGTGGCAAGATGGTCTTTAAATGGTAATTTTTACTGATTTGATATTCTTAATTATATTCACATCCTTGATATGTTATATTGTGCTAGCTACTATATATATTATAAATATTCTTTTTTCTGAATCTTTCACAACATGCAGCCACTCGGTTCGATGCCGGTACGTTTTGCCAAAATCCTCTATACAAGACGTCGAATTCAGAGTGGAAGAACAGTAAGGCTTCTATGCATCTTTTCCTAATTTCAGCTAACTGTTTTTACAATGCTGTTGAATAATAATCATATCCCATTGATTCTAGGCACAACCATATTTAGTAGAGATTAGCACAAGAAATAAAAGGGGTATGAATATTGTGTTTTCTAAACCATCCATTCAGTTCTATTCGATCTAACTCGTGTCAATTCGATTGCTACTACGATTAATAACTACACAATTCGCGTATGTAAGTTTATTTTAGATATTATTGATATCTCGCTAATCATTGGTTATATATATATTCTTTTCAATTGTATATTAACTTCTACTTTCTCACTTACTTTACGAAATATATATTTATCATGTATCCTTTTAGTTGCATATATTTTCGTTCTGAAGTTCTGTGAATAAATTCAATGCATCTGAAATTAATGAATAATTGAGAGGTAACTGCGAAAAGATATGGAGTTTCTACTTAGGATTACTTTTAGATTCAATTGATTTCATGTTTATAAATAAATCAAATTCTACTTAAAAGTCTATCAGCTCTGTTATTTATAATTGTATTTAGTATTGAGGAAAATAACACTACGTTATATAACCTATGAAAATATATCAGCGAGAGTTTCTGAACAGATGCTGAATCTGTAAGTGATTTTATCACTCTGAGTAAAACAATATAAAGCGGACTTATTATAATTAATTACTCACTTTTATACTGTTCTTCATCACAGTGAAATGTGTTTTCAAATTCTGGATAGCGCAGTTATAATATTTGGCATTCCAAGTTAATTAAATACTTGATAATACGACAATAATATGATTGTTAAGGGTACAACTTATTCTTTTCTGATTTACCCTCCTCGCAGCAGATAATATGATGACTCCACTCATCTCTTTCCCCTTTATAATTTCATTCAACTACTATGAATGAAGAAAATTATCAACATGCAAAACCTGATTTTAAATCAAAACCTTTACCTTCTCCTGATGGCGCTTAGATTCATTCTCCTATTCCCTTTTCTCTTCATTCTTTATTTGTATTTATTTTTGGAATTACCAATATTATTGGTATTACTATGATCGCGGGTCCTTTCAATTTCTTTTGGGTTAATTCAAGGTTGAACGCCAATAACTACTATAATCTTTCAGTTGGTTTGTTTAAATCAAACACATTTTACTGGATAATGTTTCTGGGTATTTATGTTCCAAAGATATTAAGTTACGTTAAGTTAATTTTAATCGTTTTGAATCTGCCACCACCTAGCAGGTATGACAAAATATGTGACAAATATTTGCCATTGGCGCTTTTTATCTCCAACATTTTTATAATCTACATCTACATGAATTGGATTTCAGAGATTCCAAAAGAATTGTTCGCTGATCTCTTTATGGAGCAAAATTCTATCCTCAACTCCACCCGTGAATTTAAAAGACCTTCGTCATGTGGAATTTTTGCTGATATGACCATATTCATGGATTATTTCCATGAATGTTTTCCCATTCTTACCTTTATCATAACTGAACTTAAAATTACAGATGTTTTACCTCCTGAAGTTTCCACGTGTGGATTACTATACACCACAACTATTGGCGCCTGGTTTGGGAACCTAATTGATACTCCTGTTCTATTATTTATAATAGGTAATTATATTAATAGAGTTTTAATCCTCTTCAACTAAGTATAACTACATCTAATAATATTCAAATAATAACAATTTTTTTAGTTATTTGCACATTACTTGTTGTTATATTTGATTTATTTGATCAATATTTAGCATCAAGAAGCTGGAATCAAAGGAATGAAGTTGAAACTACAAGTAAAGATGTCAATCCAACACAAGACTTACTTACCGAAATGAAAAAATTAATAGCTGATGGTAACATGGTAACCGAAATTTACAATAAGAAACTAGCCGATATTATCAAGATACTTGAAGTTCACAATAAACATCGCGCTAATGGTAATATAGTAAATGAAAATAACCAAATAGGTGATCTTAACATGAAAATTGATAGTAACAACAAGAAATTAGCTGATGTTAGCATGATGATTGAAAGTAACAATAGGCAAATGGTTGAGATAAAGCCAAAACTTGAGAAGTGGATGGAGTATATAGAGCACTTTTAAAATTTATCGGTTGCATATTGTTGATCATGGGAAACAAATATCCATAAAAAATTGTGATGATGATTATAAGACCCTTATAGTTGAATCAAGGTTACTGTGAAAGAAAGGTTACTGTTACTTATTTCCGATGATTAATTTTATCCATTTCTGAAATATATTATTTAAGTTATCTTCCAATTCTATATATAAATGCGCAAATACTAAAATCAATATCTTGTAATAAATCTTTTGTTTAATTAGTTGATAATTATGCTATCCATCATAAGTAAATTTCTCATCATGAAACCATCAAAATCGCTGTATGAGGTTAGAAGCTGAAATGAGAGTTTTCTATTTTTCAAGAGCAATGGTAGTTGTCCAGGGATATACCGCTTTTTTTGCTTTATTTTCTATTTTCTCTATTGTTTGTTGTGGAATTGGCCAAAATTCGTTAAGATTGTTTTAACTTTTCATATATTTTCCAATAAAATTATATAACTAGAAACTATTTTCATCTTTTAGTTCCGGAATTAACTGTATCCATTTGTTTGGTTTCAATATAATTTTGTTTTTATTATACCACTTCTGGCTTATTGATTTAATCGAGTATTTGGATATGTTTTCTTCTTCTATATCTTTTATTCTTTTTTCGCTATCTTCTCCTGCTTGAAGTTTTTAAATATGCGGTCGTGTATCATACACAATACTTTTAAATCTTAATTGTGTAGTCACTAGCGTAGTTGAAGTTCAATAACATTCAGAAACTGAGATACCAGGAGTTCGACTCCCATACCCCCCGGCGAAGATTTGAATACCAAAAAATGATACCAAGACGCAAAAAGGCGGCAACACTGCACAACGATACCTGACCAAATCTTCTTTTAAGTTTGTTATTATCATTATTCATTGGATATTAATATTCAAATCAAGTTAATCATATCTTAGATTGGAAACGTGTACTGGATATATTACACATTAAAGATTAAAATAAAATGATGTGAAATAATTAAACCTTGAATTGGAAGAAAAGTTTGAAATCAACATTAGCCAGCGTTAAAGAATATTATGTAATAGCACAATTCATAGGTATGTTCATTCCATATATTCATGTTACAAATCTTACCCTCTAAAGAATATTTATATTTATTCTATTAAATTTTAACTAATCTACTTGATAGATAAAGGGTTATGTTCACTCCAAAATCAATCACCGCAATAATCCCTTTGTATAAAGTGTTTAAAATCTTAAAACTAAAATACAAATGCAAAAGGTTATATGGTGTAACAAATCATTCCATTTAGTAAATAATTGTTCTACATCACAATCATTAAAAATAATTTTGACCTTTTTAACTTCGACTTCACCCAACTGACACATTAGCTTTATTAGAAAGAATAGTGAGGATAAAAAACAAAAAAATTATATTTAATTAATGTCTGCTACAAAATGTAGTATTTATCAACCGGAAGCTCGACCAATGTGTAAGAATTCATACTTTGCAAAGAGCAAAAGAAAGCAATATTAAAAAATAGAATTTAATATATATTGTAGCAGAATTTAAGACAACGGTGGTTAATGATATCGATCATAGCTGCCTTATTATAAAGAGCGTTACAGAAGTTTTTCTATAGACCATTAATGGATCATAATCTCTTGTGATTCCAATCACTATCATATTATCTTTAAACACCAAACGAATAATAGGATCGTTAAGCTTTATATTTAGGACTTCAATTCATGAAAAAATTACCAAAACACATATTTAAGTTAACTATTTAAAAGTGTAAAGTTTATATTATACACGTTAAAGAAATATTTGAATTTTATACAACACAAAAAACAATATCTATAATTCCTTAGATATAGAAACTAAAAAGTTGATGGTTATATTTGACGGAATCAAATGATGGTACCAAAGAAATCAAATCATCAATATCCAGTCATAATACTACAGCAAATCCTTTAGGATTAGTTGTATCCAATTTATCAGAAGTGTTAAAACTTCAAGCAGAATAACAACTTGAAATTCCAATTGATCCACCACTATCTGGATGTAAAATAGAATAACGGATCAGTTAGATTTTCTAGCTTTAACAGTAAAAATATAATGAAAGTTCAATGTCAAATTCATTAATAATAGTGACCAACCTGAAAATGGAGAAGAAAGTTTTATAAGTACGTATTGAAACAGGTATTGTTACCGGATAAACAGAACCGCCATATACTTGAATTCACTGATCTATTCTTTGGAATAGGATTGGATTTAATAGAATATTTCAAGATGTTAATAACATAGAGGAAATAAAACCAATATCGGAGGATTATTTATTGGGTGTTTGTTTGATATATTTAAGTTTGATTTTTAAGGTTACAATAATCGAGGTTATTAATGGAACTCCATAAATGTTCTATCAATGTTTTGATCTCATTATTTACCTATTTAATAAGGTAATGAGTTTTCCATGATAGCATTAGAACAGTAGAACATTAGACAATATAAATACTAGATATTTCCTACTTATAATAAATTAACTGAGAATTATTTTTATCTCTGCAACATGAGCTTAGAAAACAATATTCAGCAATTAGCTAAAACAATGCAAAAACTTGTTAAGTTCAAAGAGATGAACAACGAAAATTATTATAAGCAAGAACATTGTAAGACAACTAAAACCAAAAATCTCTCTGAACCGTTCTTTTATTACTGTTATTTATTTTGTGAATTCTAAATATCCCATTGCTATAGAAAACATCATTCTAAGTTAAGTATCTCTTGTTATGGATTTTTGGTAATATCCCCCTTTTTAGATTTTACCCTACTCACAGCAGATAATGTAAACTTTTTAAACTTTCTATTATTTCTCTCTTTTTCAACTTTATCATTTTGAACAACAATTATGACTGAAGAGCTTTATCAAAATAAGAAGAATGTTGAATTAAGTTCTTTATATCCTCCAGATAACGCTCTCTTGGTACTTATTCTTGGACTTATAAATATTATCGGTATCACTTTCCTCACCGCTCCTTTTAACTTCCTTTGGATTAATTCGGAAGGATACTGTAATCAATCTGGTTTCTGTTCTTCAAAAGGAATTTACTTAATGATGTATTTCGGTATTTATCTTCCAAACATGTTAGGTTCCATTCATACATGGCTACAAGTTTTCACTTTCCTTAAACCAAACAAATTTGACAAAATATATAATAAGTTATTACCGTTGGCGCTAGCTATTTCCAATGGCGTTTTAATTTTCTTCTATACGTGTTTGGTTTCAAAGATCTCAAAAGAGCTGTTGCTTGATATCCATATGGAAGATAATTCTATCATCAATTTCACCCGTGAATTTGGAGGACCTTCGTCAAGTTCACTGTTTCATGATATGAGGGTATTTTTCGATTATTTCAATCAATGCTTTCCCATACTTTCCTATATCTCATTTCAATTTATGATTACAGATGTGGTACCTCTAGAAGTTTTCTTATGTGGAATACTCTATTATACATCGATTGGCGCCTGGTTGGGGAACCTAATTGATGTTCCTGTTCTGTTATACTTAATAGGTAATGACATTAAAAAGGTTCTAAACCTGAAAAACTGATTAAAATTACCTCTGATGATATGAAAATACTAACATTTCATTTAGGTATTTTCTCTTTAATTGTAGTTATTATTGATTTATTGACTCAATATTTTGTATCAAATAGCCGGAATTGGAAGAATAAAAATGAATCTACAAGTGTAGGTGATAATCCAATTGAAGTGAAAAAATTCATAGATAAAGGAATCTTAATGATTGAAACTAACAAAAAGCTACGAGCTGACATCAATCAAGAAATTTTAAAGTTGAGGGAGTTTAAAGAACAATTAAAAAATTCAAAAGTTGCATGTAGTTGTTCATGTACAACATATATTGATAGAAGATTATGAAGATAATAATGATTAGCAGAGTCTCATAGTTGAAATAAAAAATATATTTGCTTAAAAAATATCTGCTGAAACATTAACGTTATAAAATATTATACAACATTTACTTTTACTGATTTGTTAAGATTAATTGTATCCATTTTTTCGTTTTACTACTTTAAATATCTTCTATCATTATATATGTATAATTTTATTTATGGTTTAAATGTGAATTATCGATCTACATCATAGATTTGAAAGCTTAGAATTGAAATTTGTTTGTTAAAGTTCAAAGTGCCTGTTCTCCCAGTTGCCAAAAAGCCAATCGACTCTTTAGTGGACTGTTCCAAGAGTGTAATATATCCAACATAGATTTAACTTAATAGTTAAAATGTTTTCATTAGAGCTACATTTTAATATTTGGATTCTATACAAAACTGATAATTGGATAAATCTTGTATTATACCGAATCAACAAAAAATGAATCAAATGGCAATTTGAATGAAACGATGCTTACTATTACCCAGTGATGTGTTGCGCAAAGGTACACACACACACATCGTGTGGCCCATTATTTAGTTTAATAAGTATGGTTGTATATCCTATTTTCAGCTAACTGTTTTTACAATTCTGTTGAATAATAATCATATCCCATTGATTCTAGGCCCAACCATATTTAGTAGAGATTAACACATGAAATAAAAGGGGGTATGAATATTGTGTTTTCTAAACCATCCATTCAGTTCTTTTTCATAACCCTCGATATATTTTTACCAAATCTTTCAACCAGGTATCGGATAAAGTAAGCTTAAGTTTATATCAATTGTCAATAGGCTACATATACGATATTTAGAACTAGATATTGACTTTTATAATTTCTAACTTTTTTTTCTTGAAATATAGAATTATCTACTCCCTTTTACGTCACAGAGTCTGGTTATGTTCAATTTAATTGATGATGATATATACAACTTGATCAGGTTTAACTCTTTAACAAAAATCGATGATTGTATTATATAGATATTTGATTGACAGATTTATTTATGGATCGTGTTTCTTTATCTTAATCATCAATACATCTTTTAGTTATGAAGTGCTATGAATAAGTTAACTCAATATATCTGAAATTAATGAATGATATCTGTGGTTCAAATTTGACAGATATGGTGTTTCTACTGGCGGTATTTATTTTCAATTAAATAATCGATGTTTATAAATAAATGCTTTTTATATACCTGTTTAATGTTTTTGTTGTATATTTATTATTTTTGTTCATAAGGATTTTGAATGATAAATAATGATCCCTATAGAAATTTATTTAATATATTAGGTTGATATATGTTATCGCAAGCCAATTTCAATAACTATAGACGAAGGATATATTATTCGTAGTTAATATTATAGAGGTTTCCACAGAACATGATCGACATTCTTAGGAATTAATTTCTTACGTTTGTGACTTCCTGTTTTAAGATTCACAGACTACATATAAAACAAAAATAAAATCAGATGGATGATATTTTAAATAATCGTAAAAATAGAACCATTCTCTCACAATTTTTTATTCTTTTAGCAATATTCTTCAAGCAAAGTATTCATTGATTCATCTATAAGACTCTCATAATCTCCATCACGATTTTTTATTTTTTTGGAATATCTTCCACTCTTGTATATTCATTAAATAAATGAAAAATTAAACCAATTAATTGATAAGGAAGTCCGACTTTTGTAGGTATAAGTTGATGTTGAATATAGCCAAAGATGAACATGTATTGATGGCAATATAAAAAGAAGTCAGAATACAGTGTAGTTGAGGAAAGTCCTTTGAATTCACTAGAGGAGTTGATGATGATATTATGATCCCTAGAAATATCAAGGAACAATTAATTGGAGACTTCTGTAAGCCAATGCTTATAAATATACAATAGAATAATATTTGAAACAGTTACTGTTATCGGCAAAATCATCCTACATATTCTTTCACCTCTTTTCTCTGATAATGAAATACATAAACAAATTTTTTGATATTGCTGGAAGATAAATACCGAGAAACATGATATGGTAAATGTTAAAGTTCAAAGTGCCTGTTCTCCCAGTTGCGCCAAAAAGTCAATTGACTCTCAAACTGTTCTAAGAGTGTAATATATATCCAACAGATACAAAATCATTCGGCATTTAAAGAACAGTTTAATGAACACTAGTTGATTATATGAATATACCCCCATTTTATATTTTTACTTGAACTCGCGGTATAAAAATATATGGATATATCGGTTATACTTTGAAGTCGATTAGCTTTTTGGCGTAACTGGAAACAACAGGCACTTAGAACTTTATTCGAGGATTTTTTCATACTCCATAATTATCCTCATTATGAGTTTTCAATGGATGTGTATGAATGTATAGAAGGAACAGATATTTTCGATTTTAAAAAACCTTTTGATTTGGACCAAACGTCTTTTCCACAAATTGTTTGTATCGTACAATAACCCTTTTGTTGTGTTATTAACATCCGCAACCACTCTACAGAGTGAACCACCACCTTTTTTTAGGAGGTATTATATCAGAAACGACGTTTACATAAAGTTACAGTTCTAAATAAAAGGTACGAGAAGTTAATAATAGTAAAATTAATTAAAATAGCTAAATAAACCAATCCAAGAAAAAAAACTTCAGGAAGATTAAAAAGAGTTCATAATCATTCATCTACATCAAGGAAATATAAAAAAAAGACTTCATTGTTGTATGCATAGTGATTTATAATAAAAATTAAAAAGTATAAGAAATCAAATAAAGGGAAATTATCAATGTTGTTTTTAAAAAAGATAAAAGAAATTTTAAAAAAAGATAAGAATAAAGTAGTGAATAAATAAATAAGACTAAATTTTTAATTTTGGTCTTTTAAAAACTCCTTGCATTACTTCCTTTTGGGATTTTCAGAAGTCTCAGCAACGTTATTTTCATTATTGAAACCTTTATGTGTTGCAACATGTTGATGTCGATGTTGAGCATGATCTTGTAGTTCAGATCGTTGGCGTCGACATCCATCAAGTCCATTAATATATGTCGAATACCAAGATGGTTCTGAACCGTTAACGTTTGTATTCCAATCAGTTCTCGTAATTGGACGATCTCCATTTGTATTATTCCAAACAAAACCATTATCCCAAAAAGGACTCCTATTTACATTAGTGGATGCATTCCCATTTTTATAAGAAACATTCGTATTATCGAGTGTATTTATATTAATATCCGTTGATCTAGATATATTTCTATCAGAAAGTGCATTGGGGGTATTATTAAATATATCTTTATTGCGATTCTCGGGTGGGAAAGTAGTAAACGAAGGGTTTAAACTAAAATTCGAAATATTTGGATGAACCGTAGAATCAGTAAACGATGCGAATAAATTTGAAGAACCAGAATTATTATTAATATTAAGATTATGAGCATTGACTCCAGATTGTGRCCCTTCCATKAGYGGAGTATGTAGTTGGTTTTGTTGAGGTCTATACCATGATGAAGTATGTAACTTGATTTGTTGAGTTCTTTCCAATAATGGAGTTTGTGTTTGRTTTTGTTGACTTTTTTGTCTTGCTGGASTTTGTATTTGGTTCTGCATTCGGTTTATGAATTGATCATCCAAKCCACCAGGAAGAATACACATCCAAATCCTAGTTTTATAAAGTTTATACATAGCATCATTTAGGTTTTTAAAACTAACCTTTTTCGAACATTTATAATAAAAAGTTAACTTTTTTTTATCAAATTGATACTCACAATAGACAATATCCATTAAAGTTGTCGGATCCATACCGCGCTTATCAGAATTATATTGTCTGATTAATTCTTTACGACAAACCCTTGAAGCAAGTTCTTCTTGCTCATTTTTTATACTAATTGAATTAACATCCTCAGAATTAGCGAATCTAATGATTTGTTTTGGTTTACAAAGCACAAAATCCCTTGGGTTTACAGTAACACCACCTGCCATGAGGGCATTTTCTTGAATATCGTGTTGTTGATATTTCAGGTAACGGACATAATCTTCGGGAACGTTACAGCGGATCACTTTGCCAATGTCATACTTGTCTTTATCAACATTTACGATAACGACGTCGTTCACTTGAACATGAAGATCGTTTTTGGTGGTAGTGCAGTAGACATCGACCCTTCCAGCTTTAAATGCCACAAGGTACAAATGGCGCTGGAAATCTGCGCGGGGTAGGAGGGGTAGCTCGTTGAGAATAGAGTGATCTAACACCGTGTTGAAAGAGGGCAAATGGTGTTGGTATGCAGGGTGAGTAGTAAAGTAAGAATCAATAACACTATAGGCATTCTTATGACCGAGAGTTGGAGATAGATTGTGATTGTTGTAGGGGGGACGGCCATGATAATCCATACTGGTAAGCATGTATCAAGTAAAGTGGTAAAAATATATAAAAGAGAATCAAACCTTTATATTACTCATATTTTTTTTTCTTTTTTCTTTTTTTTGTCATAGTTGTTAAATTGAAGGTTTTGCATTTAGAATCGCAATATATTGCAGTAACAGTTACTACAACGGGATGAAGCTTATATTGAATAGTCTAACTTTAATTATAACCCGATCATATTAAAAATATTCTTAAGCTTAAATTCTCTTATTTGTAAAATGCAGTGGTCTATTTGAGTAATCATCAGCATTAATACTACTCGATTTGGTACTGTTTTACTAGACTCTGTTACATTAGGCCTTTTATGACTGCCTTAAATTTGTTTCTTCCAACTGCCAGTTAACAAAAGGATGAGGGAATCTCATGTATATACGTACATGTGTACATAAAGTTTATTAGCCGTGTGCTCACTTTTCTTTTTTCTTTTTTAAAGAAACGAATGATAGCCATAGTATTAAAACACATACAGCCAGTAAATATGCATATGGGTTTTTCATTTAAAATGCATTTCATTGAAATCGCAAACGTTGTCTACTTATAGCTAATAGCTATAGCAGTACTATGTATATCATATCTCACATTAAGGCCAAGTATATTTGAAAGGAAGGAATATTGAGATTATTTACTACAAGTTTATAATATGTGTATCAATAAATCTTCGAGCTCTGTATAGAGCTCCATCTACTTGTTCTTTTGACAGCTAGATTCCCCACCAATTGTGATCCTCAGATACTTATAGTTAAGTTTATAATTACTTATAGACCCAGTATTAATTTTATTCGTAGTCATCGAAGTATTGGATATATTTCACATCATTGGTATATTATATCTATTAAAAAACAGACTTAATTAGTTATGACTTCTTCACAAATTAATCCATTCAGTATCTGTTTCAATATCCTGTGGAGCATTAAGTGACTTATTTTAATATTCAAACTTTTATTTGGAGTGATGGCTGAAATGAACATCTCTTATATTCTTTCGTTCGTGTGAATCAATCATTCATATATTTTTGGATATACCGTGTCTTGTGGTGGTTAAAATAGTGTACATGATTACTATTATTGGGTATTTATTTGAAAAATTCCAGTTTGAATTTTAAGGTTACAATAACCGGGGTTATTAATAGAACTCCATAAATGTTTTATCAATGCTTTATAAATGTTTTGTTTATACAACATATTTATTTGATCTTATTATTTACCTATTTATTATTGTAATGAGGTTTTCATAATATTATTAGAACAGTAAAATATTAGACTATATAAAGACTAGATATTTCCTACTCATAATAAATTAACTGAGAATTATTTTAATTTCCCAACATTTAATATTACTACAAGATGAGTTTGGAAGACTATATTCAGTAATTAGCTGAAACGATACAAGAACTTGTTGGGCTTAAAGAGACGAACAACGAAAAGCTATTGAATTTATTTGCTGATGAATTCTATTAATACTATAGTTAAAATAATAATTTCTATTGAACTTTCTTTAAGCAAACAAGTGTCTAATCTTAATATTCAATGGAATAATAGCCCTATACCAAAACGTTTTATAACTAAATATTTAGATAGATCAAAAATACCAAGCTAATCCGAAACTGTGTCGTAAATGAAGCTGTAGCTCAGGTTCTAAATTTATTATCAGGACTTAACAGTTACCTTTTGTTCTGGTTCCAGCCTTCCAAATTGGTAGAGCTACTCTTCTTTGTTGTGAGATTTAATATATTCTTCTTCTTTCTCTTCCATTTCTTCGTTTTCGAATTATTACCTTCCTAGATAAAGAACTAGCTAGGTAATATTTTCCCAAGGAATTTGAATCGAATAGACCTGATGTGGTGAATAGAACTCTTACCTTGAACTTCTTCGAAATGAATTTTTGTCTATACTGGTAAAGTAGTAGCTGATTCTAAAGACTTCAAACTATTATCAATAAGCGTAGTATCTATGCTACAATTATCACTTTTGAAATTTAATAAGTATTGATCATAGTTATAAATGATAATCAATGATTCTTTGATTATGCTTTTGGAATTGTTAATCAAAAATTGAAGAAGTAGTCTTGATAAAGCACTCTCCTCACAGTTTTGATTAGCGTTAGACGGATGTGTGAATATACTTGGGTGAAAAATAACTGACAGGTTGTATGAGTTCATTAGGTTAATTTTATTCTTTTCATGGAATAAGAATAGAACTTCTAATAAAAAAATTAATAAGTTTTGATTAGGAATTGATAACTTAGATATTGTTGATTATATGCAAGAACATGGTGGAACAAATTTATAGACTAAATAGTTTTCGGGGATTCCATAATAAATATGGAGGAATTCCCACAATTTTAGAAAGTATCGTAAAAATATAATATAATAAATACATTAATATTTAATTTCCAAGAGTTTAAGAACAACGTGTTTATACAATCTGAGGACATCAATTAACAATGAGCGAACAAGAATCATCATCTAATTCTATTCAACAGATATTAATTTTGCTAAGTGACTAGAGAGTTCCTCTGATTCAATATTAAAACTAGATTTGTCAGAAACGTCTTCGTCATTGCCCAATGGGCCAGTATCAGCACCTGCTATCGATTCAAATTTAATATTATCCTTTTTCATTTCCTCAATGATGTATGGATATTTCATCATTAATTCAATAGTTTCATTATAGAGCTCCAAAGGAATAATGGATTCCTCCAAACTATTCAAATATCTTTTTAAGATATTCGAAACATCATGAATAGTGAAGCACTTATGTTCCGACCATTTCATATCCTGTCCAAAGGATGGACCCAGTTCAAATAAATTTTGTAGATTATTTATTCTTGAAGTTGATCCATTTACTCTAAAAATACCTGCAATTTCTAAAGCATCAGGGATTAAAAACTCAATACATTTAACTATTATTGTAGGAATATTATTATAAACATGACTTGTTTTATCATATGTACATGTAATCATCGGTGAATTAATAGATTGTGAAGAGCATTGGACTGATTTTTTAAGTGTCACTGAAAATATCTGCGGTGTTTTAATTTCATTTTTAAATTGGGACCCATTCATATTTGAACCATTAACATTAGTATGATTATGAGTACATATTTTGGAAGTGGAAGATGATTTTTTACTAACTATCCCATTAATAGATCTTTTAAAAATTGAAAAACGACCATGGGGTTTTATATTAGAGTTCCCTGAATTGTCTTCAGTTTCTGCATGCACAGCTTTTTTCCCATTAATTCCAATAGCTACAGGTGAAGTATTATCATGATAATCATCAGTTTGTGAAGTAATAACTGAATTATCGATAAATGAATATGATGAAATATTATCATAAATACTTAGGATACTAGCATTCGAGTGACAATCGTTTTCAGAATCAACAACTGCACTATTCATATCCATAAATGAATATGATGAAAAATTATCATAAATTGCTAGAATACTGGAATTCGAGTCATAATTGTTACCTTTACTTTTGAAGTTACCGGGTACAGACAGTTTTGAAGAGGAAATCGGATTTATTTCATGGAATTTCATGCTTAACCTTCTACGCTTATCAGAGCAAGTGATGAGCATACCATGGATACTACTGTTGATAGATGATATTTTGTTTCTTTTAACCATTATATTGATTGCGTGTGTAGGTTCGGCAAAACTAGTTGAATAGTCTTGAGGGTGTATCTCTTTTAAATCGGATGGTATCCCAGCTATAATTGACAAGTTGATAAAAGAAACCCTTCGATTAAACTATACTAAAATCGAACGTGATAACAAAACGCGAACTTAAAAATGAAAAAAAGGTCTTTTTTTAGAGATTATGACACTTTTTATGTTGGAAGTTCCTATTTTGGATCGTGCTAAAAAATATGCATTGCACAGTATTAGTAACTTGTGAACCATACATGAATCCATAGGACAAAGACGGTAGTTATGAAACTTAAATTATTAGTGATGTCTATTATTGTTTATCAGAAGGATATCATACTAATTAGCAACTGATTAATTGTATTGAAGGCTATGGTCACACACAGATGAAAAAAAGAAATTAATGATGTGATTGTTAAGTAACATAAATCGATTAAACAGGAAGATAATCGAAAGGATTTTTCACGAACCACTCCAAAAAAGGCTCTGAATTAATGTATTCACCTTATTGACCAGCCTAAAATATCCTTCATCTTTGATTGCACGCCTAAAATATCAGGAAATTATACATAAGTCTTATTACAATGTTTATAATTATAGATATTAGTTTTAGACTTCAGAAAGGCCGACGCCCAACGTTGTTAAACTTCAATCACTAATTACAAAACCAGCAACAATCATAAAATGCAATTTCAAGCTTCCCACGATTATCTAGAAAATAAAATATGAGCATGATACTATGCTTCGTTGTTCATATAATAGTTTGATATCTCTTTAATAGAAGCGCCATAGTGAAAAATGATGAGAATTATACCTTTTCTGACCCACCCTAAAACGCTTGAAACGTTGTGATTTAGAAGCTCTCCCTCTTTTAATCACTATTAATTCGTAACTAGTACTAGTATTACAGGATTAACCTAAATATTCTCGTCATCTTTGCTAAGTACTAGATTTTCATTATTATTGCTTCGTAATTCTGTAGATGATCTAGATTTTTTCATTAAATAATTATAACGCTACTAGCCTTCCTTGAAAGTTGACACTATTTATTAGACTTCAGGAATGTATCTCATAGTAATTTTCAAAGTCAAGGCTGAGTATTAAAAGCAACTAGTGGCTGGATATTTTGTTGAAGAGGAGGCCGAATATTAAGTTCATCAACTGGCCGATGTTTATTTATTAGCTTGGATGAGCTTTTATTTATCATGCGACTGATCATCTATTGCTTGCCATTGGCGATTATATTCCAGGATGAGCGACTATTAGTGTAACATGTGGCCGAATATTAAATTAAAGCGTATTATGCGACCGAAAAATAGTCTATCAGGTTGACAATATTCGATCATAAAAATGGCCGAAATGAAGTGAAATGACTGTATTAGTTATTAATATCTCAGCTTAAGTTTCTCCAGTTACTAAGTTACTCTATTAATATTACTCGTTCTGGATGACCATTCATTTAAATTTGCATCTCGATTTGGGGGTAATTTGCTATGATCGATATCTGGATGCTTTTAACCTTGAATTGAGATTTTCTACGGGCCTATAGGAAGGAAACTTCGATTTAACTAACTAGGTAGAACATGCTTTCAGTGGGTCATGATATTTCCTATAAATTATGACGTTACATAAATAAGGAATTATAAGGGCTTATATCATATATTTGTAACCAGTTATTATTCAAAGGAAAGGCCTTCTAGAAAATATTAATATTAAACGATAACCACCTGCTAATAATAGTATTATTATTGTTTAAATTACTATTACGGGGAATGAATTTACGGCTATTAGATACATCCCTGAAATAGATAGTAAATAACAACGGCTGCCAAAATATCTAATCTTTTTAATGCATTTCATTAATATCAAACTTCTGATATTCTTAAATATAATTCTAGACTATCTAGATCCGAACTCATATAAAGTCAGCATATTCGTGTTCATTTTCAATTCATTATCTTCTCACTTGAATAGTTCAATCTATATCGATATATCTCGTTTATTAATTATAAAGCGGATTGACATAAAATTTATCCTACTGTTATGATTACAATCAGCATTACAATAGCCAACTCATATAAATCAGATATTTCTATTAAATCTACCTTTTCAAAGATTGAAGAACCTTACATCACTGTTATTGTCTACAAAGATGAATCAAGACAATTCCTATCTCCTTGTAATCACCCGATTTAATTGAAGAAAAATAAAGCCAAATTCAAAACAGTTCAACTATCATTTCTTTCATCTGAATTCCCCGAAAGCTTACTTATAAACAGAATACTCAGTAATGAAAGTGAAGACTTACACATTATACAAATTATGCTTCTCCTACTTGTCATCCATTTCAATTAAAGAATCGACACAGGTTTGTTGTGAAATGTTGAACCATCATGATAATAAGAATGTTTAAGTTGGGAATCTGTACATTATAGCATCGGCCGAAAGGAAAAAGTAAAAAAGGAAAAAAGAGGCCTACATATATATATATATTAAAGCATGATATTTTTATTGTTATACTATGATATTTGTCTTATTTTATTTTAGTCTAGTATATCGTTTATTGTTGGATATATTACACTCTTAGAACAGTTCACTAAAGAGTCGATTGGCTTTTTGGCGCAACTGAGAGAACAGGTACTTTGAACTTTAACATTTATTAATCCAATAAAAGTTACTTATTATAAAAGATCAACTTCAATTCAAGTTTAAGTTCTAGAGTTCGACCGGGAAGAAACTTTATTCGATGAGCTCTTTGTAGTATCAGTGATAACAGAATTGCGAAGCAATAATAATGAAAATCTAGTAGCTCACGAATATGATGCGGATTGTAAGAGATTGTGCACCTTTACTTATGAAATATCAGAAAAAAATAGGTATCGTTTATAGGGACCAGCTGGACAAATATATATATATATATCAGAATTCAAATGAACATTAGTTTTCTCATTAATTAAATGATACCGTTTCAATTGAAGATATCGATAGAAAACTCAATTTATTACAAACAAATCTGTTAACTGATTCTTTAATTTAAACAGGATTCATTTCCCTTTAATTCAAAAGAGGCTATGAATTAAGTCCTAAGTGTTCATAAGTAAATCATCATTGATATTGGTAATGCTATTACAAATAACTAAAGCTTAGCTAGTATCTAGTAGATTATGTAGTGGTCAATGTTCCCAATTCATGAATGGCGTCATGACTAATAATAAATCCGCCGTTTCAAATACCAAGGTTCTCAATTATCTTAAGTTATGTGTATTTGGATCATAGACCAGGCACCGGTATTCGGAAAAGCAACACAAATGAAAATTCAAGTAATCGCACCTTATAAAATGATAAATCTCTCATTTTGGAAATTGTCAATGGTAGTGAGTCTCCCAAGGAGTGGCATCATAGTACCATCATATCTACCAAACCATCATACAAAATGATAGAGATATAATATCAACTTGAGTTGGTTTGGGCAATAAAACAATAGTTATTAATTTTGTTTCACACGCATATACCATTCATATCTATAGTGAGGTTAGTTTTCATCCTGATGGTTCATACTTATGGTTTTTCAATAGATGTAGATAAATCTGAATAAGAGTTTTCATGTTTTTTATTTATTTTGGGTGCACGGTAATTCAAAATCGAAAAGGAAGGTTGGAAAACACACAATTAATTGAAATAATTTGTGAAAAAATCGAGGCATTTCGCCAAGTGTTTTGAGCTGGCATCTACCACGATGGCGGCGATGAGTTAACGGCGGCGAAACTGGTTCCAAGAACAATATACTTTTCTTCTTACATGAATATGATGACTTATGAACATTTATGACTACTTTATATATATATTTATAAAGAAATGAATATACGTTGAATTTTAAAATCATCGATATCTTTTAAACAGTCTTTAATGAATTATTCATATGAATCTGATTTATAAATATTAATTGACATCGAATATGTAGTGTGTAATCTGATTGAATATTAGCCCAAGTCATGGCCTAATATATTATCTAATAAATCGGCGAATGTTATGCATGCTGTGACCGAATATGTATTTTAATGGATGGCTGGATAATAGTGGATTATTAAATGCCAAGCGGCTTAATATTCATGAATGACGTAGCTAAATAATATGATGAAGAGGTCCAATATTTAATTCAAGAAGTGGTGGAACCTTTACGTGACGTGGCCTAACATTTAATCCAAATTTAAGTGTGCCGAATAGTTTGTGCACCGTATGGAGTCTAGACTAATATTTATTGCGTCATCTGGCTTAATTTTATTACATCATGTAGCCGAATTATTGATCTAAAATATGAGCGAATATATTCTCAAATGCCGGCTAATATAGGTCAACAAAAAAGTAGTCGATATTAACGCAAAATATATATACTAGACCATAGCCCCTCTGGAGCGCTGCATGGAAGGATATAGCTTGGAGAACATTGTTAGCTGTTTGTAAGATACTATATATATATATCAGTTATTCATTTTGTTTACAGTATCATCCTCGTCTACCTCTTCTCCATCGTTTTCCCAAGTAATCGGAGGTACCTAATTATCAATCTAGGCCGATTTACTTCTCGGGTAGTTCACATTTAAAAATCTTTCGATGCTGTTTAAAGCAAAAAGCTGTGCTTCTATAATTTCCATTAAAAGTTGAACCTTGGTATTAAATTTACCTTGCTTTACCGTAAAACGGTTCAGGGTTAGTTCCAACTAGCTAATTGTGTTGTGCCTTCTATAGTATAATTAACTAACGTATAGTTCTTCGAACTCTTAGAAGCTTCCATCGTTGTCTTTTACAGTGTAATATTGCTAATTAGAGATGTTGATGTAATTTGTTAATTCGGTAATTAATGACTCTTGTTGCTTATAAAGCCTTATAGGCAGCGCGCTAGCTTGTACATTTGCAGTGGCCTAGATTGACAATTTACATACAAGAATATTAATGTTGTAGAATAATTTATTAAAATCAAATTAAGTTGCAGCTCCAACGGTCACATCAATCGCATCAAAATACTGAGAATTTCCACGCTCATATATATGTTTACATATCTGGTTACGTAGTTGGTGTGGCAAGCTTGAATACAATAATAATCAGGAACCCGAAATATTGATTACTCTTTAATTTTCATGCTATTTTATGACCTAATTGAAAGCCATATACATGTACACACTTAAAATGTATAAACGCTTGCAACAATTATTTATAAGGCTTGATATTTTTATTTGTAATGAAAAAGTCATGAAATTCATGATACTACTGGGAATTGAAGAATATAATATAGACTATATCGTAGTATTAATATCGATATATAAAACTGCACAGGCCTAGTTAAAGGTCTAGATCTATCGATTTTTATATCTAGATCTCATTGCAATTGCTAACGCTGTTATAAACAACAAATTCATCAGCTTAAGTGTATAATAATAGTTGTGAATCCTCTGATACTTTAAAATTATTCAATATTAATTGCTTTCAGTGCGCCTTATAATTGATTTCTTTATTTTTTACTTGTCATTTTCTCTTTCGGGGCTCCATATTTAATGTGCAATTATAAAATCAATTTGATAGATTAAACAAGTTAAACAACTACGTATACGAAGTTAGTACAGATAGGCCATATATTCCTCGGTGTCTTAAATATTATGAATTTCACAAATAACTTTTTAACCAGTCGGGAAAGCGTATGCATGTATTTGCTGGCCATCGGCTAATATTATAATTATATGTATTGCTAACGTTAAAGTCAACGTCAGCTAAAGATAATTGAAAAGACACAAACCTCATAGCTGTTATTTAGCGGTATACAGATTTCCTTCAGAATCTAGATTTAGATTATCACTCGATAGCACCAGCCGAATATATAGCACATGCTATTGATAGGTATAGATCTAAACATAATAATAATATAATAATAATAATATAATAATAATAATATAATAATAATAAAAAACAGCGGTTAATTATAACTAGACAAACACACATTAATATTATAGCTACAAATTATCACTTATCACCAGGTTATGTGAATTAGGTTCCAGGTCTAATCACAGTAACTCTCGAAATGAAAAAGATAACACTTCTAAATCGATCTGGACAATAAACCAGGATATTTTGCTATAATGTGATTCTCTATTTAAAGCCCTCGATGAGTACTATTCTCAAACTTTTATCATTCATTATCAATACTCATATACCAATAACTTGTTATTTTACGTTTAATTCAATTTAAAAGGAAAATACTTATTAACTACTAGTGTAAGAATGTCAGAATTTACACGGTATGTATTAAGTATAATTTGAATAGTTTCACTTAATTAGTTGAACTAATAATTTGATTTGTTTTAGTACGCAAATATTTGGAACTGCTTTTGAGGTTACCAGGAGATATTCAGACTTGAGCCCAATTGGTATGGGCGGGTTTGGCCTCGTTTGTTCTGCTAAGGATAGTAAAACACAGAACACCGTTGCAATTAAAAAAATTAAACAACCGTTTAGTTCAACGTTTCTTGCAAAAACTACATATCGTGAATTAAAATTGATGAAACATTTACGCCATGAAAACTTAATAGTTATGGAAGATGTTTTTATATCTCCATTACAAGATATTTATTTTGTTACCGAATTTCAAAAATCTGATTTACATAAATTAATTGGTGGTAAACCAATGGAAGAAAGATACATTCAATTGTTTCTATATCAAATTTTAAGAGGTTTGAAATATGTTCATTCAGCTGGTATTATTCATCGAGATTTAAAACCTGGTAATATTCTTGTTGATGAAAAATGTGACTTAAAAATTTGTGATTTTGGTTTAGCAAGAGTTCAAGAACCTCAAATGACTGGTTATGTATGCACAAGATATTACAGAGCTCCAGAAATTATGTTATCATGGCAAAAATATAGTTTTGAAGTCGATATGTGGAGTGTTGGATGTATTCTTGCTGAAATGTTAGATGGAAGACCTTTATTCCCTGGTGATGATCATTTAAATCAATTTTCGTTAATCACTGACCTAATTGGTACTCCACCTGCTCATGTTATCAGCAGAGTTAGCAGTGAGAGTACTTTAAGATTTATTACAACAATGCCACATAGAGACAGAATCCCGTTAACGAGAAGATTTCCAAGAGCTGCTCCATTAGCAGTTGACATTTTAGAAAAGACTCTAATTTTTGATCCTCATAAGCGTATAACTGCTGCACAAGCCTTGGAACACCCTTATGTTGCTCAATATCATGATCCATCTGATGAACCAGTTTCTAAGGTGAAGTTCGATTGGAGTTTTAATGAATCTGAATTGCCTGTTGAAACATGGAGAGATATGATGAATTTAGAAATTAATGACTTTCATCGACGAGATAGTACTCAAATGGCCAGATTAGCTAGATCAAAAAGACCTGCTCCTCTCCCTCTTCATGGTGGAAGACCAGCTGATAGGCATATTGTTCGGATTGTTAACTACAATAAACAATAAAGTTCAAAGTCATATATCTTCATAATTATATTATTTCTTGTGTTTATGTTAATTAATATCCCATCTTATTTAGGAATCTAATTTTTTTTTTTAATTTTTCAAGAGATTTATAAAATATATATGCTAGTATATATTGAAAATTATCTTATTCAATGAATCTAATTTTAAGGTTATAACCAAATTATAAGTTTTAATTGTAGTTCCAATGAAATCATATAAAACGGGAACAAAAGCCAGTTCATGTTATACTTTAATAGATTATAGGACGGCTGATCGCGATGTTTAACTCTCTCTTTCTATCTATATATGACTCTTTCAACGCTAGCTGCAATGCGTAGAATATATGACCATATGAGTAGTTATTAATAGTGTAAGCTTGAGGACATGGAAGGAAGTTTGTGTCAACGTCCAAATTTCATTATACAAATTTTGGTCGAATACTTACTACAAAAAATGGCCAAATTAACAGGATAAGAAAAGGCACAAACAAAGATATAGTGCTGACAATACACATAAAACCGAGCTCGAGGGTGGTGTACTGGTTTAATCCTCTCAACTCTATCAATTATATGTTCAATTTTAAATATGCTTACAGATTCCAAGAGATCTACTGTTATTAAGGAGACATCAAACACAACGCAAACATAGACATACACAAAATAACAATAATGGGTTTGTAAGAAAAAAAAGATTTCTAAAAACGGATCATGTTAATTAGAAGAATAAATTTTAATATTTATTGTGATTGTATATTATTGCATTTTATTGGCTTTGTGGTATATCATATAGATATCTGAACTGGAATGCTATTCTACATAATATCTTATAGCTATAAGCTTAGAGCATTAGTAAGTTTATACTTGTAATATCAGACTTACTAAATCATAGCCAACATAACCTTATAGCTGTTATTGTTGAAGATCTATACTTTTTCATAATTAGCTATACATGTGTTTCACATTCTTACAGAACTATATAAATAAATTGTATAGCTATTACATTCTTTTCTTTAAACCATACACTTGCTAATAGTCATCATTGAAATATCATAAATATATAGTTTTCAATACACATTTTATCATTGCAATGATAACTATTAACCAGTTTATGTTCTAAAGAAAATAATTTATTGGCTATGTAATTTATTTTCATAGCCCTATAGGCCTATAAAATGTGAAATACAATATAACTACATGCAGTTCTAGTTATTTACTCCGAATTCGGTCTCTGTTGGAGGGGAGTATTCACGGAGTGTGCGAGTGTATTTTTGACACACGAAAGGTCAGCCTAGTGTGATAAAGATTCGGATATTTTTTTGATTTAATTTCGTCATCATTTAGGTTTAATTTGTATTTTCGTACTATATATCACGATTTCAATTTAAAATTAATGTATACAATACTAAAAATCTATTGTTAACATTATATATTACACAATTGCAAATATATACAAATATAGGTATGTTTCAAAGCATTAATATGAACATTAGATAAGGGGCCAGGAAAGCAAAAAAAATTATAACATATATTAAACATAAAACATAAGACAAACAAAAATCAACTTTTATAAGTTAATTAATTAATATCCATATTTGAAATTTGGATGTCTGTCACCAATTAATTGTTTTGCTCTTTCATCCTTTTCTTCAAATTCAGTAGCATAAGTAATTCTACCACTTCCAAATTTTTTAACATTTTCATTTCTTATAGTTGCAAAATAAATTGAACTTAAAACCATTGCAAATGCCACAAATGAGAAACATATGGAAAATCCACTTTTATATTTTGGAGAATCTTTTGCTAAAAAGGCAAATGATGAAATAATTCCACCAATATTTCCAAATCCTACTTGCCATGCTGTACCAACTGATTTTCTTAAATGACCTGAAAAATTCATGCTACACCAACATACTAAAACAGGCATTGCAGTATACAGACCCATTACAACCATAAAACAACCACCATATCTTACATTAGTATTATCCTTTACACCATAAACCATTGCAAAACCAATGATTGCAAGAACTGAAGTAAACAAAACAAATGGCCATCTTAAGTTAGTGTAATCGACAATAACAGCGACTATTAATGAAAATCCAAATGCAACAATCCAAGGATAAACAGATAATAATTGAGTTTGAACAGTTGAATGACCAAATGCTTTTATAATAGTTGGTGCAAAATAAGCATATGAATAAGCTGGTATAATTAATCCAAAATAAGCTAAAGCAGGAAACCAAATTAAAGGATCCTTAAAACATGAAGCAATTTCTTTAAATGTAAATTTTGTATCAAATTCTGAATCACCAGCTTCAAGAGCTAATTTTTCTTTTAAAAATTGTCGTTCATTATCTTTTAAAAACTTGGCTTCTTCTGGAAAGTCAGCAATTAAAAAGAAGAGTAATATTCCACAGAATGCTGTAATTGCTCCTTCAATAATGAAGATATATCTCCAACCCGCACGACCTAATTTACCATCTAGATGATTAACTCCATATGCAATTAATCCACCGAATCCTCCTGCTAAACAGGTTGAAGAAAAAAAGAAAGAATATCTTCTTTGTGCTTCTGTTCTTCTGTAATAAGTACCTAATAAATAAAATATTCCAGGAAATGTACCACTTTCAAAAACTCCAAGTAATATTCGACAAGCTACAAATCCACCAAAATTTTTAACAAATCCAACACCAATTGTAATAATTCCAAAACAAAATATGCAAAAACTTAACCAAACATGAGGTTTAAATTTTTTTAATAAATAATTTGAAATAATTTCAAAAACAACATATGGTACAAAAAAAACAGTTAATGCTGTATTAAATTGATCACCTTTTAAATTTAAATCTTTTTCTAATCCATAAATCTTTGCATTTGAAACATTTGTTCTGTCTAAAAATGATAATAAATATAATAAACAAACAGGAGGTATAACACATAAATCGATTTTCCACATTAATTTTCGATGGTTGACATTATATTTTTCAGCAAGTTGGGCTACTTGTTCATCATCTGTTAATGATTGCTTATCACTATCATTATTATAATCAATATTTTCAAGCTTTGGCTTCTCTTCCTCCGATATGCTTTCTTCTTTATAGGAAGCCAT
The DNA here is from genome assembly GCA_001600815.1 of Alloascoidea hylecoeti. Classification (NCBI taxonomy): domain Eukaryota; kingdom Fungi; phylum Ascomycota; class Alloascoideomycetes; order Alloascoideales; family Alloascoideaceae; genus Alloascoidea; species Alloascoidea hylecoeti. The sequence goes on along the minus strand of BCKZ01000037.1, from coordinate 75,229 downwards.
TTTGATCTTTCTAGTTTGAATAGTTACTTTATTAGATGAAGGAAATATTAAGACTTAAATAAACAATAAGAATAGTTTGTGAGTCAGAAAAGAGATTAATTAATTTTCAACTAAATGAAGTTAAATTATTATCAGTGCGGTACCGGCTGCACGGTCATGCATAAGATACAATTGCGGGAATCTAGCCATATAAGGGAAAAACTCTTACTTTATCACACTTTGTCTATATAATATAATTTTTTATTCCTAGAAGATCTTCTATATATTTAATGTAAGTCTATTTATACCATAATAAGTCAGACCTATAGAAAAACTATCCGCACTTGTTTGAAGATTTAAAGGAATGAGCTTTCATTTAGGGTCCTTTCCCCACAATTCCCCATTAATTAACATTAACTTTAAAGTGATAATGGAATTATAATTTAAGCACTCTTTTTCACTCTTAAAGTATGATAAGCTTTGCATTTTTCTAATAACCAATGCATGTGCGCATGGATCACTTCCGCTGATCTATCTTTCGGATAATTCATGAAAATTTCCCAGACATTTGAGATTTCTGCGGCTAATATTAATTCTTCCCAATAGGAAGTATTTTTAGATCTACAACTAACATAATGGATACAAAATTAAACACGTTCTCTACAACGAGAGAATCGGCCAAGCTAAAATTGTATCTCCGAGTTTTTAGTCATCATGATCAAAACATGTATGACTGGTAGGAAGTTTATATCACATCGTAATACATATATCCAGATCCAGTTCCAGGAACAAAACGTACGCGTTTATTTTTACTGGCAATTGCAATGAATATCGATAGATCCCAAACAATATACTGACAATCAATTACAAAAAGCAAGCTATGCATTAATCGCATAAAATTAATTGTATATTAAGGATCAAATACTAAACATATAAACTTACAAATATGGATCTTACTACACGGAAATATGGACCATTAATATTATATAGCTAGAGATTTTAGATATACAAGCTACTAGTAGATATATGAGCTCAAAGTTTATAATTAATTGTATAAAGGATATTTACGTATACTTAAGCGTTAGTATATAGTAGTAATTAGATAATGCTCTTTTTTACAGAGTTATTCAATCTAAATATGTCTATTTATAATAATAATTAATCTCAAATCATTATCAAATTGAGAACAATTGATATTACTAATTTACTACACACTATGAGTGAAACGGCTACATAATAATTATGTATTCGTATAATGCTCAAGCAACGATCTAGAAGCAGTCGATTTTCCATCCCAACAAGTTGTGAACTCTTGAGTCTTGAGGAGTTGACAAGAGGTTGCACGGCTTTTTGGCGTAACTGATCAACATGGTCTTTAATAGGTTATAATTTATGAGCCCTAGCGCTGGAACAACGTGAGAATAGTCCAACAAAGTGGAATATCAAAAAGTCTTACTCTTTAGCATCACAGAAACCCTGCCACAAGAACAATATGAATTCAATGTGTAGTATCGTGTAGCCTTTCTTATTACCATATACAGTTATTCCAATTAATTTCCGTCAATTAAAAACAAAATATGCTCATTATTTAGTTCAAAATATGACCAGCATTAAGAGGGGAAATACAATTACCAGTATATCTTGATCATATAAATTTAAACGCTTAGTAATTTACTAAAATGATATTCATTTCTCTTTTTTAATCCTACTTGTCTGACATCAGTTTCTGTTCCGTTCACATTAATTCTGAATAATTGACGATACCGGCATTCTCCTTTTATAATTACATTCTCATCATGACTAAAATCCATGTGTTTGAATTATATAAATACAGTAAATATAGGGTATTGCAATTGAACCTGCATAATATCTGTTCCAAGCCGTGTCTATGGGACTCGTATATTACTCATATCCGTCGTAATATTAATAAAATCAAACACGTTAATGCTTCATTTCTCCCCAGAGTCCGCACTGCAAGTTTCTCTTAATAGGTTTCTTCATATCATAGCTGTGCTCTTCGCATTGATAAGAATAAATTTCAATAAATATAAACTTTAATCTGTTGACATAATTAAGATCATTGTGCATCTACCGGGCCGCTATGGCAATACCGGTAAGGATTATTTAAAATCAAGGTTAACCCGGTATACGAAACGTGTTTTACGAATATCAAAACTGATTCTCTAAAGAGAACTAAATAAATAAGTGCTGAATACATACTAGTGCTGTCTAATAGATAATTCCCAAATATCAAGGATGCCCGTTCTATTAAATTAGAATTGGAGTACAATTATTTTGAGATATATATATATATGCTTATAAGCTTTTTACATAATTATCTTGATACAGTAAGAATGAAAGAAAGGAAGCAGATTTCCTTATAAAATCGTTTTCAGATTGACAAAAATAGTTTCTTCGGAAGCTATAGCGTCTATATTGGAGGGAAATAACATAAATTAATAATGATAAGATGAAAAAGATCATATAACAATTGCTTGAAAAATACATCGGGGTTATATGAATAGAGAGATTTCTAATATATTTTTTATTTCAATATCCATCGTGCCTCGAATGTCAGTAACTGAAGCAATCTCTGATCTTGTAGAGCTCGAGGATGAACCAAGAAAAAATGTTCTATGCAGTAGAGTCAGACATGGAGTTACCAAATAATCAAGGAGACTTATCAACACCACATAAACAAGTATAAGAAATTTTCAAATAAGAAGTCATCACAAAAACTTCTATTTATACTTAAATTTCCTTGTACTTATTTGTATGGTGATGGTAAGGACTCAGGAGACTTTTTCTCCTTATTCTATGTCTATCTCTGAACTGATAGGGGTAAGGGTCATTGATTACTCTACCCTCACATCCGAGTGAATATCACTATAGTCAACGTTATACCGGTATAATGCAATTAGAGAATAATTCACAGTTAGAGAAGATACCGATGGATGAAGAGTTACACAAGCTTTAATTAGCTATTTTTGATTTCACTTAATATCACCAATAAGTTAATATTACAAACGTATATCATGTTGTTATTAACTCAGTATTACCGATCTATCAACAAATATAAAATTTTTTAAAAATATCAAATTATATATATTAAACGCCCAGTAGCGTGAATTTCTCGGTATAACCAAATCTGTCGACACGAATGGTGAGTGTACAAGATTTAAAAACATTAGGAGAATTATAAAATTATATGGTTTATTAAACAATTGCAAAGATTCATCAAAATATAAATTTGTTTCACTTTTAATTTAATTTAATTTATTGATATTTTAATGTTATTTTATTTCAATGTTATTTCTTATAATTAATTGTGTTAAAATAAAGAAATTCAAAAGAAAATTTAAAGGATTATTTGAAACTAATTATTATAAAAAATTAAATTTTGATACAGAAGAATAAAAGAGAGAAAGAAGGTCTGAATTTAAATATATATTGAAGCGTAAGTATATATATTTGAAATAAGATACCTAAGAAATATTTTCTTATTGCTGGTTTACTTAAATTCGGCCATGATAATTATTAACTATCCCAAGATTGTTCGGCCGAGTTTGGCACTTCTAGTTATGAATATTAACAGGTGATACCGGTAATAATGCGGCCGATAATTGCACATGGATATGGCCGAACTTAAGTGAATTTTACTGTATTTTCCTTGTTACTTAGAAATGTACGGATGTAACAACAATTACGTAAGAACAATTACCCTTCCATTAGTAAATGTTTTTTCTCTCGCTTTTAATTTGTCCCTTTCAAATCTTCAATTATAAGTAGGAAAACAAACATTATTAAAGATGCTCAAAAATTTTGGAAAATTATCTGGTCTTTGTACCATGCAAGCTCGTCGATCAATGATGACAAATAATATTGTTAGATCTATTAGATTCACACCAATTTTAAATATTCAATCACGATTTTATTCTTTGGAACGTCCTGAGATTGAAACAAGAATATATGGTGTTTTACGTGCTTTTAGTAGGGTATGTGTTAAAATGCTCAATTATCTTTCAATAGTCCTTTTCTTTAACTAATTAAATATGAATAATATAGGCATCAAATGTTGAGAAGGTAAATATTATTAGTCAATTGAAAGTCTAAAATTGTCAATCATTTTTCATAAAAGGAATTGAAAATCAATTTTAATTTCAAATGTCGAAAACTATTGAAGTATCAATCAAGAATTAAGTAACACTAATACTGATACTTTTCTTTTTTCTTTAAAAAGATTTCCCCTGAATCTACTTTCACCACGGATCTTGGTCTTGATTCTTTAGATACTGCCGAAGTTCTCGTTGCCATTGAAGAGGTAAGTTAATAATAATATCTCCTTGTCTTTTTAACAAAAAACTAACATATATTAATTAATAGGAATTCGAAGTTGAAATTCCAGAGTATGTTTCACTTTATAATAATCCTTATTATCATAATACTTTGAATAATTTGATAATATCAATTAATAATAAAAGGAAATCTTTACTGACTCTAATAACTAACTTAATAATTTTTGATGGATATAGTAAGGTTGCTGATGATATTAAAACAGTTGGACAAGCAATTGATTTTATTCAAGATCAAGCATATGGTAAGTATTTATCAATCTTTATATGCATAATAAAACAAGAAACTAATTATCTTTTAATTTTTTTCCTTTTAGCAAAATAAATATAATATCTCATATTTACAATCAAAACTCAAACTCATACGATGAGATTTGTATATAGCAAATTCAAAAATATAAATTTAAATTATATTTAGTAAAAGTAAAAACAATTCAAGTGATTTTATGATTTTGTTATTATTATCATAAAATCATTATTCTGTAAAATATTCTATTAAAGTGTGCTAACGGAGTACAAAGTGAGACCATCATGTAGAATAAGTCGTATACAAACCAGCTAATTTGTCAACAATGACTCAACATGATCCCTTAAAACCGATAAAACCAAATCAATTCAAATATTCTCATAATTTGTTATCATTTGGTATAAGTTATACGTAGCTGATCGTTTTATCTTCTAATTAAACAGTTATGAATATCTCCTCAATCTTGTATAACCGTTAGCGTTCTTTCACAATCTAAATCTCTACAACTTTAAATGTTTAATTGGTGAAGACGATGAGCGACAACCTATTTTTCACAATATATTTCCTAAATGGGCTAAATTAAGTGAAAGCACTATATCCAGGCGGGTGTGAAAGTAATCGAATAAAGTAACGATATAATATTATAAATTATAAGCTTGTAAATCTCCACAACTGTCATAAAAAGGAGGGGCACACGTAGGCTATTTTTTTCTATTCAGATGATAAGCTGACATATCCGCATTATCGCAATTAGTAAAACTTGTGACTTCAAAAAGTATCCAATCCTTAGAAACCTTAAGTATTCTTTGTCATCATGATCATGAGATGAGTACTAAAACCAGGTTAACGGAATGCACAAGTATGCGCTCATTTCATAGAAATTTGATACAGAGATGTGCCGGAGTCGGATTAAATGCGGTCAGGAAATTGAATATATTGGTGGACTTAGTTTTCAGCTGAGGGTGTTCTGGTCTTTCTAGACTTGTGTTTACAACTTTACATGGCACTTATAACACATATTCTTCTTCTTCATAAACATAGGATTGTTTAGATTTAAATTTTTTCCTTTTTAATATTGACGTTTATCTAATTTCCGTTGTTTTACTTATATTCACTATGTTTCACTATGTTTCACACCAAAATTAAAAACGTTATTTGTTTTTTTTTTGTGTTTTTTTCAATTTATTTATATTAAAAGCCCCATTTTTAAAAACTAAACCATGATTCTATTTTCCAAATTTCTTATTTATATAAAAATAAAAATATAAAAATATATATATACCTTCAATTCATAATTTTATAATATACAAAATTAAATGAATAATTATAAAGATTTGAAGATGTGTTAAAAATTAAAAAAAAAAAAATATAAAAAATTAACCTTAATAAAAGATAGATAAAAGAGAAAGAAAAAAAAAAAAATAATAATATAATATTATATATTATGTATAATATGCCTATGATTTAAAAAAAAATATTAATAGCGAAAACAATTTATAAAGTTATTAAATTGTTAGTCAAGAAGAAAAAAAATTAAAAGTGAAAACCATAAAGAACTATCATCATCATTATCATAAATAATACTATATTGGTGGTATGAAAAGCAACAAATTAAAATTCTTGTTCTTTTGCCCATAAATCATTATTATTTGAACTTACTGAATTTAAATTTGTTAATTGTGGTGATATTGTCATTGTTGATAATGATGGATTATATAACCATAAATCATCCAAATTTGAATTAATTAAATCAATATTAATATTTTTTTTATTATCCATATCAATATCAATATCATTATCCATATTTGAATTATCAATATTATTTGAATTATTTGAATTATTTGTATTTGTATTAATTGTTAAATCATTTATTTCTTTTTCTTTATTTGTTGAAATAGTTGGTGTTATATCATGAATATGTCTTGATACTTTCCTCTTATGAAATCTTTCTTTATTAATATTACCTAAAGAAGATGATTTTTTCAGTGGAAATAATGATGGTGGATTTGGATTTGAATTTGAATTGGTTGATGAATTTGAATTTGAATTTGGATATAATGTAAAATCTTTATTTAATGATTCAATTGATTCTCTATATGATGGTTTATGAATATAACCATCTATATTGTTTGTTGATGATGATGATGATAAATTTGAATCATTTTTAATACTATTTGATGATGATAATCTTGAATGACTTGAAAGGGAATTTGATCTTCCGAGGCTTTTAAAAGTTTCTGTTCTAAAATCATTTGAAAAACCTAAATTTGAAAAAGAATCGAAATATTCCGCGTTATTTCCTCCATTAACATTACCATTACCATTACCATTATTTAAAACGCCTTGTTGTAACTGATCTTGATTTTGTACTTGATTTAAATTTGAACTTATACTATTATTATTATTATTATTATTATTATGATTGAAAATAGGAATTGAAAATTCATTTTCACTAAAAGGAGAAGTGCATAAAGGAGAATTATAACCATTATCAGATAGTGAGCCTTCAAAATCAGACATTGAAAGACTACCATTCATTGCTGCTGCTGCAATTGCAGCACCTGATTGATATGGTCCCAGTGATCCTAACCCTAATGTTGTTATACCTAAATTCAATAAATTTGTATCTAAATCATTTAATTCTTTTGGTTTATTTAATTTTGTTGGTGATGTTTTGGTGTCATGATTGCTATCTTGGGAGAATTCTTGTTTTATTGATAGGGATGGGCTTTGTCTTCGAATGGTTCGGATTGTTGAATCTTTTCGGGGACGACCTCTTGTACCAGTTTTCATTGTAATTGATTTTCTATTTTGTTTTTTTAATTTATCTTTTTGTTTTAATTTTTCTTTTTCTAATTCAATTAAATTTTCATTTTCATTTTCATTTTCATTTTCAATTTCATTATTATTTTCATCTTTGATATCAATCGATTCATCATCATTTGTATTTGAATCAGTTGTAGGAGAAGGAGAATTCATTTGTTGTTTAACAAGAACATTTAAATTCCTCCTTGCAGATATTAATAATTGATTTTCATTATCGTCATTTGTTGAATTCGTATTCGTACTTTGAAATTCATTGATTAATAATTCAATCACCCAATTAATACTAAAATTTTTATTGTTATTTCCAGCAGTTGATGATGTTGAATTTTTTAGAAATGATAAATCTTTATTATTAATTGACAAATCAACTAATTTTTCTAATGCTCTACTCAATAAATCAATTCTTGTTTCTAACAACTCAACATAACCAGATGGATAAGTTTTATCTTTTGTTTTCTTCCTGTCAGAATAAGTACATATTTTATTATCTAGGATGCATCTATGACACGGATGATGGCCATCGCACTGTATATAAAATGTTAGAATGAAGATTGATATAAATGTTTTGAGGATACATACTTTAGTCTTTTTAATCCGACAAGGATCGCAGGCTTTCCCGACCCTTCTTTTCCTAACAGCATGGTGATCATGACAGTCGATTATGTTGATCATAGTATTTGAAGAGTCCGATGGAGTTGAAGAGGAAGAAGAAGTTTTGGGCATTTTTGGACGGAAACGGTAATACAAATCTAAAAGAGGAGAGAAACAGCCAAACAGCAAAACGACGAAAAGCAAAAAAACAGCAACGTACAGTAGTTAAATACTTGCAATTGGTAAGTGCTGAGTCAGCACGTGTCTCGGCTGGGAACTCGTACATGAGCCGCGCTCTATTTTTTAAATTTTATTACGTGAATCCATTCGCCGGCTTCCTTCTGCCGAACCACTATATTATTTACTTATCTTCCTTCTCCTGTTCCTTTTTGCCCTGTTTCCTGGTCCCTTCCAGAAACCCTTCGATCCCCTCCCCCTGGTACTCATACCCCAGCTCATGTGCCACGACACTGCCAACCCCAGTACCCACCTCTCTTAGTGCTGAGCTAAACGTTTCCAAACTGTTTAAGAAAAAAGGACTCTGAATTACTCTAATTAACTCTGGTTTGCTATGTTCAATGCCATCGGGTAAGAATCTGAATAACGGTTTTAATTCATCATCTGATAGCTTGAAAACATAATTGGCAAATTGTGAAATGGAAATAACTTTTGAAATCGATTCAATTGGAACATTGCGTTCCGTTGGTGATGATGTTTGTTGTTGTTGTAACATATTCTGAAGATAATTCGCTAATTCACTGGAAAGAAAGTAAAAAAAATATATTAATATATTATTACTATGAATTTTTATAACATAAAATATTAATGCATAAAGGGATTAGCTAACAATATTGTATAAGTGCTTTTAATCCGTTCAGCTAGGCTATGTTAATATGAAAATTAAATCATAAATGCATTGTTATAGAGATTAGAAGAGGAAGTAACTTACCTTCTATTTGCTGGAGTTTGATTTGAAGTAGATTCACCCATTTCAACATCTCCATCATCTTCAATATTATCCTTTGGATTTAGATCTTCATCTTCAATTTCACTAACTTCTTCATCAATTCCTTCTAAAACACTTTCATCCAATAATTTAGTTAAAGTTTCTGAAATTTTTAAATCACTTTCTCTTAATTCATTATTTTTAAAATCTTTATCTTTGTCTTTATTGTCACCTAAACTTTGTAACCAAAATAATGTTTTATGACCACTTGATGCAAATTTTAAACAATATACTCTACCAGTATTACATTGTTTAACATGTTTCCATGATGCATCACCAGGAAATAATAATAATTCTTCTTTATCTTCTTCAAATTCTCTTGTACTGTTTTTACCACGTAATTCCCATATAAAATTAATAAATGTTGGATCTTCTTCAGACCTAGAGATTGTAACTTGACCTTTTTCTGGTAATGGGGTGGCTAAATGTTGTGATTCATCATAATCAACTCTTCCCGCTTTAAATTGAAGTAATGGTTCTGACATTATATGATTGATTTTTGTTATAATTGTGGTTGTTTAGTTTAAGGTGGCAATTATTTCAGTGGTAACTTTTGGTCGTTTACCCGGACTACATAGTCACGTGATGTTCACTGAAAATGAAGTACCTACTGTTATCTAAAGTTTAAGGTAAGCAAGGCCGCCCCACAAAGTTGGCCGATATCGATTATTTAATTTTTTGGCTAGTATTTTTTATTATTAAGTTATTGTTTTTTCCCTCAATGGTCTCATTAGGTAACTCAACACCCTTGTTTTATTTGCTTGTAGTTTCACCGACATTAAAGAGAACATCCATCCGGTTCTAGATGTATCTAGCAGGGTAATAATATACTCTTCTTCCAATACTTTGTCATGTAAGAGAACTTGATCATAAATATCTAGTAGTAGTCATGACTGAAATATACTTCTTAACTTTTGTGATCATTATAAGTATGTGCTGAATAATTCCCCACATTGGAAATGATTCACATTATATGGCGTTAATGGAAAAATTATAATTACAATTACAATACTAATAATAATGTACCTTTCTTTCAATTTTTTATTTTTAAAACATATTGTGGTATTTGCCGTAAATAGATTCCACTTAATATTTGTGATCATTCCGTTCTCAATCAAGCCAAGATTTTCTAATTTTTTCTAAAATATATATTCTATAAGGTTTTCTCATACTCTTATTTCTTGGGAATTGAAATTGTTAGAACTTATTATTTCTAATCATTTACTCAATTACATATTAGATATTAATTTCGTGAAAAGTATCATATGTTGAACTACTCAAGTGTGCAATAAGATATCCAAAATTATATATTATCAATCGAAACTATTGATCTATAGGCTTATACTAGCTGAAAACCGCTGCAGTTGCGAGTGTAGTAATATTAGACAGATGCAAAGTTTCAGATACGTATACGAGTAAGATCTATAATTTTACGTGTATCATGGCAGAATTCACGACATCTTCTTAAATATTAACTTCAAAATAAGAAGGATATTAATGAGGATTACCGCTCCTTATAATTAACTTGTCTATAGCTGCTGAATGGATGTAAACAGGAGATCATAAGTTTGTTGACCAGCCTGAGTTGAACGCTTTAAACTTGCATATGACAGACGGCCGTGGTCTTATGTTGAAATATTATAAGTGGCTGAAAATAATAGATCACAATTGTACAATTGCTATGATATATCATTTTCAAGCATCGATATCGTCATCAATAGCTTTTATTCACTATTGCTACATAGTACATGGCCTTGGGGCATCCCATTGCTACATTGCTGAGTAATCCTGCATAAGAATGGTACAATCTCGGAATTAGAAGAAGTTGGAACTCTTGAGGTATGGACGAGCTCGAAACACTGTATTTTCAATTTGATCGATTATTTACTGTGACTCGTCAGATGCTACAATTTGCTTTAAAATTTTTACAACATCCATCAACGCACACAGTTGTTAATTCCTGTTTTAAATTTGTTGAATTGCAAAAAGAAGAAACATTTATAATCCCAATTGTTTATTTACGGCTGCGCTCCGGCATATAACATTAAAAATCATGATATTGTTGTAATATAACGGCATGATAAGAAGATTCCATGAAGTAAAAGAATGGATCCAAGGATGAATGTAGGTTATAAAAAAACGTTCGATAAACCTAAAAAAGTTATAGATCAAAACATCAATGAAATATATGTCAACTCCTGACTCCTTTCAACAAGTATATACCAATCGATGTTGGGATTCTTCCACCTACACATTCTGAGGTGTAGTAACAATTCGGCAAACTTCTTGATCAAAGTGTCAAACTGCAAGTAGATGTAGTTGCCTTCACTCGGTAATGCAGAAGACCCCAAACATCCCCATGCATCCCCACGTGACTGTGGATCTTTCCCGCCTTACAATGCTTTTACCTTTATATCTTTCCTCCTCCTTTTCTCTTCTTCACCATCTCAATTCACACACACACAACTTCGCTTTTGTAATGACCGCCACCCCGTGGACTCCTCTGCCGTTGTTGGCCCACGCCCGGGTCGTCCATCCGTGGCATGTGCCTGCTGCACCACAACAAAAAGAATCCCTGTTTGTTGATTTGGCTATTGGCGATGAACTATATATTTTTGAGGAAGATCCGACTAAGAAATGGGGTCGTGCTTATGTTTTAACCCAACCAGCTCCTTCTTTCTTTTTAACTGCTGTTGATATTTCAACTGATTTATCTGTTCGCAAAAACTCTCAAAAACCAAAATCAAAGAAATCCGTTGGTACAAAGATGAAAATCACTCTTGCCATTGTACCATTGGATCATGTTCATATCTTTGAATCTGTTGGTAAACCTTTGATCGATCCTTCAAATTTAAACATGTTGAAAGCAAAGTCACATGCTTCAACTGTATCAAATGCAACTATATCAGATCAATCATCTTCTGCTTCAACTGATACCATTATGAATTCTGTATTAGATAATGAAAAATTCGATTCTTTTCCTCCAACAACAAATACAATCCCACATTCAAATTCAAATCAAATGATAATACAAAACTTTCAAAAACCAAATAGACCTGTAATTCCAGGTTTAAAAGTTGATGATGATAAAAAATTATCTCATGAACCATTAGTTGATGAAATTCGTTCTGCAATTAAAGATTGGTCTGAAAATTATGTTTATAAATTTTATCTTGATGGCGAATATACCCCATTTAATAAATTAGTTGATATTATAAATGAACTAAGAACAATTGGTGCTCAATTATTGCATAATTTATTTACAATTTATGAATTAGATGTTGCAAGAAAAAAATGTGTTTGGTTATTAAATTATGGTGTTAAAATTATAAATAATACTTTACCTTATGAAAATAAACCAATTATTGCAAGAGATCCATCAATTGATATTGGAAAAGGTAAAATGTTAGATTATTCAGATTCTCCATTTAAAATATCAATTCAACAAGAAAGAATGGCATTATTTCAAAATTATCCATCTGTTTTAAAATTTGAACAACAAGATAAAAATTATTTACCATGTCATATATTGGTTGATGTAAAAGATGTTCAAAATAAAAATTCAAAATTAAATATTGATGGTGATAGAAAAGAAATGATTGGTTTAACTGCTTATTTACATTTAAGAAATAAAAAAAAAATTTTAACTGAATCATTTGCTGTTAATATTAATCCTGAAGGTTTTTTTGTACAAGATATTTCTGCTGCGTTATTTAAAAATATACCATCATGTGAATATGAAAAGGATAGAATTTATTTAGTTGCTATATTAACTGAAGAAATTCATGTTTTACCAAAAAACTTACAAATTAAAATTAATGAAAAAGGTATACAGGAGAAACCAAAATCAAAACGTTTAAAAAGAGGTATTGCTGCTGGTGTTGCTGATATTTGTAGAGTTTTTAGACAAAATGAAGGTTCTGAAAATGAATTTGTTATTAAAATGTTCGGAAGTTATTTAGGTGTTAATGATCCAAGTCCTGATAATAAAGGTTGGGGTGATTTAGTTGATAGAATTGTTTTAGGTTTATCAAAGGGAGTGTAAGTATTCTTCATACTAATTTTTTCATGATCATGATAACTAACTTATGTTAATAGTGGATTTGATCCAAGAGCTGAACAAATTATTGTTTCTGTTAAAAAATTCACTGCAACTCCAAAAGATGCAAAAGAAGATTCTGAATTCAAACCAGATACAACAATGCCAATTAAATCAATTAGATCTTTATTTTATGAACCAATAATTGATCAAGATGATCAAATTTATTTAAATATTAATAGTGTTTTACCAATTGGTCATCCAAGTATATTGAATCCTCCAATACTACCATCACCAGAAATAACACCAACAAATTCAAGTAAAAAAAATAAAGCAGCTGCAAACGCTGCTGCGGCTGCTTTATTAGCTGCACAAGAACAATTAAAAATTCAAAAATCAATTGTTGAAAAAAATGAATATTTAACTGTTCAATTTGCTTCAGGTACAGGATTTTCAAAATTTGCCAATGCAACCCAAGCAAATCCAACTGCAACTTGGGAAACTGTTTCAGTTGTTGCAGGTGAATGTATTGGTGAAGTAATTAGAGTTCATGGTTTATTAAAAAGTAGAAAAAATAAAGAAATCTCTGAAAAAGGTGAAGAAATTTATATTAATTTATTTGTAAGAGGTAGTTATGTTGGACAAGGGAAATTTTTATTATGGAAAAATGAAACTATATTTAATGTTGATAAAAAAAAACAAGTTGAAATTTATGGTAAAAATAATGAAGGTATTATAGCATATATTGAATTAACAATTGAATATGTTGGAAAAAATTTTAATATTGATAATACTGTTAAAAAATTAATAGGTTGGAAAAATTTATTAAAACAATCATCTAGTACAAAGAATGGTATAAATGAATTATTAAAAGTTTTAAATTCTTCAACTTATATTGATTTATCACAATTTTTAAAATATTTCAAAGATTTAATCAAAGCACATTGTGAAATAATGTCTGATGATCAATTATCAAAATATGAAGATATAAAACTATCAAATTTTCATGCTTTAACTCATATGTTTGATGTTGTTTTAATAAGACAATCATATTTTGGTTATATAATGGAAGATTTTTTAAATACTCCTTTTATTGGATTGCCAAAAAAAAATGTTGCTTCAACTTTATTAGAAATTATGGAACATGTTGCTTCAACTTTATCAACTGATAGATCAAGAAATGGTAGAGCTTTTTGTAGAGTTTTTGCTTATTTAATAAGATTGGTTGTTAAATGTACTGAATCTTATCCTTCAAAAGAAAATACTGAAATTATTTATAAATCTTTATTAAATTTAACTGAAAAATTAGAATTTTTTTTTCAAACAAAAATTAATGATTCAACAAATGATGATGATTTATTAGTACCAGGTGGTAACGGTAATGGTAATCCAAATATTAATACTTCTGAAATGACTGGCGATCAAATTAATTTAATTGATACATTATTTGATTGGTTTAAACATTTAAAATTAATTTTAAATAATGAACAAATTTTAAATTTAGTTATTAAATTAGTTCAAAGTATGAATGCTAATTTTGATTCAATTTTTAAAAAAAAAAAATTAATTATAAGTAGATTATTATTAATTCAAAAATTAGTTGGTTGTTGGTTATTCAAAGATAAAAAATGTCGTATAAAATTAACAAGATATTCTTCAGAATGGTGTAAACAAGTTGTTAATAGAGTTATGGATAAAAAAGGTTATATTCAAAATGAAATGCAATTAACTGGTGAAGTTGAAGAATTAAGATTATCAAATTCAATTTTTGCATCAATTGCAAATCAAATCTTTCAAATTTTAAAAGAATCTTCTTCATCTTCATCTGATAATAATACAACTACTACATCAATTCCTTCTTCTTCATTATTAGAATTAATTAATGAAACATTACCTTGGTTTCAATTTACTTGTCAATTAATTAATGAAGTTGATAAAAAATTATCAATTGAAAGAGCTGGTCATTTATATTATTTTGTTAAAAGAAGAACTTATACTGATTTATTCCCAAGTGAATATCCAATTACTTCATATCCTTTGGATTCTGCAGTTAATGAAGAATCATTTAGTGAAGTAATGGTTGAATTAGCAACTTGTTTTATTGCATCTGTTAGATTAACAAAATTCTCAAATGTTAATGTTTTAAAATTTAATAAACAACAAATTAAACAAATTATAAAATCTGGTTTTATATTATTAAAATCAAATTCTTTTCCAAAAAGATGGGTTAGTTTATATTCTTCAATTATTGAATCTGTTGTAACAAGCTTAGAATTATTATTACCTGTTATGATTAAAAATCATATACCTGATTCTGATGATGAAGGAATGTTTGAAACCCAATTATGGTATAATTATCTAAATAATATTTTAATTTGTGGTTCTTCTCCATATATTGAAATTGAATTATTAGATGAATTAAGTAGAAAAGCTGTTTGGAGATTAACAAATGGTGATTTAAGATCAAGAATTTCAGATTTATTATCTGAAGCTTGGAATGCTCTAAGTTGGGATTCTTTAGAAGAAGATAGACAACATTTTGAAATTGATAGATTTGGTGGTTATCAAGTTGAATTTGTTTCTGGTGATAAAAGTATACTTGGTAAAGTATTATCTTTATGTATTCAAAGACAAAATAAAATTCAACAATGTGGTGTTAATATTTTATGGTCAATTATGGTTTCTGAATGGACATTAACTGAATCATTAGCTGAAATTGAAAGAGATTGCTTATTAGCATTAATGAAATTATATGGTAAATTGACTGTTTTACCTGATCAATATGATAAAGATCGTTTTATTATGAAATTAAAAAATACAGTAAGAATGAATTCAATGACTCCTGCTTATACGGCTTTTAGAGATTTTATTGATGCTTTAAATGGATTTTTAGATGAATTACATGATATTTATAGTGTACCTCAAGGTGATAATCGTTTCCGTGATGATATTATTTTCCATAAATTGATATTACTTTATTATTTTGCTGAACGTGAAAGACTTGATTTATTTGCTGAATATATTCATGAATTAGTTGAAGAAAATTTATCAAGAAATACTGGTTATTCACAAGCTGCACTTGCCCTTGGATTGTTAGCAAAAGGATATGAATGGTCATTCGATATTATTTTAGAGCCAATGGAGAAACCTCCATTTCCAAGACAAACAGCTTTTGAAAGAAAAGAAGCTTTATTAAAATTAATGTGTGATTATTTTACTCGTGGTAAAGCGTATCATAAAGCAATTGAAGTTTATAAAGAATTGGCAAAAGCTTATGAAATGGTTTCTTTTGAATTAAATAAATTATCTGCAACATTAAAAGATTTAGCAGGTTTATATGAAATTATTGAAAATGCTCAAATACCTTCACCAACTTATTTTAGAGTTGCATATATTGGTACTGGTTTCCCAAGATCTTTAAGAAATAAACAATATATTTTTGAAGGTTTACCTTTTGAACGATTAGCTTCGATTCATGATAGATTATTAAAATTACATCCTGGTGCAAAGATTATTTCACATTATAAAGAAAATGATTCTGAAAAAGCTGATGGTATGTTTCTTTATGTTAGTACAGTTTATCCTAAAATTGATATATTTGGACCTGTTTATACTTTAAAACATACTACAAGAGGTGGTCAAAATTTTGTTAATCAACAACATATGAATTTATTTACTTTTACAAGACCATTACCAGGTAGTACAGGTGTTGTTGATCTTTGGGTTGAAGAAACAACTTATCAAACATTTGATACATTCCCAACAATTGTTAATAGAAGTGAGATTGAAACTGAAGAAGTTATTAAGAAATCACCTTTAGAAAATGCAAATGATTCAATTGTTGCTAAAACAAATGAATTGGTAACACTAGAAAATGTATTTAAAACAAGTGATAGTTCATTTGGTGGTGGTTCATTAATTACAGAATTAAGTCGTAATTTAACAGGAACAATTGATTCTCCAGTTAATGGTGGTGTTCAACAATATAGAGTTTTTCTTAATGATCAAACATTACTTGATGATCCACAAAAGGCAAGACAGGTTATATCTTTACGTGAATCATTTGTTGATTTAATGCAAACAATTGATAGATTATTAGCTATTCATGCTAAAGTTATTCCAGTTTCGTTAAGACCTGCTCATGAATCAATGGTTGAAATGTTTAAGAAGAATTTTTCATGGGTACGAGAAGAACTTATGAGTCCAAGTATTAACAGTGGAAGTCTTGGTACTAGTGGTAGTATTGCCAATAATAGTTCAAAGGGTCAATTACGACAATATTAACATACTTAATTTATTATGAAAAGTACACTGTTCAAGGGAAATTTAATTGTTTTCTCCTTTTTCCCCTCTTTTTTTTTTTGTCATTTTAATTATTTATTTGATATATAATTTGTCCTTTAGTTTGTCTATTTCTTATTTCCTGTTTCTTATCCACAAATTTATAATAATAATAATAAGTATAGTATCAGTTGTTAATATGTTTTGATTTTTTTTTAGTTGTTGTAAATACTCCATTATATATTTGAATAGACACCCAAATCGCTTAATTAACGTCTTTCTCTGGCCTGTTTTATTCCTGTCACAACATCCTCTATTAATTAGTAGCTAGTGATATAAATGGATTTATTTGTAGGTTTTCTCAGCTACGATTAATTATTTAGTACTGTCACGTGGTTAATCAGCAAGTGACATTGAATGTTGATGGCAACTTGAAGCACAACATGAGTTGGTATCTATTGCTTTAGTATGTAAAATAGAAAAAGCACAAATGGCTTCGGAAAGATTGGCTTCAAAAAGAGTTAACCAGAGAAAAAGAATTATTTATAAATCAAACCTAGCTGATATTATATCTAACGTTTTATTTATAGTTTGATAGAAATGATGCCCGTCGTATTATCACTATTGTAAGGCGAGATTGCTTGAATCTTCATTTTAGTTCCTTTTCCAAGTATGGGTTACAGGTCTATAGATAAGAGCATTTATATTTGAGGTGTGTATGAAAGTTACCCGGATTTTCTATATTGTACAAAACTGATTTTGCCCATTTAAACCTTTTAAACTTTCTTCGTGACAATCCGAATGGCGTATTAGAGTTAAACATTGTTGAATAACCTCGTTTAGTTTTTCGTCTAAAATATTAATGATGATTTACTTATGAGCACTTAGGACTTAATTCATAGCCTATTTTTATTTCATTAAAGGGAAATGAATCTTGTTTAAATTAAAGAATCAGTTAACAGATTTGTTTGTAATAAATCGAGTTTTCTATCGATATCTTTAATTGAAACGGTATCATTTAATTAATAGTCTCAATCAAACTAATGTTCATTTGCATTCTGAAATATATTTATTCGGCTGGTCTCTATAACGGTACCTATTTTTTTCTGGTATTTCATAGGTAAAGGTGCACAATCTCTTACAATCTCTCAAACCCAATATCAACTTCCATAGTATAGTCTAATGTCTCTTTAACGCAAACGCTATGATAAAAAGTGAGAATTGATGGTAAATTTGTCCGACACACCACAAACCGCTAATAGTTGTAACTCAGTAGCTCTTCCTCTTTTCACATCCGCCAAATCATCACCAATTATATTCATCAGTACCCGTAGTACATGATCAAGCTTAGGATCCCAGTTATCTTCGTGAAGTACTAGATTTTCATTATATATCATGATTGATTGATAACAGACGCAGCAAATATTTTAGCACTAATACGCGTGTAGATAGCTCAAGTACCCAGTCAAACTCTAGAACTTCAACTTGAAGATGAATATTTATAAGTGACTTTTATTAAATTAGTAAACGATATACTAGACTACAATAAAATAAGACAAATATCATAGTATAACAATAAAAAAATCATGCTTTAATATCTAAGCTTCTTTTTTCCTTTTCTTTTTGGCCGATGCTTTAGTGTACAGATTCCCAACTTAAATGATAACACATTCTTATTATCATGTTGAGTTAACATTTCACAACAATCCTGTGTTGATTCTTTAATTGAGGTGGATGAAAAGTAGGAGAAGCATAATTTGTATGATGTGTAAGTCTATCACTTTTATTACTGAATATTCCGTTCATAAATAAGCTTTCGGGGAATATAGATGAAGGGAATGATAGCACTGTTGTGGATTTTGCTTGCTTTTTCTTCATTGACTTGGGTGATTACAAGGAGATGGGAATTGTCTTGTTTCATCTTTGTAAACAATAACACTGATGTGTTAATTTTCGAGTTCCGAAAAGGTAGAGTTAAGAAAATATCTGATTCAAATGAGCTGACCATTGTGATGATTGTAATTATAACTGTAGGATAAATTGTACGTCAATTCGCTTTATAATTAATAAACGAGATATCGATATAGTTTGAACTATTCAAGTGAAAAGATAATGAATTGAAAATGAACACGAAAATTCCGGCTTTATATGAGTTCAGATCTAGATAATCTAATTATGACTACATGTATCAGATATTTGATATTATCAATCACAACGATGTTTTTAAGCGCTATACCCATAACATAATTAATTTTGCATTACTTAATATGAATAATCTAGATTTTTACATAATTTTAACACAAACAGCCTTAACGGTGTCTTCCTTCAACCTGCCGAATCTTTTGTGCCGACAGTGACCGACATCCATATAAAATACGTTAAAAAAGATTAGAAAAAATTAAGCTTCTTTACTACCTCAAGGATATATTTAAGTTATATCTAGTAATTAATATGCCGGTAACATTACGGTAAACAATAATGATAGTATTCTACTATTCTTAGTTGGCTATCATTTATTAGAAAATCCTTGAACAATAAGTGGTTACGATTCTTGCTAATATAGGGTAGAAAGCCTTATAATTCCTTAATTATCTAACTTGATAATTTTATATGACTCACTAAAATATGTTAGGAAAACTCAATTCAAGGTTAAAAGTATCCACATATTCATTGAAAATCTTTTTTTTAGGTCTAGGTTCCCATCAGCTTTGCCCGTCCGAAGTCGGCCATCTCGGATATTTATGTTCGGTCAAATATGTTGTCATGATGTTTGGGTTGTGGGTTGTTTGTGGCATAGACAGATAAAATGCTTTTTCCTTAAGTCATTATTATGTAGAATCCTATTAGTAACTCTACTGTATGTTTATTCAGCCTATCTATAATTATTATATAGTTATCCATCTGACACCATATTTAGCGACTTTGCTTTAATATATTTAACCGCAAGCTAGATATCTAATTCGCCATCTGTTCACAATTAGTTCGTCAAGTTGCTTCATTACTAACACACGTTTTACCACTAATTTGCAATATATTTGAATTGATATTCGCCGGATGGTGGAGTTATTGTGCCAACCTTATGATGAGATATACATATACGTCACTAATGTAGAGAGTATAGTTCATCATTTGGGTGATATTCGCACTCCGTTTTCGATTATTACCTCGATCGTCTAGCAAATATTTCGCCTTTTCACACACACACTGTGTGTCATATAAAAGGGTTAAATTCTCTATAAAAACATATAATCTCAAAATAAAAATGGAAGCTATAGCAAGAATGTCTGAAAGACGGAAAACACAATACCAATCAATAACTTAATCAAAAATGAAGAAAATCTCTAAAGGTCTCCAGATTACGACTCTTATATTTCTTTGCTGGGATGATAACTTGTTTATAAATTAAAGATTTCTCTTGTAAAGACCAAAGCTTGGTCTATCCAAAATCTCTATTGAGAGTGTGCTAATTAGCTAAATATAATACCTACAGAAATTTATATAAATGGTATATCCCGTAATTATTGTGTGTTTTCTCCCGGGTTTGGCTGTCCATAGAAAACGTCAAGAACGGCTCCACTGGCCACAAAAACTCAACGGCGTCTTTTTTGTTTGTAAGAAAACTGGGAAGGTCAGAGAATATGTTAAGAAAAAGATTGAAGACAATAAATTCAAAACATAAATTCAGAGTGGTTGGAGAAAAATCCTCTCCAACATCTTCCTATTAATTTACCTAACCAAAATCATCACTTGTATTTTAGATTTGTGTGTCCATGGCTTTATATACAATTGATTGGTTTCACGGTCTTCTAATAAATATATAATGATTTAAGTTTGATGACATTGCCTTCCTCGTTTATGCATAATCCACAAACTACTGATGTAGTGCATAATTCATAGACACACTATCCTAAAAAAGAAATTTGCGCATAAAAATTGTCATAACTTCCAATGAGAGAACTTCAAGATGAAAATCCTGTCTTCATAAAATAAGATAAATATTTTCATTTATATCCTCCATTCTCAATTTTACTTTTACATCTTTATTTGGCCTTAGATTTTACTATATTTTTATTTTTGTCTTTTATCATTATGTCAACTATAGCTTCAATGACATACGATTCAGAGGAGAATCTTGCGCAAGACTTCGCAACTAGTTCTTCCGCACTTACAACTACGAAAATAATGAAAACGATTGTGTCTCAAATGCCAGTATTATCAGTATTTGTGAAAATTTTTCATCATATTCATTTATCGATAATTCAGTTATTACTTCACAAACTGATAATGATCATGATAATACCTCACCTGTAGCTATTGGAATTAATAAAAATAATGCTACATATGTAGAAACTGAAGACAATCCAGAGAATTCTAATATAAAACCTCATGGCCTTTTTTCAATTTTCAGGAGAGCTGTTAATGGGATAGTTAGTAAAAAATTATTTTCCATAGCGGTTATAGTTATTCCAATGGTCATGATTCAAATATGAACGGGTCCGAATTTAAAAATAAAGATAAAGCACCACAGATATTTTCAGTAAAACTTAAAGATTCAGTTCGATGCTCTTCACGATCCATCATCATTACATATTCATGATGTTTCTAACATCCTGAAAAGATATTTGAGTAGTTTGGAAGAATCCGTTATTCCTTTGGAGTTTTATAATGAACCTATTGAATCAATGATGAAATCTCCCCACATTATCGAGGAGATGAAAAAGGATAATGTTAAATTTCACTCGATGGCAGGTGCTGAGACTGGTCCATCAGCCAATCATGGAGACAGTTATTATAAATCCTGTTTTAATATTGAATCAAAGGAGCTTTCTAGTTGCTTAACAATACTTATAATCCTAGTTACCATATGTCAATAAAAACATCTTACTCTTATTATTATTTTCTTCTTATTTCAAGAAAAGAAGGAAATTAACTTCACGAATCCTTATAATTTATCTGCTATTTTCCAGCCAGGTATTTTCACACATCCAAATTATCATAGCCAAAACTGTGAGGAGAGTATTTTATCCAGACTGGTTCTTCAATTTTTAATAATTCAAAATCCATAATTTATGAATCATTAATAATTATTCATAATTATGATCAGTTTTTATTAAAATTCAAAAGTGATGATAATGAGTGTGTTTTAATTCGGGAGTCAACAAATTCAGAGACTACTTTAGACCCAAAAGTTCATTTCGAAGGAGTTGAAGAGAGGAGTTATATTCGCAGATGCAGAGCTATTCGGTTCCTCAATAAAAAGTTCGATCAAGAAGCACAGAATTCTTCATTTACTAAGTAAATAATTTGAAAAGAGAAGGAAGAAGAAGTTATTAAAATTCAGGACGAATAAGATATAAAAGAGCAGTATTCTGAATTGGAACCAGCTAATAACTGATACAGTCAACTATTGAAAATTTATAACTCTTACTTATAAATCTATAATTAACTAAGACTATACTTAATGATGATCCCACTATTTCCAAAGTCCTTCATCTCATAAAATTTAAATGTTATGGCCAATGGTAATATGATAACTGCAACAATAATAGGTATTTTTGATTTTACTGTTTTAAAGGATATGAGAAGCGGGGAATATTAATATCATTATAATAGATACCGTCAGGTCTGTAGATACCGAACGGTACTAGGATTCCGGACACAACATAATTGATATTTTCAACCACCATTTTCCAAAAACTAATATAAATTAAATTTAATACTATCACTAAAATCTATTTAATCTCTTTATTCTGATAATGATTTTTCAATATACACTTTTTGTGTTTTCTGTTTGTGGAGTGGGATTTTTTCTGCGACTTAGAGAATGGAGTTCCTTTCCTAGATTTGCACCAGAATGAAGCAGATCGCTTACTGAATTAGAACAATGATAATAACTTTTCTTGCACTCGTTTGGAGCTGCTGAACCACTATTTTTAACTAGTTATAAACATGATGAAGCTCCACATATTGAGTTTCATGATTGTAATAATCGTAGTCCTATGGAATTGAATCAAATTTACTATTTAACAATAATCATTACAAAATACCTCAATTTGAATTTTCCCAAGATAAAAATGAGTTTTTAACGAAATTCAATTATAATAATTGTAATCATAATCAGAATCATAATCAGAATCACTATAAGAATCAAAATCAAAATCAGAAGAATAAGGAAATTACTCCAGTCAAATTGAACCCAAAGGGAGCAGAAGCAAATTACGCCGAGATTACAGCGGAAGGGAAATACCTGTGCAAACAATATACCAAGACATTCAAAGGGACTGCAGCGTTGGATAATCATTTTAGGCGTGCTCATAATGGAGAAAAGAACTACAGATTTCATAAATGTAACAAATGCTTTGGTTCATCTAACAAGTTATCCTCACATAAGAATAATGTGTGTTTTAAAAAATTTCATGAATAAGTCTATTATTGAAATTATATTTGGAATCAATAGCAAACCAATTAAAACTGTACTTTCACATAAAAAGAGAGTAATTAGACTAAAACAAAGTAAGAAGTATTGTAATCAAAAGTCTAACATAGTAGATTAATATGATTATATAAATGTAATAAAAATTAATTTAATAATGATAATATGATACTCATTTAGTATAATATTTTAGAAAGATGAACAGTATGTGTGTGTGTAAAAACACAACTAAAGCGATTGAGAATACTTGTACTAGTCACTAAGTAATCACTAAATGGGCCATTATGCAATATGTTAACAGTTTCAGAATGTTCGATTTATAATGAGAAGGATGGTTAATTTATATGCTAATTCTTAACATTAATGAAATAGCTGGAAATAGCAAAATCTGGGAAGAACATGCTCTAATTTTTACGTATTACACCTAGTGAGCACCTCTAATATCTACAAAATAAGTAGTACAATATTCTCTTGTATTTTCCTAAAGATATTTATATTTTATATAGATAATGATTATCTTTCTAAATTTTAAATAATGTTTTAATTTTTGTATTTCTTATACTAATTACAGGTAGCCGGTTGTCCTTATTAATTGTGGTGATGGTGCTGTTTAGGTATGTAAAGTAGAATAGTGGTCACAAGTAACAGGGATATATAGCACCACTAACCCTAGCCAGGGCTAGTGGGTATATTAATACTAGTAGTTAGGTAAAATTGTAAAGTTAAATAATGAATAAAGACGCTATATATTATATGTTGGATATTCTATATATTACACTCTTAGAACAGTTCACTAATGAGTCGATTGGCTTTTTGGCGCAACTCTGAGAAAAGGCACTTTGAACTTTAATTTTATATGTGTGTGCTGAAGCAGGGTAGAACACAGAAAGAAGTTGTTAACAAATATAGTTGCACGCTTATACTGGTACAATACTACTGTTAATATAATAATAATGAGAGGAAAGCAAACAAATATTAATAGGTAAACTAGAGAATGAGAAGTAACAATATCTTTATTTTTATTTTAACTTCCCTATTAAAATTTATAAATCTTATATCTTGGTGAAATGTTTTGTAAATATAAATTGCATAACATCAATTATAAATGGATATTGATGTAGTGTACGATGAAGATACAAGAGGTTTAGAGTATATGAGAATATCTGATTTTAAAGAACTTTTTGTTGAATAATTCAAATATATATGTTTCAAATGCCGAAAAGAAGGTTTTTTGCTTTATGTTTTTGAACAACCGTTATGCTTCATCCCAATTCAGAGCCCTTCATTAGTGCTTCAAACCCATGAAGAACACTCAATATATTATAAATCGTGAATGGACCATCCTTTAGTCTCAAATTAAAGTATGGGGGAAGATTTCCAATTATTAAGATAGTTGAAATCATGAAGATGGTGAATTGTTGAAAATATTGTCATACTTACATATTCCACTTTGTGACACACCTAAGATTTTAATATCTATGGAAGAATAACTTCCAGATTCTCCCTTTTTTGCTAAATATGATATACAATTGTTTTATTAAAATTTTTAATTTTTTTGGTTTTGTGTTTCTTATTCTTCATATATGTTATGGCTATAGAACTCACGAAAACTAATAAATAGGGAAGCTCATCCCATAACTCTTCGTTTGTATTCTTTAGCTTAACCATCCAAATTTCAGCAGCTATCTTCATCGAATATAAACAATTAGATCTGCACGTTAGTATCCAAACCGCATTTGTCTTTCATTTTAAGCAAATTGTGACTTCTATTTTCAAAATATAAAGAATATATAAATACACAATGGATAAATATAATTGCAGTCCAATACCAGGAATTACAGCTCTCTCTTACGATTGTCACAAGAACAACTTTATAAATCCTCGAGATCCGGATTATATGGCTCAAGTAAAACTTCCTTCTGGGTTCACTGATGCCATGTCCTTCAATAATGAGTGCTCATATAAAGAGCGCCCATGTTCCACTCCAATACTGGGTGATGATAATACAGACACTAATATCTCCAACAGTAACAATAATCAAAAAATTGATGATAACATTTTTGATACCCAGATCTTACAATCTGATACTTGGGATACTGCAAGGTGTAGTATCTCCCAGACGGGGTACACATCTATGAGAAGTGTTCAAAATAATGTTGAACACACCACTAGTCAACTATCTTTTGGTCGTCATACTCAACTTTTAATTGATCGACCTAGAAGCGGCTTTTCCCAAGCTAAGCTCATATCACTGGTTAGAGCTCAAAAGAATGTTGAATACACTACTAGTCAACCATCCGCTAATTACACAACATCATTTGATTATCAATCTACTTTCAATTCTCGACCATCTTTTAATTCTCAAACTTTTAATTCTAAAACATCTATTCATGATTCACCTCGAAGGAAAGGTATCTCAAAAACAGGGCTCAAATCCCGGAGAAAAGCTCCGAAGAAAGTTGAACACACTAGTAAATCACCCAATTCAATTTCAATAGAAGGAGAAAACGATTTCATGAAATCAGATGTGTTCAAGGCAGGGTATATTGTGTTGAATATGCGTAAAAAAAGGGCCTGGAAAAGGAGAGCCAATGTTTCCAAGAAAAAAAACTAATGTAATTATATTTGGTACAGTACTTATAATAAAATTCTTGATAGAGTTTCTATTTATATGTTTTATTCAATGAGTTTGACATTTTTATTTGCGGTTATGGAATTTTTTTTAACTTGTTCTATTTTTATTCCATTTATTTGTTTTTCAATAGACTGCATACAATTTTTCCTTTGTCCTATGTATATATAGCTGTATCTATTTAATATTAATGATTTATAAGACATGCTTAATTGTCATTTATAAAAACTTTAGAAGTACTCTGATTAGATAATTAAGTACCATCGAAATATATTTTATGTGAGACCACTAACTGTTGTTTACTGTAAGGCTTTTTGCATTATAACGAGATTCCTGGATTTATTATGACCAGTTTCAATATTCCTTAATACAGCATCTTCAAGTTTATTATCTATAATAACAAATATATGACACCTTCTTTCGTTTTAGGCATTATGAGTGCATCAATTGGGTTATAATCTGATAATTTAAATATATAAGAATCTTCGGTTGAAAAAAAAGTTTCATTATCGAGAGTTCTTATTGAACAATATTTATTTATGGATCAATTACAATTCATTTCTTAAGATAAGTAATGCAATATGTTTGGGAAGATTGGCTTCTTAATTTATGTCGTATAAATTTAGCATTTCTTCGTTTTAATTCTAATAGGTGGGTGACCTTCTTTAGATAATCCATACTATGATTCAGTTATTGAATCATCACTTTAAAATTTGCAAGATTGTTTATGGTGAAAAATTGATCTCCATAAAGTTTCATTTTATGAGTTGGAGACTCTTTTCAACTGACTGAAGTTGTTGGCGAAAAATCTGAGGAGATTATTTTAGTTCTTTATATTGGTAACAAAGTTGATTATGGTCTGGAGATTGAGTACGGTCAAGATGAAATTGTTTAATCGGCTGTTTAATACCTACTTGCGGTTGTCAATAAATTTTATAAATTTTTGAATAAACCAAGAAGAAAAAAAAATAAGGAGGTTATAAACTTCACTCCCTGTTTTCATCTAATGAACCTTATGAATCTACGTGTTTTCAAGTCAACTATATTTAAATTAACTCTATCCACTGTATCGTATCGAGACACTGGTAACCTATGTGACAGACCCATTACTAAGTATAACGAGAGAAACAATACTCTGAGAAGGAAACACAACAATCAATAACTTAACCAAAAATGAAGAACCATATACTATCACGATTCTTATATTTTTCAGCAGAAATGATAACTTGTATGTTTTATCCATTTTCCCTATTTACCTTTCAAATGAAAATTATACCGTTTACTAGTTAATGCGAAAAGAATTATATAATAGTCTTTGTCAGAAGCGGAAGCAGAGTAATATTTATATGTCTGGGACGAAACCGAGTGGGATAGCAGATTCAAAACAGTAATCGAATCTCAAAGGAATAATAATATATGGGATAACTTTTAGCTAAACTCTTTTGTATAGTAGATCAACGTCAAATATACCCATACATCTACAACGTAATCCATTATGAGAAGTGTCGCTATAAACCTTATACTAGTATATTCATTGCTAGCACACATAAAAGACTCATCTATTTCTATACACCTGTTGAAAAATATGTATGTTGGATATTCTATATATTACACTCTTAGAACAATTCACCAAAGAGTCGATTGGCTTTTTGGCAACTGGGAGAACAGGGATTTTGAACTTTAATATAGCATAGTATTGCTTAACTGTTTATATTCTTGTAGCTGTTTTATCAAACTTAGTAAAGAATCAGTGTCTTCCGGCATTGATTGAACGAATCTTTTTCTATCTGTTTCTTCTTCTTTTTAATATCTAGGGAAAGACTACTTCTTATATATAACTATTTAAAACATGTTATCTGTATAAATGATTGATGGTGAAACATAAAAACTAATTACGTGAAACATAAAAACAGAATGTAACTATTACTAACTCACTAACCACCTTAACATCAACAGTTTATTTAATATTTGCTTCTCAAGGTCTCCATAAATATCTTAGTGAATTATGGAAAATAAGCTGGTAGAGGGACTTCAATAGTTCTAGGCCTATACATTGGTAGGAGTTCTTCCACTTCTTCTGCACCTTGGTCATTAGTCTGTACTTGTCCCTGTTTTTGTTTTTGTTTATGAACAAATGGATTCTGTAATTTCAACATTGTTCTAACACTCCTAAAGATGGAAGAGGTGACCAGACTAATCATAACAAAGACAGAATATGATGACAACTATAAATAGAAAAATTATTATACCCCAGATAAAAGCATCTATTAATTCATTTGTAGATATTTTCCTTATCTTCTTTTTCAAAATATATAAAGGAAGACATCAATTCCCTTTTTGGGAGGTTGCCTTTTTTTTGAGCTTCTATGAAGAGTTTCTGCATAATTACCGTTTAGGATGTCGCAGGTATAATTAACTTTTACACATTATGCCAAAATATTTTAGAGAAGCTACAATATGTTAGTGATATTTTAAATATTTGACACTGATTGTTATATATTGCATAACCTTAAACTTATAAGTTATACATATTTAAACTAACTTTGTTTATTCAAGGAATTATAAACGGAACAAGGCAGAAATCAACATGCAAAGGGATATTATATTTGACAGATAATTTTCCAAGACCTTGAATATTATCAGTTATTAGAGAAGACGGCCATTCTTTTCGAATCAACATAAACAGGTGAGGTCGGTAATTTTGTGTATTTTTCAATACTTTTTGTATCTTTTAAATCCGAACCTCCAGAAATAGCATAATCCACTCAAATGGTTCTATTATTAATTAGGCTGTAAGTTATACACTTAGATCGGATAAATCATTTATTAGTTTATTTAATAGTAAGTCCCAAACTGTTATTTTTTCAAATTCAGCCCACAAATAAGTGTTGTTGATCTTTAACTTTCATGCATAAACATATCGAAATTTTTGTATTATCTGATCAAATTCAATATTTCAGGTTGTTCCATATCCTTCACTACTATATAATGTCATTATTAATATAAATGCTATTAAACAATTCTTCTTTTAAATGGTGTTATCAATTAAACCGTTGTCCATGTTGAAAATTATCAAGATTTGTTTTCCAATCTGTTGATTTATGATTTCAGCTAGCTTTGCAATATCTTCTAATACAATCCATAACATAATAATTCGCATGGTATATAAAGCATATACCGGTATAAAGAAGATTATTTACATATTACAACTAAATTGGAGAAATGATAAATTTTCACAACATTTACGTCATCCTTTTAACGAAGCATCGTATTCAACATTTTTTAAAAAATTAGATCTTAACTGTTACAAAAGGCAGAAAATCAAAATTTGGGAGAGTAAAGCTTATAGTTTACCTGATCATGATACTTAAGCATTGAAAAGTTTCACTATCCTAAATTTTGATTTCCTTATCTTTTGTACTAGTTAAGAACCAATTTTTTAAAAAATGTTGAATAAGATGCTTCGTTAAAAGGAAAATGGAAATGTTATGAAAATTTATCATTTCTCTAATTTAATTGTAATCGATTACATTCAATATATAATTCATAACATGAATCGGCTTTTGAACCATCATTGCAACATTTCCTACGTGAAAATTATTGTCGGGACCTCTGAGAAGATTATTTAAAATATTTCATTATTATGATCATGAAGATTGGAAACAAAGTCGATGGCAGTTTGACAATTCTTGAGTATGGTTCATGTTGTATAAACTGTTGTGGTTGTCAATTAAAGCTTTTTCCAATAACAAGTGAGATGAAAAAAGGGGGTATAAACCTTACTCCCTGTTTTTATCATTCTAGTATATGTGATTGATCTACGTGTCGAACTGAAAATTTAACACTAAGTACACTTGTATGTGCTAATCTGGAACAACTATTAGGACTGGAACCGATGGACGCCTACAATATGCACGGGTCTTAGTTTACTAATTATCGGTCACTAGGTCTTCGCGATGTAAGTCAGGTGCCCCGAAAATGATGTACGGTTTCTGTCCACAAGTTGTTCCAGATTGGCACTTACACGATATGTGAGGGTTGGGACCGATTCCTTACTACTGCAGAAGCAACACTGTTTGAAGGATCGGGAACACAATAATCAATAACCTAAAGAGAACTCATGATCTCTCTATATTATAACTACTCTTTAGTTCTAAGCTGTAATGGGAATTTGTATGTTTAATTATATCATCATATTAATTATCGAACTCATCTGGTTTTGTTAGTAAACTTGAGTTAAATATTTTTATTATGATTATGATTATCTTCACCTCTCAAATGAAATAGCTGTATTTTTTAAAAAGATTTTTTAATTATATAGTAAAATACCATAAAGTAGAATAACTTTATTAGTTTCTTTTTCATTGACCGTACCTATTTTTCGAATCCGAACAATACATCTAAATTTAAATTTTATCCTAACTCTTTGATCCATCCAAATTTCTAAAGCTTTGCATATTATTAACTTCATTATTACCATCTGAGTTTAAGTCAATTATAATAAAAGACATTGCACTATTATAAACAGCTGGAGTTCTGGGACGTCGATTGATTTCTCCTCTAAATCTATTATCTTTATAAAACCTAAGTATTTGCGAGTCAAACTCCATCCTTTCAGAACCTTTTAATAAAGGTGACCAGGTGTTATTATCATCAAAAATATCAACGTATTGATAGGTATGAGGACATCTGATTTCAGATAACTTTTCGACTTCTTGGTTGAATCTAATAAACGCAGTAATCGATTCTGTGTAATTCTTAGCGTACTGGACAACTTTATCATATATCTTGTTATTGTTTTCTTGTTGCGTCCTCATTATTTCAGCTTCATTTTTGGAGTACCATGAGTTCCATAATTCGAGAGGATGAAGATCTTTGTGGTATCTTGGAGTTGGTTCAATTGTCATCTTGTTTGTGGATAATAATGCTTGAAAAAGAAATTGAAAGAGCTATTTAATTATGAAGAATGTTAAATATAAATTCCAAAAGCATTGTCAAAATTAATAATGAATACCGACCTTTGTCAATGTAAGTATAGCTGAAGTTTATAGATAGTTTCAACTTGATGAGAAGAATGGTGATGCAATATATGAAGAAAACAATTGAAGTTGAATATAAAATAACAATAAGAAAGAAAAAAATTGAAACACAAAAGCTAAGCGCTTATAAATTACCATAATGATTAGTGGACTCATTATTCAACGGATGTACTACACATTTAAGATAGAAAACACAAAACAAAAATGTTCCATTCTCTGATATTTTTGTAGATTAGTATCATATACAATAATTTCGGATATCCGGTAACTTTTCTTGAAAGTATAACTAATTAAAAACATCGTTTATATATAGTCTTCTGATATCTTAGTTACGTGATCTAAAGAATTAAATGCTGCTTAATTTTCTAATCCCCAAACGTATGTAAATGTTTTTCGAAATCCCACCGAATCTATAAGTTGTAATGGTAGAAGAACTGCAACAACATTGTTATACATTGACATCACTTGCTTTCGGCCGTAGACTTATTTAAATTAATAGAGAGGCCCACTACTTGATTAATTATCAATATCAACTGTGTTACGTATATTTAAACAGTAACAAGTGATACTATAGATATAATGGTTGTTCTTGATCATTAGCGTTAAAAAAGCGTTCAAAACATTCACTAACAACGAAAAAATTGGCTCACTACTATGGACAATTTATTATCTATATAAAATCTTTATTGATCTATCAATCAGCTAGTGAACAGACTGAAGAAATTCAGGACGAGCACATGTACCACACCAAGACCGACCAATAACGGCTTTACCTGCAACAAAACACTCGATGTCGCCATTTTCAATTGTGAAGGAAAAGAAAATTGTCTGTGTTTGAATTGAAGATGATAAAAAAAAGGATACTATATACTATACAAAAAGGTCAACACATTAATTCAAAACTCTTTTTGAGATCGAGTGGCTTGAGAAAAATCCTTTTAATTATCCACCTCTTTAGTTGAGTACGTACTTAACATCATAAAACTGCTTGTCCATAGCTATAGACTATAGAATTATCTAGTTCCTACTCTCTGTTCTAGCTTTTCAAGTCTTTCTAATAAATATATAATGATTTAAGTTTGACATCAATTGCATTCTGCGTCAATGCTTAATTTTACTGCATAATTAAAAAATGCAGGATCCTGAAAAAGAACCTGCAACAAGAAAAATGTCATAACTGCCAATACGAGACCTTCGCTTTTTTTTTTTATAAGCTAAGGATGAAAAGGGAAATTCCAGTAAAATATTATAAACAGCATTGCCATACCCATTCCGTACTCTTTCGTTTTATTTTTCCATTCCTACTTGATTCATTATTTTTTGTTGAACATCGATATCACGATAGAAAAAGCTTGTCCCCAATAAAATAAAATAAACATTTTTATTCGCGTCCTATTCTATCATTTTTATTTATTTATCCATTTATAATTGATCATCTTCTTCACTTTTACTATATTTTAATTGTCATTTTTTCTTTTATCATTATGTCAAATATAATTTCAATACCATCAGCAGAAGAGACACTCACACAAGACTGCTCAACTAGTTCTCCAGCACCTACACCAACAATGAATATAATGTCTAAAAGAACCAAAAGAGAATCAATCAACAGTAGTATCCAAGGCATGCTCATCACTTGCTCTGATAAACATAGAAAATTAAGCATGAAATTACATGAGTTTAATCCGATTACTTCTCCGAAATCCTTTTCCCATGAGAGCTTCGAAAATAATGATAATGATTGTGATTCAAATGCTAGTATTATTGGTATTTATGATAAATTTTCATCATATTCATTTATGGATAATTCAGTTAATATTTCACCTGCAGCCATTGGAAATAATGTTAATAAATATTTGCATACAGAAACTCAAAACAATTCAGAGGATTCTAAATTAAAACCTCATGGCCGTTTTTCAATTTTTAAGAGAGCTTTTAACAGAAAATATTCTTCCGTTCCCGAAAACCGTTCCCATGTTCATGCATATAATGGTACAAATATAGATTGGTTCAAATTTGAAAATGAAGATTTAACACCACAGATATTTTCCGTGACACTTGAGCAATCAGTTCAATGCTCTTCACAATCTATTACTTCGCAAATCATTACATATGATACAAAAAGTCATATCTATGATGATATTCCTACGGTAATAGTTAAATGTATTGATTTTATAATCCCGGATGGTTTAGGAATTAGTGGTATTTTTAGATTAAATGGATCAACCTCAAGAATTAAACGTTTACAAAATTTATTTGAATTGGGTCCATTGTTTGGACAAGATTTGAAATTGTCAGAACATGGTTTTACTATTCACGATGTTTCTAATATTTTAAAAAGATATTTAAATAGTTTGGAAGAATCCGTTATTCCTTTGGAGTTTTATAATGAATCTATTGAATTAATGATGAGATTTACTAATATTATTGAGGAAATGAAAAAAGATAATTTTAGATTTCATTCGATGGCAGGTGTTGCGCCTGGTCCATCGGCCAATAATGAAAACGGTTCCAATAAATCCCGTTTTAATATTGAATCAAAGGAGCTTTCTAGTTGCTTTGCAATACTTATATCCAAGTTACCAAATGCTAATCAAAACCTATTACTTTGTTTATTAGAAGTTCTATTCTTATTTCAAGAAAAGAATGAAATAAATTTCATGAATTCATATAATTTATCTGCAATTTTCGAACCTGGTATTTTCACACATCCCTCTAATCATAATCAAAAATTTGAGGAGAGTAATTATTCAAGATTACTCCTTCAATTTATGATTAATAATTCAAAATCTATAATTTCAGAATCATTAATAATTATTCATAATTATGATCAATCATTATTAAAATTCAAAAATAATGACAGTGAGAGTGTTTTAACTCGAGAGTCTATAAATTCAGAGGTTACTCTAGACCCAAAAGTTCATTTCGAAGAAGCCCAAGGCAAGAGTTACATTAGCCGATGCAGAGCTATTCGAATTTTCAATAAAAAAATCGACAAGAAAGGAAACAATTGTTCAAAAGAAAGAAGAAGAAGTTATTAAAAATCCAAAAAAAAAAGAAGAGGATCCAGAGTTTCTGATGTTAAAACTCCATATCCAGTTAATATCAAGACCATGTCAATGATATCTAAAGAATGTGGGGTATAATAATGATTGTAAATATAATTTTTAATATTTATGTTTTTTATTATTGTAAATAATACTTAAGTGAGTTTTAATCATTATTTGTATTCATCAATAAATGTATTATAAAAATTCATACAGGAGGGTTTAAAATGATATTCTGCTTCCATTTGATTAAATCCAGAACCTGGAAAAATACTAATCCCATTAGTATTTAGACTCTCTTTTATCAACCAAGGTTCCTTCTGTTACAACGGAACAAACTTCTTTTGATTGAACACACCAACCATCTTTAAATGTTTCTGATTGAATATTACACTTCCAATAGAGTTGATATTATGATATTGTTTCGAGGATCAGTGGGAGGACTTGGATTTGACCGGTTGATTTGAACATGGTGATATCACCACCAAATGTCAACCTGCTTGAGCTTGATGAAGAATTCAGAAAATTGTTATCTAACTCAGATGAAGCTAATGAATTTTATCGACAAATAGAATATTTTGGTGAAAGGGATCGATGGCTAAACCCCTACCAATATGCAGAGACCTATGAAAGATTGAGAATTCAATGATTAACAATCAGCTCAACTGCCACAAGAAAAAGAATTAATAAAATAAGGGTAGGAAAGGAAAGGCAAAGATATTTAATAAAAATTTAGCAGTTGGTGATCACATGGAAAGTGGAAACCTTATAGCACTCTATATAAACTAATTAAAAACAGGTTGAATCCTTTAACTTTTAACTGAAAACAAAAAAACAGGTACAAATATTTCATGAGAATTTATTAAGATAAGTAGTTTATATATAGAATACATAATGAATGTATTTTCTTTGGTGATTGATGATCATTACAATTAATGATTACTTGGTTTTAAACCCATTGTATGTTCAATATAACCATCAGCACCACCTTCCATTTCTAAAACTTCATAAACAGTCATTAATTTTTCTTTACTTGCATCAACTTTTCTTGCACCTATTATTGCAGCATTTCTTGTT
This sequence comes from Alloascoidea hylecoeti, assembly GCA_001600815.1. Classification (NCBI taxonomy): domain Eukaryota; kingdom Fungi; phylum Ascomycota; class Alloascoideomycetes; order Alloascoideales; family Alloascoideaceae; genus Alloascoidea; species Alloascoidea hylecoeti. Next base: position 39,680 of record BCKZ01000037.1, on the reverse strand, counting down.
GATGGAATTCTAAGCATTTCTTTATTTATTTTCCAACCAAGTTTTTTTGAAATATCAATTGTATGCTTTACTAATGCACCATATTTTGAAGATGAATTAAATTCATCATTTTCTTTTATTTGTATATCATTTTGATTTTGATTTTTATTACTTTTTGTTGTTTTTGAACTTGAAAATCTAAACTTTTCACCATTTAATGAATGAGAACAACAAGGTATTAGAAAAAATGGATAACCTAATAAAGGAATCCAAAGTGTTAATTCATCTGAATGATTTCCAATTAAAAATGTATTTTTTGGAAAATTACATGTATTAATATTTTTATCATTAATTAAATCAGTTGATGTTTTAAATTCATTATTAATTTTATACATTTTTTGATTTTTTTGTTGTTGATTTTTTAATAAAATTCCAGGAATTATAAATTGTTCTTTTAAACAATCTTGTACAATTTTTGGATAAATATTCCAACTTTTTCTCTTTCTTGCATCAATTCCAATACCATTATAACCTTCCATAATTAATAAATATACCAATAAACCATTCCCACAACCCAAATCTCTAAATATAAATTCATTTTTATTAATATAAAGTGAATTCCAAATTTCAATTAAAAATGCAGCAATACTTAAATCTTCAAATACATGTTTTGATGGATCTGTTGATTCAACCCAATTTTTTACCAATTGAGAAGCATATTTTTGTTTTAATTTAATATAACGATCTTGAAATTTTGATTTTGATATAATTAAATCATGATGCACTCTTTTTGAATAACCTAATTTAACACCATTTGAATGTTTATAGGATGTTTTTAATAAATGATATGAAATTCTAATTAATCGATTTTTATCTGATTGGTCCTTAATTTGTGATAATGAATTTGGATTTGAATAATTGAATGGTAAATAATGAACAGATATTGATTTGTTATGTAATAATAACGCAACACATTGAACTGGTGGTAAATAAAAAGGACATTCAGATTCATTTTGAATATGTGGAATATAAGCAATTAATATTGATCTTTCTTCTTGTTTTAATTCATTTGATGATAATAATAAACATGTTTGATTAATTATTGCATCTTTAAATGGATTTCTTGGAATCATACGACGTATTAATCTTAATTTATTATGAAGGTTTAATGTTGAAGAGATTGGAATTGATCGATATTGTTGATCTGATAAATAAAGTGATACCATTTTATTTGAATTTTCATTTTCATTTTCATTTGTGTTTGTATTCGAATTTGAGTCATTATTTGTATTATGTTCTTCAATATCTGGAACTTGATTAGCTAGATCACTTATAAATTCATCATTTAAAATCCATTTCCTATCACCATTATCATCTTCATTTGAAAGTTCATATTCTTCTTTTTTTAAAATGTCAGATCTTAAAATAATTGTTGAATTTATATTTGGTAACATTATAACATTATTCATTGCTTGTTCATAATGATTTGATTCAAATGAAACATTATTCTGTAAATAAATTGAAACCCATTCTGGACCCAATATTGAATCTTGTTGTCTAACATCAATTGGATTAAATTTTGTAATATTTTTAATTTCCTCCATTTCTTTTAAAATTGAATGATGATTTTGAATTTGAATATGAAAATGAAAATTCGTATAAGGTTATACTTCTGAAACACCCAGACACCAGTTTGATTGATTTCCAAATTGCTCACTTCGAAGATATCATAATCATATTCAAACAATACTTAACCCAACAAACCTATAAAATCTAAACAAACACAATGAATATCGATCGACTTGAAAAATTAGGTGAAGGAACTTATGCAACAGTTTATAAAGGTAAAAATCGAGCAACTGGAGTATATGTGGCATTAAAAGAAATCTCACTTGATTCAGAAGAAGGTACACCATCAACAGCAATACGTGAAATTTCATTAATGAAAGAATTAAAACATGAAAATATTGTATCATTATATGATGTTATTCATACAGAAAATAAATTAACATTAGTTTTTGAATATATGGATAAAGATTTAAAAAAATATATGGAATCTCATGGTAATAATGGATCATTAAATCCAAAAATTGTTAAAAGTTTTATGTTTCAATTATTACGTGGAGTTATGTTTTGTCATGAAAATAGAGTATTACATAGAGATTTAAAACCACAAAATTTATTAATTAATTCAAAAGGACAATTAAAAATTGGAGATTTTGGTCTTGCAAGAGCATTTGGTATACCAGTTAATACATTTTCAAATGAAGTTGTTACTTTATGGTATAGGGCACCAGATGTCTTAATGGGATCAAGGAATTATTCAACATCAATTGATATTTGGTCAACAGGATGTATATTAGCAGAAATGTTTAGTGGTAGACCATTATTTCCTGGATCATCAAATGATGATCAATTACAAAAGATATTTCGATTAATGGGTACACCAAATGAATTAACTTGGCCAAATATTTCATTATTACCAAATTATAGACCAAATTTTAATGTTTATATTCCTCAAGATTTAAGAGCAATTATACCACAACTCGATCCAATTTCTTTAAATTTATTAACAGGATTATTACAAATGATTCCTGATAATAGAATGTCTGCTCGTCAAGCTTTATCTCATCCTTGGTTTAATGAATATAATAATCCAATCCAACAACATCATCAACAACAACCAATTCTTGATTATGAAGGTCACAATATGTAACTGTCGTAATAATAATAATATGAATGAATAAATAATAGTTTTTTTTTGACATATTCATTGTTTCAAATGTATAATGAATAGTAGTTGTGTAATAACCTTAAATATACGCGTTTCGGCCTTTGATACGTAAAAAATACGCTTACATAATTACGCTTCTACCTATAAATAGTCAGGGTATTAAAATTTACGGCTAAATAATGACCCCGAAACAAATCCAAAACAACTTTTAACTTAAATTTAAATTCTCTTTCTTTCTCCTTTCTTTTCTTTTCTTTTCTTTTTTTTCATCTCCAAAAAGCATAAATATTACTATTTATATTACTATCTTTTAAAAATGAAAGTCACTCGTTATTTGTCCCTTTCATCTCTTTACTTTGGGTTAACTTCGGCTCTTGTTCCAATCCATACGAAAGGTAATAGATTTATTAAACCTGCTATTGGAACTGATGGTGAATCCAATGATGGTGAAGTTTTCTTCCCTGTTGGTCTTGATTATCAAATAGGCGGCGCTTCAGGTTATTCAGCAGATTCTGATTCTGATGCTTTAACAGATTCCAATGTTTGTTTACGTGATGCTTTTGTTTTTAATAAATTAGGTATTAATACAATTAGAATTTATTCTGTCAATCCATCATTAAATCATGATGAATGTATGACTATTTTTAATAATGCTGGAATTTATGTTATATTAGATGTTAATGCTGGTACTTCTGATGCTTCATTAAATAGATATAATCCTTCATCTTCTTATAATGCTGTTTATATGACAAGAGTTTTTGAAATGATTGAAGCATTTAGTGGATTTCCAAATGTTTTAGGTTTTTTTTCTGCAAATGAAGTTATGAACGATGCAAAATCTTCAAAAGTTAGTCCTCCTTATGTTAGAGCAGTTCAAAGAGATATGAAAAATTATATGGATAATAATTCGAATAGAACAGTTCCTGTTGGTTATTCTGCCGCAAGTGATGAAGATATTAGAATTACTGGTTGGAAATATTTAGAATGTGGTACAGATGATTCAAAATCGGATTTTTATGGTTTAAATTCTTATGATTGGTGTTCAGGTTCAAGTGATTGGGATTCATCAAATTATGATTTATTCAATTCAACTTTCACTGATTCATCAATTCCTTTGATTTTTTCAGAATATGGTTGTAATAAAAATTCACCAAGAACTTTTGATGAAGTTGATGCATTATATAATGGTTTAGGTTCAATTTTTTCTGGAGGTTTAGTTTATGAGTATTCAAATGAAACAAATAATTATGGAATTGTTACAATTGACGGTGATAATTCTGTTCATTTAACTGAAGAATTTGATAATTTGTTAAATCGTTATAACAAATTAGATTTAAAAAATATAAGTGAATCAAATGTTCAAGATATTGAAAGTTCTGATATTAATAAATGTAATTCAAGTGAAATTACTTCACTATATTCAAGTTTTAATTCTTCTTTTACTTTACCTTCTCCAAGTAAAGATATTCAATGGATGATTGATAATGGTCAACCATTTGATAACTTTGGAAAAATTGTTGATTTAAATTCAACTCAAACAACTTATAAAATTTATGGATCTGATGGAGATGAAATTACTGATACTAAATTAACTTTTAAACCTGAAAATTTAGTTAATAACTTAAATGAAGAAGTTAGTTCAAGTACAAATGCTGCAAGTTCAAGTGCTACATCATCTGGTAAATCATCATCATCATCTAAAAAGAATGATGGTAATGTTAACGGATTTAACAGTATGAATGGAATTTTTGTTGGATTTGTTGCTGTGTTAATGTCATTTTTATGATTATGAATTTAACGTGCTATGGTATAGATACATGTATATAGGATCATCATGTACATGCTATTTAATAATCAAATGTTTACTGTATGATCATATATCTCATGAATCAACTTGAACTTAACAATGAGATACATAACTCATAAGTTCATTATTTAACTGTTTAAGTGAGATTAATAAACTTCGTTAAATATTAACCATTATTGTAATTCAAAACTTATTAATATTACACTGAACACACATTAATAATATAATAATGTAATATATTGTTCCATTTCCTTTTATTATTATCAAGATCGATATCTTGAGGAGGTTTGTTTTGAATCTTTGATAGATAGGGATGATATATACTTAGGGAAGTATGGTAAATACGCACATGAAAAGCACGGGGTATATTTATATTACTAGCTAGGAGAAGCTCATCTTGCTTCATGGATCCGGAGGTTCTATTCTACACTTTTTATTCTTGAACAATCGTTTCAACATTAATCACTACAAAGATAAAACACTATTTATCAGATTATAAAATAACTAATACTTTTAAAAGCAAAATAAAATATTGTAAAATGCAAGATTTAGAAGATAAACAACTCCCCATGCGCCATGCGGGAGCCACCATAATAAAAAGAAAAGTGGTAGTAAAAAGTTATTGGTTATAAGTTTGTTAGATCTAATGTTTTTAAACAACAACCACTTGATATTAATGCTAATTTCAAGTGAAGTAGAATCATGGTTAAGGCTACTTTTATGTCTGGTATTAGTACTATAAGTTACGTATGATCCCAAAGATAAAACTGATGGTTCAAGATAAAAAATTTAATCCTTCAGCACTCTATAAGTTATATCTGGCTTACTGCCTAGAGAAGTAAAGAAAATGACTGGAAAATATGAGGAGAAATTTCGTCGAACGCTACAATCATGTGGTAGCATGCAAAATAAGCTTAGCCATTTAATTAAAGGTGTTTTATTGTATTTTGATTTACTGGGTTGAGGTGCTGTGGATATTAAAGACTTTCCAGTGGTTAGTGTTCAATATACCATCGCAACTATAGTTGATGAATTCTATAATGATAATACAACTTACGTTTCGAGTGATAATTGTGACAATCATGCGTATAATTGTGCTATTATTATGATATGTAAGTCATATCCTAACCGATTTGTGAAGAGAAAGAGTCATATTTCAATCCCAGATTGTAAGGTTGTGAAGTTAGTATCAAGAGGTAGGTATCAAGGTACGTTGAGTTGTACTATGAACAGTGATTTAATGTGGGCAGCTTTAATTATTGTGATGATACTGGTTACTTGGCTGTTTTAGAGGAAGCGCTCATAGTAGCATCAAGTTTACGACAAAATAAGTACCTCGAGGTTGTTGACATACCAGCCCCTTTTGCGCGTGGTGATTTGATTTGGTTATGCCAATGATGAACGTGAGAAGGACAACCAATTGGAAGCGTACGAAGAGGTTGGTAGGGCTTACCATGATTATATCGTGTGAGAATTTGAAAACGAATATTCAAACAAGAGGGTAACATTATGTCATTTCAACAGAACATTCAACTCTTGGGATACTCTATTGGGCTAAGAGCATAAATTGGACTCGTTCTCTAACTAAAAGAAAAGACATCTTCACCATCTAAATAAGTACAGTATATTGTGATCATCCATTCACTAAAAGGGATAGTGTTTCAATTCTTAGGAATGAGCTTATTAAGATCGATAATGAAAGACCGGGAGAATTTTGTATAAAAGCAAGTCGCATTCAATCATATAATCCGCCAGTAGCTGCACCAATAGTTTCTGAAGCGCCAAGTATAGTAGGGTGTAATTTCAGAAAGCCAAAGAAGCAATCGTATTACTTTAGTGATGATGATTTTAGTGATTCTGAAAGTGGATCTGAGTACACTGAAGATGATCAATTTGAAAGTATCATTGGTTGTAGTTATAAGTCGGATTATTCGGATGATTCATTCTTATCGGATTCATGAAGATACTTCAGAAATGTGATGTAACGATTATTGGTGCAGCAATTACTGTTGACAGTGGTGAAGATATTAAGATGAAAGAATCACATATGAATCTAGTGGCTGACGACAACCCCGATGAGAAGATATTGACTACTAAGAAGTTGTTTAGTGCTGTTAGACTAAAGGTGTTATAAATATCCGTAAAATTTTATCTTATTATATGGTTTGCCAAGGTTGTCTGTCTGTATTGGTCTTATTTACTGATACAGTAAATATTTGGATTAATTATAGCATATACGGTACCTAAGAGCCTAATAGATATCTAGATTATAGCATCATAAAAATGGCCCCTCTAAATCGAACGACCGGGAGTGAAGAACAACAATAGTGAAGAGGTAAGACACAAAACGAGAAACAAAATAGAATACATAGAACTTAACAATGAGATGTATAACTCATTGGTTGATTATTTAAGAGTTCAAACGCGATTATTGAATGAACGTTAACGTCTTCCAAATTAAATATTTCAGCATTATCGTGATTCAAAACTTATTAATATTATACTAAACATATTAGTAATTATAACCTCAAAAAAAAACTAGAAAATGATAAATCAATACTTACCATCCAAATAATCAGCAGCAACCAATAATTCTAAAGCAATTTCAGGAGGAATATCAAATTCAGGAACATCACCATTAAAATCTTTATATTTTAAATTGTAATATAAATATTCACAAATTTTTTCTAATAAATTAGAATTAATTTCAGGTAATTTTATCTTTTTTGATAATGATTCTTTAAATTTAAAGTTTGAATTGTTATATAACATTGATTTTAATGTTCCTGATATTAAAGCAGCTTGTAAATTTATAACTATTTCAAATCCATCTGATGATATTAATGTAATATATTGTTGTTCCATTTTTACTTCTTTATTGTTATCTTAAACATAAACTTGAAGGAGATTTGTTAGATAGATAATGATGAGATATACTTAGGCACAGTATAGTTATTACACGCATGGAAATACGGACTATTCGGGAGCCCGCACGTGCACACATTCCTGGCACTTCAGAATCCTTTAAAGGTTATCCCTGATCAGCCTTTGGCTTTTAAATATCCCCAAGAAAACATCAACACCCGGAATATTTAAATAAACCTGTTATTCAAAGGAATCTTTAAAAGATGAGCTTTAGTATACCTCGAAGCTCTTTCTCTCCTCAAGGTACGACCCTTCAATTATTTCAATTTATATTTATAGATCTGTTAGCATCTTCAAGTTTACAATTGTTTGTATTTGAACAACATTTTAACATAATCCTTTCTTTTTAATTAGTTACTGGAGGTTCAACATCTCAAAGAAAAGGATTAAGTAGTGAAGAAAAAAGATTTTATGGCTCATTATTTAAATCTTTAGATAAACAAGGCGCTGGAATTATAACTGGTGAAGCAGCAAGAGTTACTTTTGAAAAATCAGGATTACCTCCTACAACTTTAGGAGAAATATGGCAATATTCAGATACAAATAATCTTGGTTTCTTAACTCAAACTGGGTTTTGTATTGCTATGAGATTAATTGGTTATGTTCAAAATGGTGTTAAATTATCTCCACATCTTGCTGATTCTCGTAAGTATTAAATACCCATTTTGGATTATGAAAATTTGTTTTTGAAATTCTAATTATCGTTTTTGATATTTTAGCTGGTCCATTGCCTAGATTTGCCGGAATTGCTCCTCCTCCTCCTCCACAAATTAGATCTCCGGTTCCTCCACCTGCGGCACCTATTCCAACATCTTCCGTACCTCCATTAACAGATGCCGAAAAATTGAAATTCACCCGTATGTTTGCAAAAACTACAACAACTGGTGTATTAAAAGGAAATCATGCAAGAAGTATTTTCATGAAAGCAAAATTACCAACTGTAACTCTTGGACAAATTTGGAATTTAGCAGATACTGAAAATCATGGTGAATTATCTCTATCAGAATTTATTGTTGCAATGCATCTTATTCAATGTGTTTTAAATGGTTCATTAAAACAAGTTCCTGATACTTTACCTTCATCATTTTATGAAATTGCTGCTACACCTATTTCTGGACCAACTAATCCAGTTTCTCCTGCTTTACAAACTCCACCACCACCACCACCACCTGTTCAAAGAAATGTACCACCACCAATACAACAACAAATTAGTGGTAATCAAATCCATTCAGTTCCTCCAATGATAATAACACCACAAGAAAAGGCACAATATGATGCACTTTTCAATTCATTAGATAAAGAACATACTGGAACTTTAGGACCAGGAGAAGTTGCACCATTTTTATCAACTTCTAAATTATCACAAGATATTTTAGCATCTATTTGGGATTTAGCAGATTTAAATAATAATGGTATATTTACAACAAGAGAATTTTCAATTGCAATGTTTTTGGTTCAATTGAAACTAACTGGTCATGAATTACCAAGTGTTTTACCTCCTTCTTTATTAGGACAATCAACACCTATTCAAAATGAACCCGCTGTTGATTTATCTGCTGGGTTGTTTTCACCTGGTGAAGTTAAAATTGAAGAACAACAACCAATACAACAATTACAACCTCCACCGGTACCTGCTCAACCTTCTAATTCACTGAATGCACAAAACACCTCGAGTTCATTACAGGATTTGGCATCACTTAATGATTTGTTCTCAACACCTGAAGTTACGGGACAACCAAGTGGAGGAGCGTTAAGTTCATCGGTTACAGGTGGAAGATTTGTTCCAACTTCAAGTTTCGGTCAATCGATGCTAGCTGATTCGAAACCTGCGGAAGATACAACTAAAGTTGGTACTCCTCCAGGCGTTAATAATCTACAATCTCAAGGAACAGGCGGAAAAGTTTTACAAGCTCAATTATCAGGTAGTAATTTACTACAATCTCAAGGAACAGGTGGCAGAGTTCTTCAAGCTCAATTATCAGGTGGTAATGTTTTACAATCTCAAGGAACAGGCGGAAAAGTTTTACAAGCTCAATTATCAGGTAGTAATGTACTACAATCTCAAGGAACAGGTGGGAGAACAACTCTTCAACCTCAAGCATCAGGAAGTCGTGTTCCTAATTATGATGCGTTCAGACTTCATTCTGGCACACCTTCCCTTCAGCCAACTTCTACTGGTTCATCAGCAGGACGTAGACCTTCCTCTTCTTTAGCTACTACACAAAGAGGAACTGCACCTCCACCACCTGTTAGATCCCCTCAACCTGTTAACAATGACATACTTGCTGATTCAGATCCAGAAATATCTGGTAAATTATCTAATGCAACAACAGATATGGCTAATCTTTCTAATCAAATTGGTTCATTAACAACACAAACAACAGCATTGCATGAAAAAAGAGCAAGAGCAGAAGCAGAATTAGCAAAAATTTTATCATTAAAGAAATCAGTTGAAGGTAAATTAGGAATATTAAGAAAAGCTTATGATTCGGAAGTCATTAAAGTTAAAGAAGTTGAAGATTTATTAACTAAATCAATTCAAGATAATAATTCAATACGTGAAGAATCATCAATTTTAGAAGCACAATTAAATGAAACTCAAAGAAAATATCAAGAATTTTCAACTAATTTACAAAAAAATCAAGAAGAAAATAAAAATTTAAAAGAAAAAATTAAATCAATTAATTTAGAAAATTCAACATTAAAATCAAAATTGGAACAAATTGAAAAAAATTCAAAACAACAAAAAGGATTAGTTGAAATAAATAAAAAACAACTAGCAATTTCAGAAGAAGAAAATACTAAAATAAAAAATAATATTTTAAAAGAAAATGAAGAATTAAAAAATATTGAAAAAGAATTAGATTCTCAAAATAAATTAATTGAGGCTCAAGTTAGTGGTAGAAGAGATACTATAACACCTGGTGGTAATGATGGAACAAGAGAAGTTAGTTTCCATCCTGATACAAATGAATCTGCCACTAATAGTAATCAAACATCATCACAAACAAATCCCTTTTTTTCAATGTTTTCAGGGGGGAACGAAAATGAAAATACATCAAATTCAACACCTAATTTTTATGAAGGGAATGAATTTGATGATATTTTTAATTCTGCAAGTCAAGCATCACCATCAATTGTTGATCCTACAAATTCAAGTAATGTAAGATCTGAAACTCCAAATACTTCACCTTCTTCTTCTGATATTCAAGGTGGATTTAATGATTTTAATTTACCTATTGAAAGACCTAGATCTTCGACTTCTTCTGTTCAGAATAATCCTCCTAATTCTGTAAGGGATGATATTGATGTTTCGACACCGGTGTCTCCATCTGAAACACTTGAAGTTAAACAATCAACTTCACAAGATGTTTCGGGAGAAGCATCAACTGTTGAAGAAAGTGAAGAATATTATCTATCTACTCATCCTGGTTCTCAACTTCGTTCGGAAAGTTTAGCAACTCATGATAGTTATTCAACAGGAGATTCAATTCCAACTCCAAAAGAAGTCACACATTCAGAAGTTGTTAATGCAAAAGATTTAGGTACTCATAATGCTCAAATTGGTGCTTCTACTGAAACTATTTCTGGCGTTGAAACAGGTGATACAGGTGATTCTTCAACTAGTCCTGAGAATTTTGTTACACCTGATCCTCAACCTATAGAAAAAGTAGAATCTAAAGATGTTGATGAGGATGAGGATGTGAATTCTCGTTTTCCTGATATTTCAGATTTATCTGTTGCTGGTGGATCAGCACCTTCAAAAAGTCTAACTCCTGATGTTGCCGCACCTGTCAAGAATTCTGTACCATCAGTCAAACCTCTAAAAGTAGAAGAGTTTCCACCTATTCAAGAATTGGGTATAGATGATGATAGCAGTAGCAGCAGTGATGAAAGTTCAGTGTATGAAGCAGCGGAGGAAGGTCATGTTTCTCCAAGACCTTCTTCAAACTCACCAGCTGCTGTACCTAAAGCTGTGGAACCAACTACTACTGCTCAGGATGATTTTGAATCCGCATTTGCTGATTTTAATCAACCTTTTTCATCTCAGTTTTCAGCCCCTGAAATTCAACAATCAAAAGATCCTAAACCAGTTCCAACTACGACAAATGAAGATAGTTTTGATTCAATTTTTGGTGATTTTACGGATCTTGCACCTGCAAAAGATACATTTGATGATGATTTTGAATTTGATAATGCTAATAAATTTGATCAATTCGAACATGAATTTACAGGTACAACAAGATCAATTGAACAAGTTAAACCTCAACCAACAATACCTGAACAAACTAAACCTGTTGCACCACCACCACCTGTTAGAGGTTCTGCTGTACCAATAACTCCAAAATCTATATCATTACAGGAATTAGTTGATATGGGATTTTCAACAAGTGATGCTAAAGCAGCTTTAGAACGAGTGAATTGGGATTTAGCAGCTGCTACAAACTATTTGTTGGATCATTAATTAACATTAATATTGCTTGTTTTCTTATTTGTTTTATTTTTTATGCATTTGATGAGTTTACATCATATGTTTTGGTTTAGTTTTATAAATTAAATAGTATTGCAATTGACTTAAGTTTATTATTTAGGTGAATTTGTGATTTTTAAACAGTTATATCATTTATTATACCGGTATACTAAGGTGCCACAACCAATCACAATCAATGAAATTTATATAGAGGAATCCCCATTCTGTTGAGAACCATCATCACATCACAGAACCACGGGAAACCATTCCTAAATTTAGTAATCTACTTTATCTACTTTTGTATTACATTTTGTATTGTAAATTAGAGCTTAAAGGTCATTTAAATAACCGTGGCAGAATTATTAAATTTTATTGATGGATTATTGCAACTATTTTCGAGGTTTATGGTCGATGGATTATACATTCGGAAAAGAATAATCATCCCAAAGTTGTTAGATCATGGGTGACACAAAAATTAAGGAAGAAAAAGCAACAGTGGAACCTATTATGGAATTGTCTGCTTGGTCATTTAAACAGCAGTTTGTACCCTCCATCGACTCAACTTCACCTGTTAAAGACTATCCTTTCTCCGAGGAGTCAGAAGGTAAAAACTTTAATCAATCAAAGCCCATTACTGGGAATAATAAACTTTGGTTATAGTCAAAATATTACTGTTTTCTTTGCTGAATTTACATCGCGACTTTACGTCAGTCAAAGTGCCAACGAGGAAAAGAGTCTCACAAAACCTCAAATGACGAATTATTTCATCAAAACCGTTGATGAAGAGATGTAGGAGAGCTTATAATGAATTTTAAACATTCTGCTCTGACGTCGTGTCAATAAACCAGGAAATAATTGATTCAATTTACGGGAAAATAAAAGATTATTTAAAGCTAGTTCAGGATACAAATCAAAGACTTCCAAATGTTAATACTATCATACGTAGTATCAGAATTCAAAACAGAATCACGAAGTTTGAAAACACTTTAGTTGGAAAGACATTTAAATGTTTCTTAGGTTTTGATCCAAATTCGGTATTAATTAGCCAAATGATAATTAAACTATCAGAGGTCGGTGTTCTTAGTAGAACAGGTAAAAGATTTAGTAATGCTCAAATTGGTGCTTCTACTGAAACTATTTCTGGCGTTGAAACAGGTGATACAGGTGATTCTTCAACTAGTCCTGAGAATTTTGTTACACCTGATCCTCAACCTATAGAAAAAGTAGAATCTAAAGATGTTGATGAGGATGAGGATGTGAATTCTCGTTTTCCTGATATTTCAGATTTATCTGTTGCTGGTGGATCAGCACCTTCAAAAAGTCTAACTCCTGATGTTGCCGCACCTGTCAAGAATTCTGTACCATCAGTCAAACCTCTAAAAGTAGAAGAGTTTCCACCTATTCAAGAATTGGGTATAGATGATGATAGCAGTAGCAGCAGTGATGAAAGTTCAGTGTATGAAGCAGCGGAGGAAGGTCATGTTTCTCCAAGACCTTCTTCAAACTCACCAGCTGCTGTATCCAAAGCTGTGGAACCAAATGCAACTACTCTAACTCCAAAATCTATATCATTACAGGAATTGGTTGGTATGGGATTTTCTACAAGTGATGCTAAAGCTGCTCTAGGACGAGTAGATTGGGATTTAGCAGCTGCTATGACCTATTTGTTCAATCGTTAATACAGCTTGCTTGTAAACCTCTTAATTTGCATTTGATGAATTACATCATATATCTTTTGGTTCAGTTTATAAATTAAATAGTATTGGGATTGATTTAAGTTTATTTAAGTGTGTTCGCGAATTTTAAACAGTTATATAATATTATACCTACCACATATATCTTATAACTTATCATTGTATAAAAAATCATTAAGTAATTTTATCATGCATTGCGTAACTTTTTTTTTAACGTCTTGACAACTCTTTACACGTGACCACACAGAAAAGAAATATTTTTCAAATTAACTTCTTATTTTTCAACAAATCTAACAGATAATAAAAATGGATAAAGAGCATAAGAAAAGAGGAAGGCGCGGTGAAAAGAAATCACACCGTGAGAAGGAGGATAATGCAAGTGTTGGATTCTACGTTGACCGTGGAGATGGAAAGGAGGAAGAAGAACAAAATCAAATATCAAATGATAATACTTCTGTATTTTTTGGATTGGTAGATAAAGAAGAAATGGAGTATTTTAAACAAGCAGAGAGTACACTTGCTGCTGATTCATTTGCAAGTCCTGAGGAATGTTTAGGTTTTATATCAAGTGTTTTTGAAGAATCTAAAGGTAAAGAATTAAAACTGGTTACCAATCAGATATGTTCAAAATTGATTGAAAGATTAATTTTATCGTCAGATACAGAACAATTAAAAGGATTATATAAAGCTTTCAGAGGCCATATTATTAATTTATCACAACATAAATATTCTTCACACTGTCTAGAAACTTTACTTGTTAGAGGAGTTTCTGTGGTTGAAGAAGAATTATTAAATCCTGAATTATTAGAAAATAATGAAGATTTTATAAGTATGGAAGATTTATTTTTATCATTTGTAAATGAAATCGAACCACAGATTCAACCTTTATTATCCAATGCTTATGGATCTCATGTTGTGAGACTTATTTTAATCTTATTGGCGAGTAGGAAATTACCATCTTCGACACTAAATAATTCAACTCTTAGAAGCAAAAGAAGTAAAATAGCAAGAAAAATGATTTATATTAAAGACAATGACGATTATGATAAAATACATCAAGTTCCTTCATCTTTCAAAAATGAATTGAATAAAGTTATTATGAAACTAACAAAAAATATTGATACAAGACAAGCAAGAGAATTATCTATTAACAAAATTTCAAGTCCAGTAATACAATTGATTTTAGATATTGAAGGACAGGTTGAAAAAACACGTCCATTTTGGCATGTTATCTTTAAAGGAGTTGATGATCCGGAAGATCCCAAAGAGGGAGCATTTGTTGAATATTTATTATCAGATCCTGTTGGTTCTCATTTCTTAGAAGCTGTAGTTGAGTTTGAAAAAGCAAAATATATTAAACGATTATATCGTTTGTATATGGCTTCTAGAATAGAGAAGTTGGCTAAAAGAGAAGCAGGAAGTTATGTAGTTCAGGGACTATTAAGAAAGCTGGGATCATCAGATGTTAAATATATTATTGACGCTTTACTACCAGAGCTTAAGATTTTACTCGAAGGTAATCTTGATTTGGTAAAGACAATAGTTGAAGTTTCGAATGAGAAGAATTATGAAAAAGAGAAGATAATAGAGATCATTTTTGAAAAATATACTACTACAGGCGATAATGAACAAAATCATACATTGTTAATGCATAGAGTATTGAAACTTGCTACTTCAACCCTCGGTAATACTAATGATGATTGGCCAACTGCGGAGGAAAGAAGATGTTCATTGTTTCTGCAAACGTTGAATAATTATGATCCTAAATTTCTTGAGGCGACAATGGATGGTCTTTTAGATCTAGAAACCGAAAGATTACTTCAAATGTGTAAGCATGGAGTTTTTTCTCATGTTGTTGATAAGACTCTTCAGCCCTCGCTTGTGATTGTAAAGAGGCGTAGGTTTTTTAATAAACTTAACGGAAATTTTGCCGATTTGGCTTGTAATGCTTATGGATCACATATAATTGATGCTCTATGGGATTTTCTTAGACAACTTAATATGTTTAGAGAAAGAATTGCCATTGATTTGTTTAATAACAGAGATAACGTCACGAATAATGTTTATGGGAAATCTGTCTGGAAAAACTGGAAAATGGAATTATATACAAGAAAACCATATGAATGGAAAAGTGAAATGAGACAAGAAAAGTATGAAAATGCTCCACCGAAGGTTAAAAATTCCCAAGAAATACCTAAGACTACCAAAGTAACAAATAAAGAGAAGTCAAGCAAAGACTCTACACAGATTGATAAATATGAAGAAAAGTTGGATGATAATATTGGAAAGCTTGCAGTAACAACCGATGAACAACCTAAGCGGACTAAAGAAAAACGGAAACATGACGATAATAATGATTCTACAAAAAGTCGCAAAAAGCTAAAGGGACGAAGCCGCCAGAAGAAACTGAAGGAACATAAAACGAAGCAGTAATTAATAGCATTATATTTTTGTTTTTATAATCTTGAACAAATAATTTTTTTTATACTTATGAGAATTTGAGCAGTATGAAAAATTGTGAATATTTATCATAAATGTAATTAATACTTAAATGAATATAGCCATAGATACCGAAATTCGAAATTCCTTATACGAAACTGCAATATTAAGATACTCAAAAGTGTGATCGCCGAGCTTATTATATGTATCAACATTAACTCGGAAAAGACGTGAATATTCTAGCCAAGGGTCACCAGGATGGAGTGCCTAATTGGAGTAAATTCCTCACAAGCGTAATTTTCCTACCGAGTAATTAATATCACGGATGGTGACCTTTCAATAAATTTGGTTTCTTTTGTTTCTAACACTGATTCAATTAAATTCATTACAAGTATGTTAAGAAGACCTCCAACTGCAATTAGGGTCACACAAGAAGATGTTCTTGCCTATGATGATGCTAAGCAAGAAGCGGAGACACAATCGGCGAACACGGTCTCTGGTCAAGGAACATCGATAACAGGTTCAGATAGTATTCAGACCAAACAAGATAGAATTGGAATCACCAAGAGGGATCAAAGATAAAAGATGAATTAAGAATGAAATTTGTTTCATATAATATAGGGTTCCATCTGGAGAAGGTAAACGATCATGAATAGTATAATAAATGATGATGTCTATAAAATAAATGTAGTTCTGTAGTGACTCCGGGTAATTTTCCGACGCGTCCCATTCACACCTCCTGAATTAATTTTAGCTTTTTAATACTTTTTGATCTATTCAGAATTTTTAATATCTTACAATTTGCCGAATTAAGTGGAAAATGGAGACAGAGAAACGCGTAAGCTCTGTTTTACAGAAAGATTCTATCGATGTTTCTTCTACCCCTGAGATCCGGACTCGGACGCGTACTATCTCGAAAGATATATCTCCTATTTCTTCCCAATCAAATGATAACGAGGTCCTCGGTGGTAAGAAGAAAAAAAGGGCTCGTAAACCAAGGGATGTGCCAGACAGTGAACGACAATTACGACATCGAAATCCTTCTCTTCATTATGATGGTATGTAAATATCATTTGTCGTGTATTTTCATATTTTTCAATTGCTAACATTATTTTTCTCAATCTAGTCCCGGATTCAGATGAAGATGTGGATTCAGATGAAGATCAGGAAGGCTCAGCCTCCGAAGATGAAGGTCGTGTGACAAAGAAACGGAAAACAGGACGTCGTACCAGAGCCTCTTCTCAGCCCGCAGTAGATGAACAACCAAACACATTATTTGATGCTATCTTAAGTTCCGAAACTGCCTTATCTGATCTAGCAACATCCTGGTTGGAATCTTACACCGAGAATGCCCCTTTAGCAATAAAGGAATTAGTTAACCTGATATTAAAATCATGTGGTGCCCCTGCTATTGTTCAACAACACGATGTTGAACATTTGGATATGGCTTTGGATACAATTACAGAAATTCAAGATGTTTTCACACATACAGCTGTATATGTTTATCCTTTAACTTCAAAAGCCCCTAAATTCAGGCATTTTAAAAACAATTTATTGGAATTTTTTACTGAGATTATTGATGCTAGTAATAATAATGGATTATTATTTGATTCAGATTCAGTATTTATTGATACTTTTATTACTTGGATTAGTTCATTTTCATCATCACAATTAAGACCTTTTAGATATGTCGCGACTATTATCTTATTAAATGTTCTTACTGTCTTATGTGATATCATTACTACGAAAATCAAAACTATTACAAAAGCAGAAAAACAATTAGAATCTGAGAAAAGTAGAGCAAAACCTGCAAAAACACGAATTAAAAAGATAGGAAATAATTTAAAGAAATTTTATGAAGAACAAGATAGATTAGAAGGAATTATGAAAGATGTTTTTGATACAATTTTTGTTCATAGATATAGAGATGTTGATCCTAAGATACGAAGTGAATGTATTAAAGAACTTGGAAAATGGACTGATATTTATCCAGAGTTTTATTTTCAAGGCCAATATTTAAGATATTTTGGATGGGTTTTGTCTGATATTAATCCACAAACAAGATTAGAGGTAATTAGAGCTCTAATTAAACTTTATAGGAAAAAAGATATGGTTGCAGGATTCCGCCAATTCACTGAGAGGTTTAAAAATCGAATGATTGAAATGGCCCTTTACGATGCTGATCATAATGTAAGAATTGTTACCCTTGAGCTCTTAAATGTTATCAGAGAGCTTGGATTTTTGGATGACGAAGATGAAGAAGAAGGTGCTGAAGAGGCTGAAAAAGGAATAAACCAAATATTCGAAGCGGTATTTGATTATGATGAGAAAATCAGACATCAAGCTTCAAAATTTATATTTAATTATATTCAAGAACAGATTAAAGATGAATTAAACAAAATTTCAACCAAAAAGCAGGATATCGGTGACCTACTATCTAAACATCTAAAAGGTTTATCCCCAAATATGTTATTCTATAAGAAATTGGCTCATATCTTATACAACGCTAATGAATTAAGTCAATTTAAGGAAACTCCTAATGCCTCATATATGAACAATTATTTCCGATTGTTAAATCATAAAGAATCAAGAATATCAATTGCAAGTCAATCAGTTTTTGAATCAATTTCAATGCTTTCATCGACATCGTCATCATCAACTGATTTTAAAGCTGAAGAATTATTGAAATATATATTATTTGACTTCTCAACTGATAAACGGGGAAGAGTATCAGCTAGTGCCAAAGAAATAATTTCTTTATTCACATTAGATGAAAGTGATGAAGTGATGTTATTGGATATTTTATATGGTCTTATAAATGCAAATATTACGAACAAAGCCCTTAATGAATCATCAAAAAATAAACGAAAACGTGGTCATTCAGAGGCTCTTCTTGAAACTAATGGAAATGGAAAAAATGATGAAGAAGATGAAGAAGATTCTTCTAATTTATTGATTGAATATTATCCAGAAGTCTTAAGTAAATTCATTAACATCGAAGCTGCAATAGGGCCTACTTTAAGGTTGATAAACTTGATAGATTTACCTACGGTTCAATTGCTACGTAAAGAAGCTACATATATTGATTTATTTAAAGAGATTCTGAAAACGTTTACACTGAAACCTCTGAATGATAATGGGGCATTATATACACGGTTATTCATCAAAACAATTGATAGTCCCATTTTTCAGAATGTGATTATAACAGAAATTGGAATCCATTTGAATAGTTTAGTTTCAATGTTATCACTATCATTACGGGAGATAATTGGGAGTGAAGATAATGATACAGAAGTGTCTATTGGTTCAAAACAAAGCATAGCTTCTGTCACGGACAAGTTGATAGCCATTGGGAAGGCTTATAATATCAGCAACATTTTAAAAACGACCCGTTCTAAGAAATCTGATGCTGAAAATGAGGAAAATGAAGGAATGAAAAATGGAGATGATCATTCAAAACCCATTGATTTAATATTTGAACTACTCGGTTCAATTGTTAACCGTTTTAATAGTTTAGATTCAACTAGTTCTTATAATGAGGAATTCTCAGAAGAGTTGGAAGCTGATATTAAAGTGACAAGTTCATTATTACGTCTTTTATTATCATTTTCAACATGGCAATTAGAAGGTTTATTATCAGAATCAGAAATCCCCAAAACTGAATTAGAGATAGTTGATTCCTTAGGAGAAGTTTCTGAAGTTTTAAGAACCGTTTCAAGTATTTTAACAATTAATTCAACAAATAATAATCAAATCAATTCATTAATGACTGAATCTTCCTTGGTATTTACAGATTTATTAATTGCTGCTAATGTTTATTTAACAAAATTAGATGCACCAGAAAGTGTTCATAAAGAAATTGAAAATATAAAATCTACATGGTTTGATAAGATTGATAAAAATGTTCAATATTCTATCTTTAGAAACTTTTTATTAAAAGAAGCACAATACGCTAAATCATTAAGTATTCTTGTGAATCGAGATGATGAAGAGGAAGTCTTTGATGATACCCAAGAAGCTAATGGAAATGGAGCACCTGTTGGTGATGAATTAGAATTAAGTAATCTTGAATTACAATTATGCCATTACTTAAGTAAATTAAAATTACTGGAGAGTGCATCATTATTGGATGAAAAATATAGTGCAAGATTACGACTAAATGCTTCCAATATGGGCCCATTGTTTAATGGTATATTACAGAATACAAAGAAAACGACGTCTAACGTACCGATAAAGAGAGGTAAAAGAGCCAAAGCAACCCAATTGGATACAGTGCCCACGGAGAAATCGAATTTGGAATCTATTTCCAAAGATAATGATAAAGATAAGGATGAAAATAAAGAAAATGAGGATGGTAATGTTACAAAAAATGTCATTGATGATGAAGAAGATGTTCCAGATCTTGAGATGGCAGATGATTCAGATGCAGAATTACCTTGATATTGATATCAACATTCTTCTACATTCATTTATGTTTGTGGTGTTGTATAGTACAAATATATTTACTGTATTCCTATTTAATATGCCTTTATATTTGCTTTTATTGCAAAAACACTTTATTTACATCTATCTCAAGTACTAATCTTATATTATAAGATTATGATATTAGACTTAAATTCATGAACAGATTAATTGACATACATGAGAACCGTAATAACATCTCAATTGTTCCCACTGTCATCTAACTTAATTTCAGCCATTCTGATTAACAACTATCGGCGTTCCCCATACCTCATGTTCAGTCGCATTATCAGTATGACAATCGACTATGACCCATTAATTTAAAAAAACATATATGGGTGTCACCCCCGCTGATAATTAATAGCCAGCATGGACGAAATTAAGTGCCAAATCTATCATGTGACGTTCTCCTTGTTAGAACCGTGCATTATACCAAAAAATTTCAGCAGTTATCATGTTACATATTGTAATCCACTATCACCAATGCTTCGAAGGGCTTCAGTTAATCTGATTCCTCGGATTATATCAAGACAATGTCAACATCAATTTTCGACTTCATGCCGTAGATTTCAACAATTGAAGCCAATCGCGACGGAGGTTATAACCTTGCCACCAAAATCAGTAACAGTGTCTAAATGTAAGTGTTTAAATACATATTTATAGAAATTAAAATCTAATTGTCATTATCAAGTTCAATTCCCTTCATCGACACATACAATCAAAGACATTGAGAATAAATTGTCTAGTTTATTAAGTTCGAAAGAGGAAATAACTGTATATGGTTGGTTACACAGAAAACCAAAAGCAGTTTCAAAAAGTTTATGCTTCGCAATATTAAGGGATCAAAATGGTGATCTGTGTCAATTGTTAGATCAAAATGAACCGTTATTATTAAAAGGTGGTCAAATTGAGAATCCTGTTGTTATTACTGGTCATATTGAAAAGAGGCTCCCTCCTAAAAATGTTAAAAATGAAAATCAAGATGAAAGTAATGAAATAAAATGGGATATTTCTGTTAAAACAACTAATATTTTAAATGAAACAGATTCAATAATTACTAAACTTAAATCTCCAAAAGCTCATGTTAAAGTGATTCCAGCAAAATATCGTTATCTTGAATTAAGAAATAAATATTATCAAGATGCATTAAAATTAAGATCATTTATTGCAAAACAATTTAGAAAAAATTTAGAAAATTTAGGATTTACAGAAATTGAAACTCCCTTATTATTTAAATCAACACCTGAAGGAGCAAATGAATTCTTAGTACCAACAAAATCTAAAGGTTTAATGTATGCATTACCACAAAGTCCACAACAATATAAACAATTATTAATGGCAAGTGGTATACCAAAATATTATCAAATTGCAAAATGTTTTAGAGATGAAGATTTAAGAAAAGATAGACAACCTGAATTTACACAAGTTGATTTAGAAATGTCTTTTTCAAACGGTGCTGATGTTAGAGAAACTGTTGAAAAAGTTGTTAATAATGTTATTAATAAAAGTATCAATAAACCTTTTTATATACCATCTGACAATAATACACTAATTGATATTAATTCAGTGAAAAATGAAAATGGTGTAGGGATACTACCGAAGTTGAAATATATGGATGCATTGTCTAAATTTGGTATTGATAAGCCCGACTTAAGGTCAACTATTATTTTCAATGAACTCACAAAATATTCAAAAGCAATTGGAGAACCAGATTATCCTATTTTTGAAATTTGTATTTTAAAAAATGCATTAAATCTAAAAGGTGATACTAATAAATCAATTCCTGAAAGTTTAACTTCTTCAAGGGAATATAAAACAAGAAATCCAATTATCATGGCTATTAACAATGAACAGGATGCAAATAATTGGCATAAATCTTTTGAATCAATTGCTGAATTTACGAAAGATGATAGTCTAATAAAAGAAATGTATGAGAGTTTAAATATTGAGCCTGGAGATATTGTTGCTGGTTCAACAAGACAAAGTGTTCCATATGAAAATCCAACACCATTAGGTAGATTCAGACAACTTTCAATTGATGAATTTAAAGGATTTTATGAAAGAACTATAATAGATTCTAATGGTCAAGAACAAAAAATTGATGATAAAACATTTGTTGGTTCATGGGTTGTTGATTTCCCACTTTTTAATCCAGTTGAAATAAAACATAAAGCAAGTCATTTATATCCAAAATTTGATTATAAATCTTTTGTTTCAACACATCATCCTTTTACAATGGTTCATGCAGATGATTATGATTTCTTAGAATCTACTGATACTGTTTTAAAAGCCCGTGGGCAGCATTATGATTTAGTAATTAATGGTGTTGAAGTTGGGGGTGGTAGTACAAGGGTTCATGATGTTAATCTTCAACTTTACATTTTCAAAAAGATCTTAGGTATTGAGGATCCACATAAAAAATTTGATCACTTATTGGAAGCATTTGGAACAGGATGTCCTCCACATGCAGGACTTGCGATTGGATTTGATAGATTTGTTGCAATGATGGTAGGCACTCCTTCAATTAGAGATGTGATTGCGTTCCCTAAGACGATGACAGGTGTAGATCCAGTTGTTCGAAGCCCTAGTCAAGTTACCAATCAACAATTATCTGAGTATCACATTAAAATAGATACAGAGGCATAAATAATGAGGCTAAATATTATTGTAAATAGATTATAGACCCAATAATTAAAGTTAATATACTAATATACATCCTACCTTAATCTGACAGTTACACACGTGATGTATTTTACCCGGCATTATCAATATCAAAAACTAGAAGGATAATTAAGAATCACACTATCGACCATAGAAAACTTATATTTTGCTATGAATACTAAAGATGACACCGTCGATCGGGATCTAGGAGTCATCGAGAATACCAGACTGGACTCAGATTCAGGTTTTGACATTGTAGATCTAGAGGAAGAGAGTAATCCATGGAATAATAAGATCCAAGAACACAAAGAAAGTCAGGACATAAACATCACTACTAATGATTCTTTTGATGAAATTGAGATCTCAAATGGCGAAAAAGAAGTCAACATTCCAGAATCTAAAACTGATTCCGGCAACACCGAAAAGGCAAATGTGGTGATAGAGGAAGGAACCAATAATGATAAACTGACACCTCTTTCAATGGATATGCTCCCTGAACTTGATAGTAACATTAAAGTACCACACTCACCAGTAGTTAAACTTCTTCCAATAGAACCCCAAAGTCCTTTGATACACAAAGACATAATCGATACAAAAGACATAGTGTTTGGTGTTTGTGTGGTTGGGTTCCATCATATTAGAGGTCCAGAGGTAGAATATTGGGTTGGTCCAGATGATGATAAATCTCAATTATGGCCTTACCTTCCATTTCAAAGTTTACCAGATGGAACGCATGCGTTTAATGAAAATTTCTGTTATTTTACATTACTTTATGATGAAGTTAATAAGGTTTCTCCAACTGCTGTACCAATCAAGACAAAAAAGGATCTTAATGACACCGAGGATGATACTGATCCCTCAAAAAATTATGAAAATGTAACTACGCTTTTTGCAATATCATGTAATTGTCAAATCCGCGCTGATCAACTTGCAAAATCAGCTGAAATTACACGATCAACTGTTCAAAAATCAGTTGTTATTATTTTAAGAAAACCTGTGTTTGGATCAATCCTTGTTCGAGATAAACTTGAAGCAGTAACTAAAGCATATTTTTCACAAAAGGAGTTTGAGAATAGAGAAATTATTGATGATTTATACAATAGTTTGAAAAGTTTATTCCAAGACGGATTTCCAGAAAGTGAATTATATGGACGGATGTCTTTAAGGCAATTAATTTATAATTTCCAACAGAAAACTCTTATTATTTTTAAAGCTTTATTATTGGAAAAAAAGATATTATTCTTTGGAGCTAGTACAGAAGAGCTTTGTTTAAGTCAATTTTCTTTAATATCATTAATTCCTAAGCTTCTTATGAATTTGGAGGATTGTGGTTCTCCATTATTAACAAGGTATGAAGATAAACTGAAACCTCCTTCATCTTTAAGTTGGCTTGATGATAACTCTAGATTAACATATATGGGATTACCTTTACAAATATTTGGTAAAGGAGGTTTGTTTGGGCCATATACTCCACTTCAACAAATTGATGATTTAAAATCGCCAAAAATGAAATATTATTGTATTGGAACAACAAATTCTCTATTTATAAGTCAAAAAGATCAATTTGCCGATGTAATAGTGAATGTTGATACTAACACCGTGGAGATTGTTAACTCAAGCTTAAATGGGCCTTTATCATTATCATGGAATGACAAGAAGTGGATTGATGCGCTGAGTAAAGAGGTTACTACATCTTGGGATCCTTATGATCCTTCTACCCCCAAGGATAATGGATATATAGCTGGCGAAGATTACATTCGTGAAAAGTTTAAAGAATATTTAATGTGTTTATTGACATCTTCAAAATATAATGACATTTTGATGAAGTATGGCAATAAACCTCCAGATGATTTAAAACGAAATGCCAGTGGAAACCCATTAAATCTATATAATTCAAAATGGGTGGAACAATGGAGGAGGACTAATAATTTTAGACTGTTTAATGAGTTCACGTTTGAGGAGCTTTATTTGGAAGAACCAAGGCATGTCGGTGAAGATTTAACATCTTCCATTGTTAGCCCCTTTGCAACCATGTTTCAAAAACCAGATATGAAAAATATCGATCAAAAAGTTACACCGGCGAAGGAAGCTATTACTAAGTCATGGAATGCAGGATCTAATAGAGTGTCATTAGTATTATCCAATCTTAACAAAAATGATAACAAAGCCGAATCCACTTCAAGTAAAAGAATTAGTACCGGTAGTACAAAATCAAGTTTAAAATCCCCCTCCTCTTTGTCCAGTACCAGATTTTCATTATCATTGCTTGATAACAGAAGTAGTAAAGATTTAAGTACTGATACTATAGATAGCTCATCAACTCAAGTATCCACCCAGCAGCCTCAGGGTTATCTATCATCGTGGTCTAATTGGGCTACTAATAAACGTAAAGAATGGGCAAATAAACAAAATCAAAACCGAAATGAAAATGAGAAGGAAAATCATGATGAAAATAATAACCAAAATGGGAACGAACTTACAAATGAAAATAATAATGAAAATAGAACACTAACTACTCAAGCTCTAGAACTTGAACATGAACATTTATAATGAGTAACTTTTATTAAATTAATAAACGATATACTAGACTAACATGAAATAAGACAATCATCATAGTATACCAATATAAATAAATACTTTAATATATAGGCCTTTTTTCCCCCTTTTGCCCGATGCTATAATGTACAGATGCCCAACTTAAATGATAAAACATTCTTGTTTTAACTTTTGACAACAAAGAATCGTTTATTCTTTAATAGAGATGGATGACAAGTAGGAGAAGCATAATTTGTATGATTTATAAGTCTACCACTTTCTTTACTGAGAGTTCCATTCGTAAGAAAGTTTTCAGGAAATTTAGATGCAGGGAATGATAACTGTATTGCTTCATATTTGCCTTGCTTTTTCTTCAACTGACTTGGGTGATTGCAAGGAGATGGAAATTGTCTTGATTCATCTTTGTTTCTGTAAACAGTAACAGTGATAAAAGACTCTTTAATATCTGTGAACGTAGAGCCAAGAGAAATTTCTGATTCAAATGAGTTGACCATTGCTGTGATTAGAGCTGCAGGATAGATTGTAAGTATATGTCAATTCGTTTTATAGTATAAACGAGATATATCGATATAGATTGAAGTATTCAAGTGAGAAGATAATAGATTGGGTTGAAAAAATAAGCCGGAATACGTTGACTTTATATAAGTTCAGATCTAGATAATGTAAAATTATAATTAGGACTATCAGAAAATTCGATATTATCAATCACAACAGTTTTTTATTTAAGCTCTTTTGCATACGCGTATTATATCATTACGTAATAGAAGATCTAGATTTTTGATTTTTTTGGCATTACATAATTGTAGCTAAACCAGCCCTCTTGACACTATCTAATTTTATATTACCATTTTATTACAAAGATTAGAAAAAATCATAAAGCGTTATTTATTAGACCTCTGGAATGTATCTATTAATTAATATCACTTGAAAATGATGGCGAATAGAAATGATAGTATTCTTATTTTAGTAGGCTATCATACATTTAGAAAGCCCTGGAGGCTGGATTACGATAAGAACGCAACGATTTCTTTAATTATGTAACGTCATAATTTATAAGATATCATGACTCACAGAATATATGGTGGTTTATCCAGCTGAATCGAAGTTTCCGTTAATTAGAAAAATCCAATTCATGTTATCATAGCAAGAGCCCCAATTGGAATTGCAAACCTTATCTTTATAAATGGATAGTCATCTGGATCCCGAACTAGAAACATATAAATAGAGAGCAAGTGAAAAAATTTAAACTGAGGTATTAATTATAATGCCATCATACTCTTTTTTTAGATATCGTGAAAGTTATACTAATACTGTATGATATAGCTTTAATATTAAATGATGATTACCATATAAATTAAATAATGCGTTAATTAAAAAATACTTATTTTTCTACACTTTAATAAATATACCAAGAACCATATAATCTGATCATAAAACAAATAAAAATAATAATGATATTAATTATTTCATATAATAAGCAAAGTCTATTCTGTTTTTTAATTTTTTAATTTAATTTCTTCCAAGAATTAGTCCACCGAAATCTTGGTTACTTGGAATAACTTGTAAAGGTACTCGACAATGCATTTCGTTAATTTCAAGGGAATTGGCACCGATATACAATGATCCTTTTTGATCTATATGAGATTGTTTAAAAATATCTTCCCTTAAATTAGTTGAAATTTGTTCAGGATCATTATCATTATCATCATCATCGTTATAGTCATTACTTGGTGAAGCGGAGGATTTTGTTGAAAAGTAAAAAGAAAAACCAAGATACCATTTGACTTCAAGTAATGATGTAGAAAATTGAGGAGTTGATACTAATGGTATGATTATTGAAACAGGTAAAGTTTCAGCACTTATTATTGGAAGGGTTATTTTTGATATGATCTTTTTTGTTCGATCATCAATATTATCTTCTACATTTTTTAATAATTCATCACTTATAATTTCAGAAGTTTCAAGTGTTACAGTAACTTCATAAGCCTGTAATTTAGTATCTTCAAAATTTAAAAATGCATGTATTGTTTCACCAGTTTTAAAGAAAGGTTTTGAAAGAATTAACATTGCTAGAGTTTTACCATTACCTGATAAAACATATAAGTTTTTCATACTAGGGAAATTATTGTTTATAGCAGCAGTAGCATTTGATGAAGTATTAACAGAAAGTTCCATAAATGTACTGATATTGTCACGACAGTTATGATAGTTATTCGTTAAATATACATCGTCGCCATTTTTTCTTTCTTTGTCAAATGAAGCAAATGCAAGTGTCATTGGTGATAAAGCATCAAATCTTCTAAAATTTCCAGGTATTATTAATCCATTTTCATTCTCGTTTTCATGTTCTTCACTTATCGTTTCATCAATTGAATTATCAGGTAAACCATCCACAGTTAAATGATCTATAAAATTATGTCTTTCATTAAAGTTGGTTGCTGCTAATACTTTTAAACTCTCAATTAATGCTTTTTTATTTATTTCATATTTATTTTCACTGACTTGTTTTTTAACAGATTTTTGTAAATTTTTGAAACTTAATTTTCTACCAACCAGTGGTTTTATAATTGCTTCATCTTTTAATTTTATTGCAGGTTGTTTTAAATCAAAACATAACATTTTACCAGTTGGATCAAAATTAGGAAAAACACGAATAGGGAAATATAATGTTCTTAATTTTGGAATAGATCCAATCCCACTTTTTTGTATTCCAATGACGATATGATAAATTATTCTAAAAGATTTACCTTTATATGATGGTGGTAAATCTTTTGGCAATTCACATGAATATAAATAACTTTTAACTTCTCCTGGTTGTAACATTAATTCACCAAACATTAAAGATTGTGGAGTAGAAAATATTGGAATTGCTCGATCTCTTAACATGGCGGTTGTGTTAGCATATTGATGGGTATCATCACCAGAAAAGAAGCTACCGATTCCACTTGTTATACCATTGAATAATCCTCCACTTTTAGCCGATACATCTAGACCGTGAATTCCTCCTAGTTTCCCTCCTATTATGCTTCGTTTTCTCACTATGTTAAACTCTTCTTCGTCCATTATTTCATCATTAACTGTTAAATAACCAAATAATTGTACATTACCCATCAGTAAAGACTCGGTTGCGTTTCCTCTAAATTTCATTACATTGTTGAAGGAAGGACTAGGCACCGAGTCTCTTCTATTGTTACCAACAGAAGCAAACGAAGCGACCGAAGAATTGCTATGCGTTGGTCTATGTAGAGGTATAAAACTACTGGATGCAGCTCGCGTATGTTGATATTGCAATTTATTAGGAGATGCCTTAGGAGTTTTTGAAGTTTCGGGAGCTTTTAAATTCTGCGGGGTTTTATCGATGCTTAGAGATCTATCAGATTGATAAAAGCCTCGAGCTCTGTTGGACAAACTTATTGATAATCTTCGACCGAACCAACCTCCACCGTTGTCATTGTTTGTAATATTGCTTTCACTCTCTTCTTCGATAATTTTATTATTATCTTCTTCAGTGATTTTCTTATTCTCTTTTATATTATCGGTTTCTTCATCGGTACCCATTCCATCGATTTCCCGAAGTTTGCCAAACTTGGGATAAGAAGCCGTTGTAGGGGCATTTGTAGTACTATCTGAATAATATAAGCTACTATCTTGAGATCGTATAGTAGGTAAATCAATGTAACTTGAACTTCTCGAACCAGGTGTGGAATATGAACCATTTCTTTCATTATTTGCCGAAAACGTACCAATTTCTATATTTTGATAAGAATATCTCTTATTATGACCTTTAACAAAACTACTTGATGATGATGAACTTGGAGGTGGCCTACTTCCACTATGTCTAAACTTGACAATTATACAGACTGGTTCGCCTGCAAAAACAGGAGTTGATTCATAGATTACTTCCACACGAATGGGATGGTTTGCAAAAAGAGGTTGACTGCAAACGCAATGAGAAATCATACCATATAGATGACAAAGAAACTAAATTTTCAAGATGGAACTTTAGAAGATGTTTTTGAAACACTAATTATTATTTTACTTGGGCGGGTGTACGGGTGTTTATATTCAAACAGAGTGCAGTGTTTCTACTTTGGTTAGCCATATGATGTACTAAATACATAGGCTCTGTTTACACTAGTAAGGATAGATTAAGAATTTGACTCCGCTGTTTAAAATCATCAGTCACTTGTTAAGAAGTAGCTCGACCGATTATTTAGAGCATCACGTGGCCTAGATTTTGGTCCTATTTTTTTTTTGGTAGTGTAGAGAACTCAGGATATCAAATTATTGGTCGACCGTCTATAACTTACGTATACCATCTCTTTTATCTTCAACAAGTTACCATTGGATTGGATCTATGAACAAAGGAGAGTCAGGATTGTAGATATCCGAGAATGTTCTCGATTTTAGTTAACTCATTGACTATTGTGTTTTCGATCCGTCTGATATTCTTGATAGCGATTATTTTTATTTTCATCGTATCCTTATGAAAGTTCACCAGAAGAAACATTGTATTTAAATCTATTAAATGAAATTATAGATTATTGTCGCACCAATGAACCATATATCACTTTAATAACTTTTGCCACAGAATCCAGACCATCCCAAAGTGGGTAAAGTACCACAGCTATAAATGTCATATATATCCAAAAGATAGCAACAGTGACCCAACCTGGAAAAAAGCCTTTTTCCATATCCAATCTCTCTACAGAGGTAATGGCAATAAATATAACAAAAATAGTAAATCCATATGCTATTTTTATCCAATAATTGATTATTTTCAATTCTTCCTCTTCTTCGGATAACTCAGTATTAATATCAATATTTGTTTGATCTTTGGAATTTCCGTCTTCATTGGAATCTACTGTTCTAGTGTATTCACTGATCTTTCCGGTTTCAAGTTCTTTTTTCTCGTTTGCAGATATTTCAGTAGATACAGAGGTAGTTGTTTGAGGATCAGCTTCATCATCTTCTTTTTTAACTAGTTTTGCTTGTTTTAACTTCGACCAATCAAATTTACTTGGCTTAATAAAATTTATAACGAAGGTTAATATAGCTGGTACAAATATTGCCACCAATCCACCATATAAACATGGTAATTGTTCTCCAGTTGATTTGATTGATATTTCCCCATAAAGTGTGACACAATGAAGCTTGCTACATTTTGTCAGCGAATGCCAACTATAGCCTCAGAATTCATTAACTATCTTTAATGTTTATCATTAAGAAATGCAAATAGTAGCCTTAATAGCGATAGTCTTAATATTTAATATCATACTTAAATATACTTGGTGGAAACCAGTGCATTAGCTGATATATAATATATTAAATGGAATTGCATTTTGAATTCGGCAAAGATTCTTCAAAGGATTCTCGGTCGATTCCAGCCTTCCATCTGTATTTGTGTGCATGGTGAGAAGGTCTTAAAAAGCCTCCTGCTGGCCCTGCAACTCCAGTAATATTCTCTCTATAAGTACCACCTGGTACGGCATAATCACCCCAAGATAAACCCCTTTTTCTCAACTCTGGAAGCAAAAGTTCAACGATATCCTCAAATGTTTTTGGTGTGACAGCGTAAGTAAAATTAAAACCATTAATATCTGCAACATCAACCCATATTTCGAGCTGATCTGCCACAAATTTGGGTGTTCCAATAACAGGGCCATGACTTCCAACTGTGATTTGTTTAGCGATGACCTTCCTAGTCCATTCACCTTGTCCAGAAACTGCTTTACTCCAGTTTTCAACCGCAGCCCTCATAGAATTTGAGGAAACTTTTCCTAATGATTCCTCTTCACCATATTTAGATAAATTGATACCAGTCCAACCTCTAAAAAGTGCCTGTGAGCCTTCAAGATCTTTGTACTGTCTATAATCTTCGAATTTTGCCTTCGCTGCTTCTTTAGTTTCTTTGATAGCAGTTGTAATTAACGCAACAAACTTAATTGCATCACATTCTCTTTCACACTTTTCAACAGCAATTTTTCTAATGGCTTCCACTTTTGGTTTCAGATCTTCTGGGGAAAAAGAAATGACAAAGATAACCTCGGCATGTTTAGCACCAAAATCTTTACTGACACCAGAAGTTGAAGATGCACATGAAACTGAACCACTTATGATTATCAATATTGATGATTTCATGTTGAAGATGGGTAAGCTTACCTAAAACATCAGCGAGAAAGACAGAGTTGAATTTTCCATTGTCTAGCAACTTAGCCAAATCTACCCAATAATCAATATCCTTATAATATCTAGATCGATCATCTGGATATTTCCAAAGGCCTTGAGATTGTAGACCACTACATCCCATAGCGAAAGCATTAATGATAAGATGTTTCTTTGGAGAAGTTTTAGTAGTAGATGCCATTTTTGTGTCAATGAGATGGTGGTATTTTATTATGGGGCCAGCTGCTATATAATTAAATACATAGGAAATGGAGAACTTTATAATACATGCACTATAATTATTTACATTAAACTTTAGTTCGTATACTATTTTTGATTTTGTGAATGATTGAAATTTATCCGTATATGACATATAATGGGAAGTTACAACCCTCATTTCAGCTATAATATAATAAAAATGATTGAAATATTCGGTTGAACATGATCTGGCACTTATGTTAAGGTGGTTGGAACTTGGAAGTCATTAGGCCTACATATTAATATTTCTGATAAATCATGCATATTGATGTAAATCTTTCGCCATTTCATGTGTGTGAATGAAAATTATTCTAGATTGGTGTTGTTAATATACTAAAATCAACGAAATATTGGGTGATTGTATCGATAGAGTATAAAAAAAAGAAAAAAAATTAAAGTGATCATACGAGATAGTATGCGACTGCAGTCGAAATCAGAAAAGAACAAATTACAATTGATTAAAATATATATACCACCCAGGATCTTGAAGATGATAAATTTAAGGATAATACAAAGGATATTGAGATTATCTAAAAAGTTATATAATTGGTTGCATTTTGAAAGCGGTCTTTAGCTAAATTTAAATATAAATATGCAATGACAGAAAATATTAAAGACTCACGTTATTTTCAACAGTAACATTAAATATAATCTCAAACTTGGGTAATAGCGAATTCAAAGAAATTGAATAAATTTGCTAACTTTAGTGATGATTATGGCAATGGTCAGGTACAAAGAGCTCTAATTCAGGAAAATAAATCAGGTCCTTATATTGTCAGAAATAAGTATGCAATACCAGACTTAAAGCCAAATGAAGTATTAATAAAAATTCAGCTGGTAGATCTAGACCCTATTGATTGGAAAAGTGTTCGTTATAGGCTCGGAATACATTCAACTCCCTGGATAATTGGAAGAGAAGGATCTGGGGCTATAGTAAAGATTTCAAAAGGAGACAAAGGATTGGAAATTGGAGATAATGTATTTATTTGCAGCACAAGTTACTGAGATATTAAAACAAGTACATTCCAAGAGTATGTAACAGCAGATTATAGACTTGTTTGGAAAATTCCTTCAGGAATTGATTTTCTTGAAGCTACAACTCTTGGAGTGGGTCTAGTTACTACTGGAGTTGCGATTTTCAATAATCTCAAGCTGTTAAGTTTAGATCACGAGTCAAATACAGTGAATGAAAATTTAAATCTTGAGATCGAAAGTGGAGGAAATACTATTCTGATATGGGTTGGCTCAAGTGTGGGTTGCTTGTATCTGATCCAATTCATAGTGGCTTCAGGTCATAGGGTAATTACAGTTTCTGACTGTAAGAATAAGGACTACCTCAAATCCCTTGGGTATTATTATTGACAGACAATGATCCAAAAAAAATATTAGAAGATATAAGCTCAATTCTTCTGAAGTTATAACACATGCTGTGGATATTGTTTCAATAGAAACTTCAGAACTAGTTTTAAAAGCATTAAAACAAAATAAAGGTTGATAAATCCAAACAAAAAGTTGCCTGTTTGGTGTCACAACCAAATAAAGTTTCTTCAGATATTGATTCGCAGGATGTTTCAATAAAATCATTTCATGAAGATATTACATTTGGAACAAAACTAATTAAATTCACTACCCGAGGGAAGGAAAATTTTACCCTGTATGCTGCAAACTATTTAATTAAGGTTTGGATGAGGGAATTAATAAAGGTTTGTAGTATTTAGAGACATTTGGGGAAAGTGGTGAGGAGATTATTGTGAATTTATAGCCTATAATATAATACTATTTGATACTGTAATATTTATTTAAAAAGTAAATATGTATTGGATGTAAATTTAGCTTCACTGGGGAATACTAATCGTAACACTCGAAGGACGCAAAAAATACTATTGAAACACTAAGGTAAAACAGTATATGTTTGACATACATTGAACAGAATATATATAAACTCCCCAAGATCCTAAAAGAGATTGTTTCCAATTATAATCGTGTGGGTAATCTACAGCACAGACCGAGATATACGTACATGCAGTTTAGATGCTTAAAGCATCAACCCCATAATTTTAATTCTCATTCCTCTAAACCACGTCACGATATAGATGTATCTATAAAAACAGGATTCTCTTCCATGAATATTATTTATGAATGTCTAAGTGTCACAATAATATCGGATTTTTAAAATTATTTCAATTGTTGTTTACGGAAATGATACAGCGAAAGATTCAAAGGTTTTAAAAGAAAATTTGATCTCTTTCTGATAAAAATTCAAGTTATTAAATAGAACAAATTAAAATGCAACAAAATAGAAACTGAAAAGCCGAATATACTTCTGAATCAGAAAATTATAAGTAAAGCAAAATATCAATTGATTATAACAAATAAATAGTAGTGCTATTTTAATTATGAAGTCGGAAACGCAAACCCGGGTGAATACAATCAAAACTTCCGGAGTACACGGATTTGAAATAGCAAATTCAAAATAACAAGTTCTTAGTCTCTGTAAACGAAATCCTTACTCCACGGCAGGTTACCATTGCAGCGGAAAACCAGAAGGGTCATGAAATTGGACATTTAAGAGAGTTCTTGATTCTTGGCTAAGTTATTGATTATCACGTTTTCGATTCTCTTGACATAAATTCTTTGATTGATTGTATTTCCATTTTCATTTTATTATTTCTTGGTTTTATATTTTATTGAGTTATACAGCAATTAGTGATATATATGTGAAAGATTTTGCTGCAGCTGAGTTTTTCTTAAAAAAAGAGATAAATCAAAAACATTATGATGATCACAATGCCATTATATTTATGAATCCAATAATTTTTTAAAAATTAAATGATCATGATAAAATATAAGTTAAAACTAATATAGCATCTTGGTTTTGTAACTTTCAAAATTTTCAGTTTATTAGCAATAATAATCCTCTCTCTTCTAATTCGTTACTATCTTTTAATTGTTGATAAGTTTTATACAATTATTAGAATTAATATTCGAATAATGTTTTCGATAAGAATCATTTAAATTTTCATTTATTATGACACATTTAATTTTCTAGTTCGTTCAATCATGAGGAGTAAATGGTGTTTAATACATCCCCACATGAATTATTCTTGAAATTGTTGCACTCGATTTATAGATAGCGTTGGAAAAATATGACACTGGGTCAGATGTTCTCGGTACAGAGGAATATTCCGAATTTTGGTAAAACTGCGAGGAGTGTCCATTAGCAGTATCTCCTGCATACTCGTAATTATTAGATCCATACATACATTGATCATACCAACTCATCTCTTCTGAAGATAAAGAAGTACCATAATATTGAGATCCTTCTATGGTATAATCTGAAAGACGTTGATAGTAGTCTTCAACGATATTAGCAACACGAAAGTTATAATCGGAGGAATATTTTGCTCTCAGATTTTCTGAAGGGGTTTCTGAGATTGTTAAGAGTTCATTTAGGCAAGAATTTTCATCTAAGGTAGATAATAATGGTGGAAAATCGGTTGATCCAGATAAGATAACCAATGATAAAACATTAGCACAACAGGCAATTATGGACAAGGGATATTTGAAAAAGGATCTGTGTAACATAAATATTTCACATAAATAATAGGCTATGCTCCTTATTATTTGGTGATTTGATATAAAAAAGTCATCACTTGTAGTTCTCAATTGCAATCTCTGCATATGATGTTTTGACTGATAGATTGAGTAATCCAGAAATATGTTCACAGTCGGGCAGTCAACATTCCACTCTAGGATTTTCAAAATTTTTAATTCTGTATCGAGGAATTTTTTCTTGGGGTAGAAATTGTCACACAGCTGTTGAAGTTCTTTGATGGAAGGCTGATTTAGGTTTGTATCGTGGAATTTGAATGCTAACAACAGAGCGCAACATCCCAGGAGTTGGAAAAGTGATCTATCTACAATCTGACGAGAGCAGTATCGATCGATAATATTGACGGTTAAGAAGAATGACTCGCTGGACAATTGAAGATGAGAATGAGCTATCATGATGAAATCCACCAGACAAGCTCTCATCTCCCACGTTATTTCAGGCTGTTGATCCATGGTTTGGAGGTCTGGTCTGCTATTAGATTGTTCCATTCTTAACTGATATAGTAAAATATCGTCACCGTACTCCGTTTCAACATAAAAATTCAGGGACTCTTCCATACTGGGGAGACCAGGAGTTGGTTTGTTGCGCCAATGTTCACTGGTGTTAGCTAATTTACAAGAAGAGCATTCGTTTGATATCACACCGAGATCAAGAGACATGTCGATAACACCGATTGAAGATACACGCATATCTATTATCTAGAAATCCAATTTTTCAAAAAAACGAAGAGTTTTTAGGAAGGAAAGAGGTTCTGAAGCGGAGCTATCCAATTTTTTCTTCTGATTCTATCTTTATTTCAATTGAGTTTGGATTCTTTCTAACTACTAGATCTAATTATAATTTTTGACATTTCTATTAATTATCATTTTTAAGGTGTAACAATTTAAAAAAGAAACCATGAAATGTTTAATTTTAAACTCTGTTCATAAAGCGTACTAGTTTTTATATTGCTTATATTAAATTATTTTGTTCTAATATTTGGTAATATCCACCTTCGATTTTCGGTGCCGATTTACATCATTAGTATATTACTATGTATATTTAAACCCAATTCTGCACGAAAAGGAAAAACATCTGCAACAACCTAACATAACCCAGAAATAATCATATAATTTGCTCAATATATTTCTGTACCTTCCATCTTTTTACTTCTTTATTTCTATGTAGTTTAATTGAATAGATTTATCAGTGACAATTTTTATGTTAGTTAGATAACATTTACGTCTGTAAAACGTCGCGGTCGTTCTTTCGGCTAAATAATATTTCATTTAAAAGACATTATGAATATATTAATACTCGATGTGATGAACATACACATTATAAACTCAGAGTTTTTGTATAAATAGCTTTGAGCGCAAATTGTTCAGTGCTTGTATGACATTCAAGCTTTATTATACTTTTAATTTTTAAATCTTACTCCACAATGTCATCATCAGTACTAGTAAATGCAAGTAAATCAACCCCCTCTTAGCCATTCTCTTCAATCCAAAGTTAAAAGCTCTGGTTAGATATTTTAATCAATGATTCAGGTTAAAAATCAATTATATATTTTTGTTGCTATCACATTGTTACTCTTTTACTCCTCACTCGATTCTCGAACCAATGACTATGATCATGAAACCCTGCAATTATGAAAAACTTGACATCCCATCATTTGATGATCCATGTATCGATTTAGTTTTTTAAAATTATAATGTTTAAATGTTGTAATAAGTAACCATCATCAACAAAAGCATGCTCCCTGCATATTCCATGGTTAAGACTTAGCCACTAATGATTGTTTATGAATAAGGCAATTATTTCTATTGTTAGAAATAAAATGTGAATGAGATGGGTTGTTCAGGGTTGAAATAAATAGAGGGGATAGTTACTTAATGTGGGCATTGTGGGGTTGTACCGGAGCTGGTTTATAAATTTAAAATTATTTTTAAATCTTTTCCTATGAATTTACCTACAGTGAATAATTCGAACACTTTCAAATTTCACATAGATTATAAGAATGAAATCAATATATTTGAATAGTTGCAAGTAATGGCAATATATCAGATTAGAATTGCTCCATATCATGTCATTTCATTGAGAAACAATGTGTTTACTTACTTAAACATATATACGCTATTTTTTGATTTATCAAATCCAACTTTATAAATGCTGCTATAAATATGGTGGGTTCTCACAAGGTTATTTTTTTATTGTATATGTTTCTATATCTGATGATTCTAATTAGAAACTCTGACATAGTTATTCTCATTATGCATATAAGAACTTTATATGTAAAAGATAAACAATTACATAAATACATATAAATAAACATTTAGAAATTCTGTTAAAATACGTTATGATCGATATGACCCTGTGAGTGTTGCCGACCTGGCATCACCGAGTAACGCACCAATATATAAACTATATTCCATTGTGTTCATAGGGATTTGAGAAGAATCTAAAGCATCATAAAAACCTATAATCCTATAGGTATCCAATATTAGATGATGAACTTCTTAAAAGGGAAAAGTCTCAGAATAGTTTTAGAAAGGATTCTAAAATATCATAAATCCTAAAAATCCTATAAGAGTTTAGTTTTGATGAAAATTGGCTGCCTGAAAAAGAAAGGGCTATAGCAGACTGATAGAAGGTGGAAAGAGTCGAGGGAAAATGACCAATAGACACTCAAAACATGCCTGGTAACTAATTTTACTGTATAACACATACCCTGTATAGAGATTCATCCAGCTCTTATTGGAGATACGAATGTTTTCGCTTGATTTTAAAGTCATTTCTCTATATCTTCGACTATATCTCATAATTATGAGTGATGCATGTTGACTCGGCTAACTTTTATTTTTTATAAAACTTTATACCTGATTGGGTTAATTAGGCTGAACAGTATGGGCAATTTTACGCTATATTCATTAAAACCCTCCTTATAATTTTTTTAATTATATTTAATAGAAGACATAGCCTTTTAAGCTAATTATACTCTTCAAATCTGATTTATAGAAAAATGAGCCGACAAATATATTCAGTACATGGAACTAAAAAAGATATAATGTATATTTTTTTCTTCTTCTTTTTGAATCCCGGAGAAAATAGACCCGGAAATTGCTGGTTTTGATCTGATACCCTTAAAAAGAGAAGCACATGGTTTTGATTCCGGTTATCTAATAAACATATTACATTTCAATTAATATTCAATTATTCAACTTGTCCTATGTCCTAAAATAGATGAAAGTGATTTGTTATCATATTTTTATAGGATTAAGATCGTTTACAACTTCAGGTTCTTTCATCACAAATTCTATTAAAACTAAACACGTTAATACCCAATATGTCTAAACTGCTAAACTTGATTCGTAAACCAGCTGTAAATATATTGAGACACTATTGTATTATATTTTAATAAGAAGAATTAGACCGGATGTACTAAAGACATTTATATCTTATTTATCTCAACTACTGAACTTGATTCGTAGAGCAGCTATAAATAAATGGTGATATACTTGTATTATGTTGTATATTGGATAAGAAGTTAATTGAATGATTATTTTTAGAAAGAGGCGAACATAAGCTATTTAAATGAGTAAAATGAGGTTTAAAGTTTAAAACACGCTAACAATAAACGAGTCATAAATGACTTGTGATACAACTAGCATTTTTAATTAATGGTCTCAAATTCTTCATTTAGTATGTAAGGTTAACGTCTATATCTTACAAATCTCTGTTGGCACTCATGATATTTAACATAATTCCCTCTGTACTGCCAACATATGTTCTGCTCTATTCCTTAACATGCGAAACTGAACCTCATGCCGTATTTACATACTATGTATTCCGCTGCCGTGAAGCATATTCATAGTTAATATATGCATCAATTCTCTTAATCACAACGGACTATGCAGTCCTATCCAAAACTTGAAATT